>JACMZG010000022.1:38862026-39007026 GCA_018340805.1 Microvelia longipes | reverse complement strand
AAAAGTTTGTTGGTGATCCAACGTTCTATAGAAGGCCGTGGATATTCGACCGCGCCTTATTAGAAAAAAACAATGGGTACGGGGTATCTCGGAGCTATTCCATATAACATGGGATTCGCTACGCTCATCCTTCAACTACAGACTCGTTTTGCTCGTCCTCAAAATGTTCAAGTCGTTCAATTTGTACTGCTTCGGACTGGCTTCGCTTATCCTTAGATAATAAATGCATCTGTTTTATTTCGAGGAGTCATTCATCCAGGCACTGACCACGCTCGATACTGCTTAACTTTTATGATCCAACAAAAATCATGAATATATTGAAACGAAACTTGGTGTACTTATCTATTACGTAAGGGTATACACTTGTACCGAATTTCAACTCAATTGGAATATTTTCTGATTTATTAAAATTTTATAAGTCAACGTGTTTAAACTGACTTAAACATGACGAACATTGAGAAAATATGATGAACACCTAGATATAATAAGATTGGTGTCTTAATCTTAGGTACATGCATGTAATACAAAAGCTACATACATACAAAAGCTACTGCAAATTATTAAATCAAACAAAAAATAATAGTCCAAGAGCCGGACCTAAAAAAATGTGATTCATTTTGTACTACTTTAAACCAATTTGTTCAGAAAATATACTTTAAATTATAAAGAAAAAAAAGTCTACCTACCTAGAGTGACTAGGCTCTCATATGAGGGCCCTTCATATGATTGGGCATGCTCAAAATTTTATAAAATCGCACAAATTTCAGTTTCCTTGAAATAAGTGGTTTCCTGTGGGTCGAGGGCAAAAACATTTTTAAAGGTGATAAAATGTTCTATAAAACGAGTGTTTAATCATCGAAATCGGATGACTACAACCAAAGTTATGGCTCTTTCAAAAACACAAAAAAATGGTTTATTTGTGCAAAGTCAGCGAATTCCTTTGAAAAAATATTAGCTTTTTGAATTTTTTTTTAGCCATTTAACAAACGTCATAACTTTAGTTGTAATAATCCGATTTTGACGAAAAAACACTCGTTTTATAGGAAAGTTGCATTAAAAATGTGATCTTCATGTTTTGCACACGACCGACAGGGAACCACTTATTGCAAGAAAACTGGAATTTAAACGATTTTCTAACATTTTGAGCGATATGAGGGGCTCCACTCTGGACAGGCAGACTATGCTTTTTCTTCATAATTTAAGGTATATTTTCAGAAAAATTTGGTTTGAAGTAGTACAAAATGAATCACATTTTTTAGGCCTGACTCTTGGACTATAAAGCATTTAAAAACATCAAAACCCACTCTGGAGGCCCTAAGGCACATATTACTAGAAAAGGGAATAACCTCTCTCTATTCATTGAAAACACATGAAACAGTGTTATGGGGCACTCAGAGGCTCTGAGTACATAGACATATTATTACTAGAGGGGCCCTCTAGGTTTAATTTCCAAACATCGAAAAAGTAACCTGACCAAGGCGTAACTACATCATTGGGGGCCCCCGCAAGATTTTTTTAGGGCCCCCTATATATATATATATATATATATATATATATATATATATATATATATTATATATATATATATATATAATACATATATATATAAATATATATATATATATTGTTAAATAAATATAATAGTCTCAAAAAAAACAAGATGTACCGTACCTAATGTTGTCACAAATTAATATTTGGGCAGTATAATATAAACAATTCAGAATAACTAATAAAGTATAATCTAAATTATTGTTGTATAAACGACAATAATTTTATAAATTAGAAAACAACTAGCCATCTAAAAGAAGCAGCGAAAATAATAAGGGAAAAAATATCTATAAATATATTCAAATCAAGAGAATATGGGGAGGGTGTTATTAGTTGTCGCGAAACCTAAATTTTTTAGGTTCTTGATAATCTTAAGAAAGACTATACTATGATTAAACGGGGTCCTATTTTTAGGTAAAGAGATTGTATAAAACTCAAACAAGGGGCCTCGCGAATGGATGCTCTTAAGAAAGACTATAACTAAGATTACACCCAGGTCCCATTTTTAGGTGAAGAGATTGTATAAAACTCAAACAAGGGCCCGCGACTGATGCTTTAAGAAAGACTATACTAAGATTACACCCAGGGCCCCATTTTTAGGTGAAGAGATTGTATAAAAGTCAAACAAAGGGCCCCACGACTGGATGCTCTTAAGAAAGATTATACTAAGATTACACCCAGGGCCCCTTTTTTAGGCGAAAAGATTGTATACAATCTTTTAGGGGGCCCGTGACTTACTGATGTTAAGACAGACTATATTAATCTCTACTTGGGCTTTTTGTACTTCATCGTTGGGGGCCTCCCCGCATTGCGGGCCCTTGCGGGCCCATAGTTACGCCTCTGAACCTGACCACCTCCGCTTATAAAATATAATCAAATAATCAGTTCAAAATTACAATAACTTATATAGTAAAACGTTAAAAATACAAAACAAAAAACAAACAATGTACCGGAAATAAAATCAATTTATTAATTATAACCTTAACTCACTCTTGAAGGAGGTTTCAATGAAGTTACGCATAGCCCCTAAGAGCCCACAAAGATGTTTCAGGCCTCTCGATGTATTTAGATAGGCTATGCCCCCTCTAGTATATATCTCTATGCATCCTAAGGTTATAATTAATCATCGTTGTCAGCAAATTATTTTATGGTTAAAAATTAAACCAAAAGAGCCTCTCTAGCAATCATTTCGTTATGCCAATAAATTAGTATTCATTTAAAATCTTGGATTCGGATTTTTAGTGCCGAACTATAAACACTAACACGTTTTGTGTATGGCTGCATTAGTAGATGAGACATATCGCAACGAAATCTGCAATGGCTATTATATTTCGAAATAATTACTTTGTTCAGACGCTGAGTTTGACAGGGTGTTCAACCAACCCTCTAGGGTTCAACCACAACTGTTCACAAGTTATTTTTTAATCTATTGTTTAGACTTTACACGACAAGATCCGGGTGGGTTGAATAAAGCCATTTACCTTCAGAGAGGAAAAATAGCATAGAAATGAATAGCATATTAAAACTTTGAATTAAAAACAAATAGTAAAATTAGTTTTAAATTTAATATACTTACTTAACGACTCGTTTGTAATTTCGCCAGAAACCAGCCGATACCAGATATCCGAAGCTAAAATAACCAACAATTATCTTAACCTCAAACTTAAAATTACACCGTAATCAATCACATCTTTAAACACATGAAACTTCACAAGTAGGCGAGTTTATTCAACTACCTTATACAACCCGTCTTTGTTTATGTTATAATACTACGCAGTAAATGAAAAATAGATAAATACGTGACCGATATTAAACGAACATAACCACTAAATAATTAATTTAAATAAAGCGAAAAATATTAGACGAGAAATGATGCGTCGTTTTATTTTCAGAATGACCAACAGGACAGAAGTAAATAATTTAATTAACTAGGATCTTTATTTAGAATTAAATAAATTCCAAGGCTAGTAGATTAAGATTTCTTTTTAAACATCATAAACTTAATACGTCAGACTTAACAAACCCTAATAGGAGATTTAATGTAATTGATTAACGAAATTATTAGATTGAAAACATTTTTTGATAAAAATTTTTAATTAACATTACCCATGACGTTAATTAAAGGGTACTTTTAGTTACTAAGGGTAATTTTAGGGTACAACTACTAATACCAAAAGACATTTCATAAATTAACATGGTTTTGCGGGTTAGTCTAGCCTTACTTTATGCCAATTTTTAAAACACGTAAGATTGTTTTTATTTAAAACACATAGTTGTTGTGCGGGTTAGTCTAACTACTCTGCTCTAATTTTCCATTAGAACAGAGGGTCATATTTTGCTCCCCCTGCGGACGCTCATGTGTTATATTGAGTAACTAGTTAAAGATTTAAAATTAAACGAAACGTAAAGTATGCAAACTTTACTAAAACGTATTAAAAAATAAAGTTTTATTTATTTTACTTGTATCCCTTCTAGAGGAAAAATATTGTACGAACAAAAATTTATTTACATTCCTTATTGATTAACTATTAACGCAACCTTCTGCAGTAAGGACACCTCGGCCCAGTGCCGATTTTGCACCTAAATAATAAAATTATTAACTAGTTTTTAATACTTGTGTCTGTAAAATTTATTTGTGCAAATAAATGGTTTATTTATTGATTAACTCCCTCGATTTCCTCTAGGCTTACACATCAGGAACCGCAATAACTCGGTCTTCTCATTTAGTACGTACATAACTATTACACAAAAAATTACTTAAAATGTCAAAGCAAAAACACGATGTAACAAAACACTAAAAGTCTTGAATTCAAACTCCGTGAAAAAGTACTTTTTTAAAAGAAACAAAATGGCGTTTAAGAAGATCCTTAAAATAAAAGATGGCGTTAGAAAAGAATCCTTCGGGAGCCGTAAAGACTGACAGTAACAAACTGCTAACTAGCTCCAAACTATCCTACCATTTCGAATGATATTCATATCAGTATTTTATTTAAAATTTATAAATTTAATTGATTACCAAAAAATAAGTAATATTATGCAAGGAATACGATTATTGTGAATTTTTAGTTTAAGTCAATCATAGACATATGGATATTGTCCGACATATTTAATTTTTACAATCTTTCTAAAACAGTATGATTAGTTAAAAAGAAGTTGTTTTTTTTTTTAAGATGGTCTTTAAGATCAAGGGAGTGCGATGCCTTGGGGAAACTCAAGGGGAGAAGCGGGGAAAGTGTACAGAGGAAAGTATAGTGATAAAGATGTTTAGAAGGGTAATTTACTTTAAATTCTTTGAGACTTGAAAGGAGGAGAAAAAGTCGCGTTTTTAGCTCTTCTGATATAACATCTGAAAGTAGTGGAATTTGAAAATAGCTAAGCAGTTAGCATAGCATAAGCTAAACATAGCATAAGCTAAACATAGCATAGCCAAACATTAGCATAGTGTATAACTGCATTTAGCTAATTACGGGGAAATCAACATGAATTAATGAATCTTATTGTCTTTTTAGAGAAGAAGAATCGCAGTTTATTGTTTTATCTGGCAAACCAATCTGGTGAAACTAAGGCCCGTATTCAAAGACAGACATCTTCCTAACATGTTCCTAACATGTTAGGAAGATGTCTTTGAATACGGGCCTAAAGCTTGATGATTTTGTCCTGTTTATCCCGCTTTTATTATCCAGCCCCGTTTTTGGAATCAAGATGAGGATAACCGAAACATTATAATAGACTAATAAAAACGATAAGCTAAATTCTTCCTTAAATCAACTAACAGGGAGGTTTTAGGAGGATATTAATTTTTACCGCAGGTATATAGGAAAAATATGTGTTTGCACTTAATATCTGACTCGCCTAAAATTCGTAAAACACGAGAGAAAGTTATCGGATAAATTTGAAATTTGGCTCCCATGTAATCCTTTATATACACTGCTTGATAGTGTGCTATATATGCATGACACTGCATGATATATAATATATATATATATATATAATATATATATATCTATATATATTATATATATATATATATATTATATATATATATATATTATATATATATATATATATATATATATATTATATATAATATATTAGGGTGGCCCTTAGCTATAGGGGTGAAAAAAAAATGTTAGAAATGTTGTGCTCCCACCCTAATTTTGTTCGAATACATGAAAAAAAATTCCATAAAAATTTTAGCCCGATCGGAGGTGATTAACAGGTGCCGCCGGGCCTTTTACAGGTTGTCAAAAAGTTTACAGGTGTCAAAATTCGTCAAAAATTGTGATTTTTCGTGACAAATTTTTTTCTGTGATTTTTTACATTATTTTTCTAAGTAAAACAATGCTTAATCCACTAATTAAACACTATGAACCTTCATTATGACCTGAAAATCATCTTAGTTTGTACTTAATCTGACATTTAATGGTGGACATATATATTTTTCTGAAAAAATTTTTAAAAAACATTTTTTTTCTCTACACTGCAAAGTTTAACTCATGTAATATGTTTTTTGTTATCAATTCATTGGCATATTATGTTCTTGTATACTGTTTTCTATAATTTAAGACAATAATTGGTTATTATACCAAAATTAGCAGATCTAATGTGAAACATACAAAACACTGTCATCCTATCTCGCAGTAGGTGAAAGCTAAGTAATGAGTATAATAGTCCAATTCAGTTTCAAGAATTTTTAATTTTTTTTTTGGTTTAAATTTATTTTCAACAAGCCATTATTGTGACATTTGAAACTTTGTGTGTTACCCCCCTTTGCTTGATCCCCCCCCCTCTTCCCTTACCAAATTTATTAACTTAACAAATGGTTAATTTTTTTTAGTACAGCGTTGCAAATTTTTTAAATCTATAGCTCGTTATTGACTAATGATTGAATAAAGTGCAAGTCAGACATAGGGGCCTTACTCGCACTTGTGTCACCATACCACGCTCTTAAATACACTCTAATAAGAAAAAATGTTAAATTCTCTCATCAAAGATTTTTCTTTGGTAGAACAACTTGAACTCACTTCTAAATAAATAAAATTTAAACATAGATCGCCTTCGACTTTCATCTTGTATGGCTAATAGCACCTGGCTTTCTAAATGACACTCCTCGAGGCGGGGTCTCTCCTAGAAAAATCACTGCTAGCTCCATTAGCTCCCTGTAATCTTCTCTTAATTGTTTTTCTTTTTAAACTTTTTACGAAGAAGTCGAGCATATCTCTTCTTAAACTTTTGGGACATTCTCTTCAACACCAGAAGACTATTTTTTTGGGTCTATCTGACCCCATGAGTTTCTGAACCTAGAAACAGTGGAACATCAGGCCCAAAGTCGGTCCACCAATTCATTGAATACACCCTTTAACACCACTTCAAATATGTGGTGCCTACAAGGCAAGGTATAGAAAATCCTTTTCTAAGAGGTTTCTCAATATTTCTGCAAGCTCCATTGTTTCTTACCAGTGTTCGATGCCGTGGTGTCAAACACATCGCTTGGACTGAATCAAGAAGTCCTCATTCTTCAAGACATTTATAGACTAATGCGGCTTATTCTGCTCCAGTGGCTACTGGAGCAGAATTGATAGGAGCTCCGAGCATACACAGGCTTGTGGTATGCTCGGAGCTCCTATCAACTTGTATTTACGCATATGAAATAAGAACTGCCAACCTCTCTATCTTATTGTCTTTTGTAATATTAGGATGAAGCTTCCCATCCAATGCACAACAGCACACTGATTTCTATCAATACTAAAGGGTTTTAACATTTCCTTGTATCTAAGAATCCTTAACTGGGATCGTTTACAGCTTATTGACTTTCTGTTTAATTATCAAGTCCTTTGCATCATGGCCTAACGCTTCTGCTGTGGTAAATAATACATGAACAGCATCTCTGTCCCTAACTTTGCACCTATCTAACGTTGGTGCAAATGGCGATCATTAAAAAAATCAACAGTTCCTCTAAAACCCAACGACGAAGGAAAAATTGCATCAGAGACAAGCTCATCTGAAACTCCCTCACTGTTTTCTGTGCTACTACTGTTTCTAGTGCTTGGTAGCATTCCGCAAACAAACTAGATCGATCAATATCCTCCAAGCATCGAGTTTCTTCAACGGACCTCTTCCTCCTTCCGCTCTGCTGTTCTCTATTCTGCCCTGTGTAAATTAATGTCTATATGCCAGCATAACACCAGGTCGCCCCTTCATATCTTTGCATCCGCAAAAACTCTATGTCTCCTCCTGGATTTTTATTTGATTTTCGGCGACACTATGGGCAATATTAAATAAAATCATTCAGCCTCTGTAAAAGCAAAACAACTACTGATAGCAAACTCAGTCGTTTTAGAAGAATTTTCTGATGAAACAACAATGGTTAGAAACGAAGAACTCTTTCACTTGTCATTTTTATAACTTAAACAAACAACTTAAACCAAACACTTGATTTAAAAAAGAAATTAAAATATTTCATGGTAACAGTTTGTTGTTTGATCTAAGACTGGAACTTTTTTTAAGTAAGTCAAAGGGATTAAAATGATTCATTCATAGTACCCTGCTTAGATCACTTCCATCTTGCACAGTTTTCCTTAACTCATCTTTAATCCTTAAGTGGACACTAGGGTTATTTACCTGAAAGTATTTTGGTAAACAAGTTTGTGTCAATTACTAATAACTCTATTCAAAGTTATAACCTATCTTGCCTTCTTTATTCTATTCATTTTTTGTGAAAATTGTATAAAATTTTATATTTCATAATAGGGAAGAGGGGGGAAGGTCAAGCAAAGGGGGGGGGGGGGGGTAACACAAAGTTTCAAATGTCACAATAATGGCTTGTTTGAAAATAAATTTAAACAAAAAAAAATTAAAAATTCTTGAAACTGAATTGGACTATTATACTCATTACTTAGCTTTCACCTACTGCGAGATAGGATGACAGTGTTTGTATGTTTCACATTAGATCTGCTAATTTTGGTATAAATAACCAATTATTGGTCTTAAATTATAGAAAACAGTATACAAGAACATAATTATGCCAATGAATTGATAACAAAAAACATATTATATGAGTTAAACTTTGCAGTGTAGAGAAAAAAAAAATGTTTTTTAAAAAATTTTTCAGAAAAAATATATATGCCACCATTAAATGTCAGATTAAGTACAAACTAAGATGATTTCAGGTCATAATGATAGGTTCATAGTGTTTAATTAGTGGATTAAGCATTGTTTTTTACTTAGAAAATAAATGTAAAAAATCACAGAAAAAAATTTGTCACGAAAATCACAATTTTTGACGAATTTGACACCTGTAAAACTTCAAAGGCCCCGGCGGCACCTGTTAATCACCTCCGATCGGGCTAAAATTTTTATGGAATTTTTTTTTTCATGTATCGAACAAAATTAGGGGTTGGGAGCAAAGAAAAATAAAAGTTCATTTTTAAGGGCACCCTAATATAATATATAATATATATATATATATATAAATATATATATATATATATATATAATATATATATATATATATATATATATATATATATATATATATATATATATATATATATAGGTGTATATTTGTGATCAGGGGCCTCTGTAATGGACTTGTAATCACATTCCCCGACTCGGGCCCTCTATGCGAGCCACTTTATTAGCGTTTTTTAATTGCTTTTTTTGAAAGTAGGAAGGTATATACCTCATTAGCATAATTTGTTGAGCATGCGTACAAAAGTTTATGCCTCATTGACAAATACTGACGGGGTAAAAAGCAACGGGCGCCTGAAGCTTTTAACTCACCAAAGTATACTCCATCCTTAGAGCCCTACTTGAAAGCACCTGAAGCATTGTATCGTAGAGAAAATAAGCAAATTTTATTTAAAGCCCCGACAGGGTTAAGCCCCCCCCCCTAGTGTTATTTATTAAAGGAGAAATCAAAGTAACAAGAGTAACTCTACTATTAACTCTCATTAACTCCAACAAATTAACTCTAACTCGATTTATCTGTATTGATTTTAATTAGAGTCGGTAATTTAATAAATCTAAACAAGGTTCAAAGAGAGATGTAGAGTCTGTCAGGAATGGAACAGAGCATGGAGATTTCGAGCATGTAAAGCTTTACCTCAATATATATTTTCAATGTATTTGTATTGTGCTGATTTCCTTGACCCCTTGCCTAATAGAAAAGAGCAAATAAAAATAAATGCTTCAAAGAGTACATGGTGAGCTCCTTCACTCAAAGGGATGGAGCAAATCCATTATATGCTGTATTTTGCAGCGGGTTTGCTAAAATAAATGCTTCAAAGTGCTACTGCATGGTGAGCTCCATCACACAACGGGTGAAGCAAATCCATTATATGCTGTATTTTGCAGCGGGTTTGCTTAAACTAAATGCTTCAAAGAGTACTGCAAAGGTGAGCTCATACTCAACGGGATGAAGCAAATCCATTATATTGCTGTATTTGCAGCGGGTTTGCTTTAAACTAAATGCTTCAAAGAGGTACTGCATGGTGAGCTCCATCACACAACGGGATGAAGCAAATCCATTATATGCTGTATTTTGCAGCGGGTTTGCTAAAATAAATGCTTCAAAGAGTACTGCATGGTGAGCTCCATCACTCAGCGGGATGAAGCAAATCCATTATATGCTGTATTTTGCAACGGGTTTGCATAAATCAATAATCATTATTAAAGGGGGTGACGCAATAGCTAACTTTACTAACTCTATGAAAAAATTGGGTTTTTAACGTGCTGTGGAACAGCTTCATTTTGTTAAATATTGTATAATAATTAAACTCGCTGAGTTTTATGAACATAGAGATACTGGAGGGCATAGAGATATTATTCTAGAGGGGCTCTAATAAGGCGCAGTCGAAATTAGAACGTTGGATCACCAACAAACTTTTTTTTATAACTTTTTTTTTCAAACTTTTCAGTAATTAGCCGGATTTGTGATAAATGAAGCCTATTTCGTAATTGCACGCTCTTTTGGTTTAATCTCAAAGAGTATTTACATTCACTCAACGATTTATTTTAATCCACTTGGTACATACATAACTACTGTTTAGACGTCAATGTTGACATGTCAAAATATAACACAAAATATTGACGTCTAAACAGTAGTTTATGTATGTACCAAGTTAGATTAAAATAAATCGTTGAGTGAATGTAAATACTCTTTGAGATTAACCAAAAGAGCGTGCAGATTACGGAAATAGGCTGCATTATCACAAATCCGGCTAATTACTGAAAATTTTGAAAAACAAAAATTATAAAAAAAGTTTGTTGATGATCCAACGTTCTAGATATTCAACCGCGCCTTATAGGTTGAATTTTGAAACATCGAGAAAGTAATCTGACTACATTAAACAATTAATATATTCTAATAAACAAAATAAAATTGAAGTATCATACATAGCAGAACGTTAAAAATTCAAATTAAAACACAAACAATGTGCGGGAAGCCGGAAACAATGAATTTATTATATCCTTAAGAATTTTAGCGCGGATTTCTGCGTAATCCGCGCGAACTTCCTTTGTTTTTGCGCAATAGGGAAGGGAATGCTTTTTTTATTATTTAGTTGTCATAAACTTATTGAGTGCAAATAAAACTGGTTTTATTCGACTTAAAGCCCCCTAAACATACGAAATGTTTTTAGTCTCACAATTTTCTTTTCCGGGTTTATTGGTATTGACTATAGTTTTTTGGTTACTTAGAGATCGCATCGACTCTATTTAAATAATAAAACTGGACCAATTTTATTCCATTTTAGCAACCATAAAAATGGCGAATTTTCTCGGCCAAAATGTTAAGTCTTAATTTAACCAATGTTTTAACATTTTGCTAACTTAGAACCAGGTTAATGATGCCACAAAAACCTGGTTTTCTCTCAAGGGATCCTCAATTATCCTTAATGCCTATTTTCCCTAAAAAAAATTCGCTAAAAAATTTAACAAGAAAACATATTGTGCGGCTCATATTATGAATTTATAATATATCCTATATCCTTTTAAAATGCAACCCGTCGTAGTAAAGGGCTGGTTAGAAAGCCATTTATTAACTATGACCTTCGACCTAAACAATGAAGGTAAAACTAAAACTTATAGATAAAACTGTTCCACGCGTTTCTATTACATAGTTTTTGCATTTTTTATAAAATAAAATAGCTTTTTTAAGATTATTATGAGATTACTATTATGAACACAGGTGGAACATAAAGCCAAAAAAGTGTCACCACCGTTGTCAAAGAAAATAAAAGGGGGAAATTAATAAGATATAAATAAATAAGTATCGGAGAAGCGTTTCTGTTTTTCACTTTTAAGATCCAATTTGTTAAATGTCAACAGATTTTTTTTATTTTCTTAGGGGTTCAGCTTAATAATGTCAAGGTACGAATAACATTAAATACGTACAATTAACCGCGACAAAATATTACAGAACTAAAATTTAACTCAACATATGTATAAACTGCCATAGGAAGGATGTAGTAGTGCTACAATTGCCACGCTGGGGGTTGGCGAGACTATATTACATTGGGATAGCCTGATATGTTCCTTCCCCTTTATGTAAGTTCCTTGATTATAAACTTAGAATAATACTATATATAGAAGGAGCACTACTGATAACACGAAAGTCGGTTCACTGGTGCAACTAAGTAATGCTGCCACCCTAACAATATACAATTTTCTAAAAAATTGGCAATACTTCCGGTTGCTGAATTATTATGTTCTATTATTAATTAATGATTGATTATTCATAAAATACTAATATAAATATCGGTGCATTACAATATTTAAAGCATTTTAAATTGTAGTTTAACGTATTTATTAAATTAAATATAATAAGTAGTCCTCGTAACTAAAATGTAGATTCTTGTATTCCGCCACCCTTTGCCATCTAAGACCAGTTTTTATTAAATATTCAGCAGGTGTTTTTAAGTTATTATATTTGTTCTTTACGATCTTTCTTTATTAAATAGATATTAAAGACATATATTTAAAATAATGTTTTGTTGTCAGGTTGGCAGCATTACTTAGTTGCACCAGTCAACCGGCTTTCGTGTTATCAGTGGAATTACATTGTGTTTACGGCCCTGTGCTCCTTCTATATATAGTATTATTCTAAGATTATAAATGAGAGTTTATTTGCGTACTTATAGTAGAGATTTATTGCTAAAATGTCCTCTCTAGTATCTCAATTCAGGCTTGTAAAATGTTTATGGGGCCCTCAAGTGCTTTAAGTAAACTTATAGTAACCTAAACCAATCGTCAGCTATTTACGTTTTGCTTGGACTTAAAGTTCTATATTATTATAATACTGCACTCACGGACTTCCGTCCATGTGCATAATTTATTAAAACAATGTAAGAAAATAACATAAGAAAACATAAAGATTATCATTATATCTATTACAAACATATTTCACTTAAACATTTGTTTATGTACATTAATGTATTTTACTTTGTTGTTCCTAGAGTATATTAATCTTGCTTGGGTGGTAGTATATTAAAGTATTGTATATTAAGTATTGTATATTAAAGTATATTAAAGCTTGGGTGGTTAAATATCTTTTGTTTCTGTGATTTTCTGGAAAATAATTTTTAATTTATTCAGAACAAATACATATATATATTTTTTTTTATTTATTTAATTTTTTGTTTATTTATTTTTTTATTTTTTATTTATTTATTTCCATTAATTTAGCTACTAAAATAAATAAGTATATTTAGTTTTATTTATTTTAGCAAATAAAAATAAAAAAAAAATACTTAATAATTAAAAATAATAATAGGGGTTTTTAATCCAAATAAGTATTAGCATATTTTTGCTTTAGGGCGTTTACCAGGTATACATGAATAGCCTTTATTTGCCCTTTTTCCTTAATTGTTAACAGATTAACGAGTTTGTTATTGTTATTTCCTAGAGATAAAATATTTATTTATAGATGTCTCTCTATTTGGTTATATGAAGTGCATTTTAATTAAAAATGATGGAGAGTTCTTCCTCTTGTAGGTTGCAATTTGAGCAGCTTTCATTCTGGTTCCACTTGTAAGCTATGCCATTTATGTAGAAATTTACAGTTCTATAAGTATTACTGTAATTTCGTAATGTTTATTAGATTAAATTAATAATGGTAAGATTACTTTTTCCGATGTTCTAAAATTTGACCGATAGAGCCACTTAGGTTTACCATATCCTAAATTTGAAAAAGCGGGGAAATTCTAAATGGAAGTTCTCCTGGGAAAATATTTAGGGAATGGTGATAATTCTCTCTATTTGATATCAAATTATCTTAATAATTTTGTGATATTTAAATCAAATTAATCATATATTTTTTTGAAGCACCTTAATTCCCAATTTATATAGTTAATCAATAAAATTGGTTGATGAGCAACCCGTTATTTAAAAAAAATAATGTCTGACGAACAGTGCTAGAGATATGATTTAACTTTCATTCAACTAAGACTTAAAATTAAGTTAATAAATAGTGATAAATTAAGCTTTATTTATCAGATTGATCAAATTTAATAGTTATTATGCATAATAACCACATTAATCACTTTGGCTGAAACATATACATATATAGTCAACAGTTGCATGCCCTAACAATGCTATATTAAAATTTGGATAAGTTACTATATGTAATAAAAATTGAATAAAATAATTGAATATATATTTTATCTATATTTCCCGCAGGGGTTATCCCTGATGAGCCGCAAGGCTCTAAACGGGCATTATTATTATATTTTATCAAAGTGATCTTTTCCCTTTTTACTCGTCTCATGATGCCTTAGATCATGGCTAAAGCCGCCCCGGCCCGGGGGCGGCCTCGGACAAAAATAAGTTATTTCATTAATCAACGGATTAATGAAATAACTTATTCTTGTCACTTTACTTGAGTAAAGTGACAAAAACGGTAACGTAAAGTAATTATTAAAGGATGCATTATTTTTTATTATAGATTTAAAAATAAATTGCTTTGCGAATACTTACTTGCACATAGTACATTCAGCCTCATATGAATTCCTCCATTCCTTTAAAAACTTAAACTTAACCTTATAAACGTCTTTGAATGTACACCTACAATTGTTTTTCGGCATTGTAAATATTATAATTTCAATAATACACACGGCACAATAAAAAGTCTTAAAAATGATGATTTACTAAGAATTTTTTTTAAATAAAAACAAGCTAGAGATATATGAATCAGTAAAAATGATTAAATTTTAAATACTTCAATACAGTGTTGCCACTTATTTTTATTCTTTTCATGTTGTTTTAAACATAGATATATTATTACTAGAGAGGCCCAATAGGTTAATTTTTGAAACATCGAAAAGGAACCTGACCACATATAATCATCAAATAAACAGAACATAAGTAGAGTAACTTAAATAGTTGAACGTATCAATACAAATCAAAACAAAAACAATGTGCGAGAAGCCAAAAACAAAGGATTTATTATAACCTTAATTCACTCTTGGATGAGATTTTAATGAGATTACATAGAGCCCCTGAGAGCCCCAAAAAGATGTTTATCTGCTCACGGCAGGAAAATGAAGCATTACTGAACTAATTTTAGGCGAGAAAGTAGCATTTTCCAGATCGGGTGGTAATTAGTCATGAATGACTGCACTTTTCCTGTCTAGGCAGGAAAGTAGCATTTCCCAGCCGCCCCTGCCTATGCTGGTAAAGAAAGTTAATAGATAATTTTTGTAAACATGATTAGTTAATAATAAAAAGCCTATTGAATTTATTTAATAATTTATATAATGAATAATTACATTATTTAACTAATTAAAATTAAAATAAAACAGTTTGCAATGTAAATCTTTAATTAGAATTAAATTTTATTGATTATTTTAAAGGCAACAATGTTTGTCTTGGGTTTATTATCTCATCTTTTTTTGTCAAGTCATTTACTACTTTTATCATACGAACCCGTATTTAATACAGTTTAAAAGTTAGTTTATTCTATAGCGGTTCTATAGCGTTTTGTGATGAATATCGTCGAAGATATAGACGAACTTTTCGAACATACCCCGTCGGATGTTTTGGAAATAGCTACAACTGCCAAAGAGAGCCTACTACCCGGCAAATCAGGAAGTAGGTATGTCAGAGCATATGAAGTGGTCAAAGAATGGTGCTCAGAGAAAAAAGTAAAGAATGTAAGTGAAACGTTGTGTTAGCGTATTTAAAAGAACTGTCAAACACAAAATCAAGCGCTACTCTGTATTATCAGTCAAAGAAAATCTAAATATAAAACATTATACAAACGTAATAAGTTTTTCAAGAATGCTAGTTTTGATTTATTACTGTTCGCAGATAAAATATTGTGTGTAACGAGGCAGGAAAGGAAACATAACTGACTCGTATATTTGCCTCGTCAGTCAAATTATATATTACCTGCCTCGGCTTCACCTCTGCAAGTAATTTAGATAGTACACCCTCGCCTTCGGCTCGAGGGCTAACTTCGATACTAGTCAGTAATATTCCATTTTCCTGCCTAGTTACACAAATAACTATTTTAACGTAGTAAATTCATTAACGTTCTTTATAGCATTTATTTTCAAAAATAAGGTAGGGAAGCGTAGTTTCATGTTTGGCAGCTGTTTTTGAATGTAATGAGTGATATATAATTAGCATAGATATAAGAAAAGAGAGTTTAGACAGCGCGGTGCTATAACTTGGTAATTAGGAATATTAAGAGAATGAAAACATATGGTACTGGAGCCATCAAACCTCCACAAGTCCAAAACATAAATTTCCCTACAAATTTGTGACAGGCAAAAGTTTATTTTAAAAATAAAATAAATATTAAAGTATATATATATATATATATATATATATATATATATATATATATATATATATATATATATATATATATATATATATATATATATATATATATATTATATATATATATATATATATATATATATATATATATATATATATATATATATATATATATATATATATATATATAGTACGATAAGTAACCCACTCTTCATTATAAAGAAGTTGTTGGAAAATCTATTTGCACGATAAGTAACTCACACTTCATAAGAAAGAAATTTGTGGGAAAATTTATTTGTTTCGATTTTACTGGTGGGTCCCTTATCATATCTAAATTGGTTATATATTTGTTTATAAGGTTTGGTTTAGATAATACATGCATGTGTGACTTCGTTATTATCGCAACTGCCTAAATTAAAAAATGCCTAAAAAATTAAATTAACATGAGATTTATATTTAAATTCGAGTATCATTTATGATACTGGCACATTGTATAAAAATCGTCAAAATGGGAAACAATATAGGATAAACTAATGCGTGACGTCATGTTGCTTTTTCATTTTTACTCTTTAATTGAACGAGTAGCTGGTGTTTTTTCTTATTTAATGGTATACATTTTTTTTAATTATCGTTCAGCGTTATTTCTTATTACATGGCATTTTGCCATGTAAGTAGGGATTTTTAATTTTTCTAATTTAAAAAAAAAGAAAAGCATATTTTATCAACTAAAAACTAAAATCCAATACAATAAGTGGAAAATTCCTCATATTTCATCGTCTATTATTTCTCTCCCAGGGCACGATTACCCCCGCCAATCTTTTGTTAAATTATCGACACAAAACAAGAAAGGGAAATAGTTGAAATCTGAAACCTCACAACGAAAATTTAATATCGATATATATGAATTAATATATGTCAGTCGATAATGTCTTGACAAAATTCAAATTTAATAAACTTTTAGTCGTGGCTTAAGATTAAATTTGCTTAAATAAAGTTTGTGAAAAAAAATTAATTTAGGAGGCAGGGATTTAGTATAAAATATTTGTTGAGTAATTTATAGAGATTGTGAAAGAATGGAAATAATAAGAGAGACAGAGAGCTATAAATGCTTCGTCGGATGGCAATGATATTTTTGAAGGCTATTAGAGAGATAATTGCTCCGAATCACGCTATATAACGATTGAAAATTCACTAAGCATTTCACGTATCTAACCCCCTCCCCCCCCCCAAACCTTCCCTTGAGGGGAATCACCTGATGAATTTCCCTATCCGCAATATTATCGCTTCATCGGTTTTTGTAGAAACCCCCTCCCTTCTCGTTTTTCCCTATCTACGTCTGTTTAATACATAAATGCTTTGTGAGTTAGACGGATCTATGAAACCTGAAGGGTTTGGGGTGAACTGATGTTAAAGTGAACTGGTAATAATAATTTTAATAACGACAGGAACAACTCAAACATATTGGTCGTTTCAAGAGGTGAGAAAACTGAATCCAAGCCTGATGAATAGACCACATCCTTGAATCCTTTTAGCCGATTCTAAAATCGTCCAACTATCACCATTCCTACTATTTTACTTGCTAAAAAGGGTCAAATAGATAAGACTCCAGTTCCTCCTAAGAATCTCTCGTGCCAAACCCTGCTTTTATGGGATATCTCTAGACATTTAAACTAGAGTATACAATGGTATAGTGTAACTGTTTTAACTTGGACCGTGGCCGCTGCGGTCCTAGTTTTGTAGCATGTGTCGTATTTTCAGTATTTTAGTGGCATACTATCACGAAATTAGGGAATAGTTGTTTCATGAAATGACTAAAACAAACGTTAAATCATAAAACATTGATAATCATAAACCACACAATATTATGGTTTAACTAACTCCTTAATGAAAGAACTAAAGGTTTTTAATAAAAGCAATAAATACGTACGTCATAAAATTAAAATAATATAAACAGTCCAAAAGCCTAAAAAATGTGACTCATTTTGTACTACTTTAAACCAAATTTTTCTGCAAATATACCTACCTTAAATTATGAAGGAAAAGCATAAAAGACTATTCCAGTGGAATAGAGTGCCTATTCCAGCCTATTCAGAGTGGAGCCCTTCATATGAAAGCGCTCACTCAAAATATTAGAAAATAGCACAAATTTCATTTGTCTTCCAATAAGTGGTTCCCTGTAGGTCATGTACAAAACATCAAGAGCACATTTTTTAAAGCTCATTAAATTTTCTATAAAACGAGAGCTATTTCGCTAAATCGGATGACTACAACTAAAGTTATGACATTTATTAAATGGCCAAAAAAATTCACAAAAAGTTAATCTTTTTTCAAAGAAATTCGCTGACTTTGCATAAATTGACCATTTTTTGGTGTTTTTGAAAGAGCCATTACTTTAATTGTAGCTATGCGATTTTGATGATTGAATACTCGCTTTAACATTTTATCATCATTAAAAAATATTTTCTCTTTAATTATGAAGGAGTAATTGTTGGTACATCTGAAATATTTCACTCTGTATGTATCAATGTACCTGCATTTTATTATTTGAAATTATTATTGTGTTACTTATGGGTAATTTTAAATATTTTGCAAAAATAGTTTGTACTTTGTTAATTTAATATTTCTAAGTAATATTTGTTGCACCCCCAATATTTTTGTTGTAATATTTGGACAACAATTTTTACAGCTGGGTGTGAACACCCCCTCATACATTTGAAATACCCCCCCCCCCGGAGAAGAACCACTTAAAATACCCTGACCTCTATCGTAAAGTTTAAACAACTAGACAAAAGGCAATAGAGTATTTGCATAATTTTTTTTATTGCATTATCTTTAAGGACGTCATATAAAAGAAAACCCTGTAAAATATTAGAATGAAAAAAACTTATACTTTTGATGATACAGCAAAATACGTAAAATATATTTAAACATGTTCTTTTGGAGGGAAAACAGCCTACTTGTGTGACGTACTACTTGTAGTACGATATTCACAAGAGCAACACTCATACGAGTTTATTCTATACTGTCAACAAGATGATACAGACAGCTGTAGTCATCACGTTCCTCAGGCATTGTATTACCTGGAACACGGAACACACCTTAAACGACCCAACCTTCAGAACGTTCCGTTTTCACCCCACTCTCTCACCCATTCCCCCTCACCTCTTCTTTAAATGCTTATTTTGACTATTTAAAATTAAATTAAATACTTTCTTTACAGCTTAATATATATTTTTTAAACACATTTAATCATTTTATGAACAAAACAACAAATTTTTTAGAAAAATGCAAATAATCTATTGCAAAACAACCAAGAACCATGTTTTCTCAGTATATTTTTTGAAATAGTCCTTGTACATAAGAATCGAAAGAGAAAAGTTTTATGAAATCGACTGTTCGACACTTATCAAACAAAGAAGAGATAAACGAAATAAAACAAACAACTTATTTCTTAAATAAAATTGTATCTAGTAATAAAATAAATTGTACATTTTACAAAATTAACAATTATTTGTAGTCATACAAAACAATGATTTCATTTTATACAAATTAAATATTGGTAAAATTTATTTACAGTTTTGAACATAATTCTCCATTAAAATTTTATATAATAAATTAAACACAATAAATAAAAAATAACTGATATTTATTATACATTATCTATATCGCAATTGTAAATATAAATACTCAGACCCATTTCGGGAAATATCTCATCATCATCAGCGAAGAAATCAACTCTTTTAGAAACTGCTGGACAGTTCTCGAAAGCCATCTCATTATTTGTATTTATAATAATGATATAATTAATTACAATTTTTTATCTATTTATGGCTAAAAATCATGGTAAAGTGTCATTTTACCAACACTGTCAACAAAATATTTAAAAACAGTACGGAAATTTTCTTGGTAATACACTACCTCATAGGGAGTTATGGTACATTTAAATAAAATGGTTAAAAAGTTAAACCATTTTGAATGAGTTGAGGTTTGATGAGGAGTTGAGAAATGAACAAGTTGAGGTTATTGAATTAACCTTGTGTTGTGCTGAAAAGTTGATACAACTTTTCAGCACATAAAGGCTGAAAATTGAAAAGAATGATGTATAAATTTACATATATTTTTATAAATTTACATACATTTTCATCATCTGCAGTCAAAAAGGAGCACAATCATGACACAAGAACCAGCAGCATAAATACTCCGGCTCACAGACTAACCAAGACGGCCAACTCTCCTATGCACATGGCCATCAAATTAATGAATAAATTAAATAAGGAAGCCTTTGATTTAGAGACTAAGGCTTTTAATAAAGCTCTCAAAGAGATACTAATTGACAATGCCTACTACTCAGTCAATGAATTTTTACTTGGAGAAGTAGTGATTTTATAGTTTTTAATTTTTCTTTTGAATCTTTGACTTGTGTTATGTCTTTTGTAGATTTTTTGCAACATTAATAAAGATTTTATTTATTTATTTATTAATTTTGGTTCTTTTCGTCCGGTAAACAAGATTATTGTTAATAATAATATTTTCTACATATTATTACAAAAAATACGATGTATTATTAAGTATTAAACATTTTTATAATATTAATACCTAATAAATATCGTTTTACATGAAATATTGGCAACACTGATATTTATGGCTTGTTTTAATTTTTTACCAGCTGCTTATGAATCGTCAGATTTTTATTGTTCCTTTTGTCACTTATTACATTATTTGTTGATTTATTTGGTTTAAATAAAGTCAAAAAGGCAAAATGTTTAAATAATTACTGTAAACAAGGTAAACTAATTTTGCTTTAATACAATAAATCAGAATAATATTGAAAAAAATAACATAAGTTATTGTTATTTTAATTTTTTTACTGTAACTAATAAAAATTCTTGTTTATTTTTCATCAGTAAGAGGATAAAATAATATATGCTACTATGCAGCAAAGGAAACATTGATGACTTGTGCCAGCGATTACTTGAATCGGCTTCACCTCTGCAGGCAAATCGCTATTTGCCTAACTCGACTTCGCCTCGTCAATCGACTGGGTTAATTACCAGCCTCGGCAGAAAATTTCCATTGCCTGCCTTCGCCTTCGGGGCTAATTTATAAAACTGGTCTGTGAAATTCCATTTTGCTGCCTTGTAGCACAATATACTATTTGCTTTGACAAATACTTGATGAAAAAAGTGGGTTATATGTTTTTTCAATAATGTCAACTTTTCAGCACATAAAGGCTGAAAATTGAAAAGAATGATGTATAAATTTACATATATTTTTATAAATTTACATACATTTTCATCATCTGCAGTCAAACAGTTTATCTAATTTCAATTGGACATTTCAATTTGGACAAAAATTATGTCCGAAGGAAGGAAAAACTGATTAAAAAAATTGTTGTATAAAAGGTGATTCTGAGGCCTCAATAACATCTGTGGCTACCACAGTGTTCTAGATATTCATACAAATGGATGGGCACTTTTCTTGCATGTAATTAATTTTTCTTGTATTATAATGTTGTAGTCCATTGGTACGACAGCATCGTTTCATGAGTGGCAGAGCTTGTTTTAAAATCATAGTACTTTATTTATTACATAAAATGTCACAAAATCTTGTTCAAAGCAACAGACTTGGCCATTACACATTTGATAAAATTTAAATAAAACAATTTAAAAATAAATTTGTTCAGACTTATATACACTTTTTGATCTTTTTACACTATTTACAACACAGTAGAATTAAATTTTGTAGGTTTGATATGAAATGAACATCTAAATTTTAGACAAAGTAATAGGTCAAAAATTAAACAGAGGATTTTAAACTCAGAATCTTAGGTCAAATCAAGGATCTTGAATGAAAGGGGTGAGGCGATAAGGAAACTTTACTGACACCATGAACATTGTATGATATAGAGAAATAGGAGCTAACTTAGTTGCCCAAGCCAGGTTACAAGGGAGCTGGCAAAAAGGGCCCAACAACGTGGCCTACTTGCCTGGTAGTTACTACCACTCTACCATATTACTATCACTATTACTAATATGAATTATCCGTTTCAGTTGGTTTTAAGACCTTTTACGTGGGTTTCACTAAGTTGTCTGTTTAGGGTTTGTGTGTGTCTGTAACCACTGTAGTGCCCAGTGTATATATCCTAAAGAGTTGAAACTTAATATAAAAATCAACCTTTAGGTCTAGTTGTGCAATCCAAAAATATTTTAATGTTATTAACTGGCAACAACAGCAAAAATTTGGAAAATTCATAAAACCAATAAAATGTTTAGGTTAATTTGAAATTGATCACACATGTAGTAATGAATAGGATAAAAAAATGTGCCAAGTTTCATCTCATAATTAGCATAGGTTTAATTTCTATTGAATGACTTTTATAAACGTTAAAATTTGGTACATGTATATCCCTTTATGTAATAAACAAGTGTATTAAGTTTTGTTTTAATAGAGTAAGTGAATCTACAGTTTTTGTTAAATCATAAAAGTTAAGCAGCATTGGACGAGGTCAGTGCCTGGATGGGAGACCACTGGGAATAAAACGAATGTATTTACTGTTTGAGGACGAGCAAAGCTCGACTGAAATAGTGAGGATAACCATAGCAAATCCGATGTGGTGAGAAAAATTTCCGAAGTACCATGTATCCATCTTTTTGCGGCAATTTAGTGCTTAGTTTATGCCAAACATACAAATATTTTAGAACATTTTCTTTAAAAAATCAGAAAAATCACTCAAAAATCAAACTATTATAGATCAGACCTGTAAGATACTAAACTGAAATTATTATTACTTCTTAATTTAAAAGTACCTCTATCTATTCTTTTCACTAAAAAACTTAAGATATTTCACTCGAAAATTGTGGTGCTGAATTTTTTTTTTTTTTTTATCAAAAATAAATACATTTTACTCTTGCATATTTTTTGTGAGGAATGATATTTTAGGTGCTATACCAAGTCGGAAACTAAAATTTTGATATCTTAACTGACCACCATTTAGAAACGGAAAATTGTACAATGTTTTTCTTTTAAATGGCCTGACCTTTTAAATAATGTATCTATGGTGGCCACCAAAAAGGCAGCAGAAATGGTCAATTTTTTGCCAATTCAACCAATTATAAAAATAGCACTTCCTATTTCTATCAGAAGCTGAGAAATTTAGTTGTTCTGGAACATTAGCTGCACCCTGTATATTAATACAGGGTGCAGCTAATGTTAAGAAATTTTAACATTAGTGTATGCCTAATTTATAGAGGGTATGCCTAATTTTAAGAGATCAAGTATAAAAGTTGTAAGAATCTTACAAATAAAAATGTTAAAATACAACAATAGTAACAGTAGGTTAAAGCTCTTATCATTTTCTTATTGTACATCTCATCTTCTAGCGTTCTTCTTCTCGTCAAATTGACTGAAACATAAATTTAAAATAAATAAAATTTTTAAAAAAATCTTCAAGATGGAATTAGAGAGAAATATATTTCACACTTTTTGTTTGTTCTGATACTACCTACATAAGAGACAGTAGCTCAGAATTTGATAGTATTTATTTACTATAAGTGATATTTTAATACAAGAAAAATCTTGTTATTCCTTAGAAAATGTTATTTATCAACGATTACAATGTAAAACTGACATTACATTGAAAATACTTATTTTCATTGTTGCAGCAGAATTCTTACTTTCAGCACTAGTACTGAAAATAAAAGGAATTATTTTTATTTTTTACACTAGTGCTGAAAGTAAGAAGAATTATTCTCCGTGACTCATCAGTGAGATAGTCAGTTTGTATTAGTATGAGTTGCCAGTTTAATTTCTTATAGTTACTCAAACTTACTTAATTATTAACTTTTTAGTAGTTATTAAAGTAGATAACTTTTAAAATAATGAGTAATAGTGACAGCTGTTTATATTAATTTATTTAATAACACAGGCCAAAAACACTCCAAACTATATAAGTATTTTACGAATAGCACAACTACAGCAGTATATTGATTTTTGTACAAAGTTTCAACTCTCTAGCATGAATACACTAGGAGCTACGATGATAAAAGACACACACACATATACAGACAGACAACTTTGAGAAAACCACTCAGAAGGTTTTCAAAAAGTATCAAAAGAAAAACCAAAATTTGATGATATAAGTTACCTAATCCTTGCACCATTTCAAGAAGAATCATCACACTCTGGGATATCACTAAGTTTCCGCCTCTTTGTGTCAATCCACAGTCGACTCTGATCAGATGAAACATACACAGAACTAACGTCCGAAATTTCACCTTCTTCCAGTTCGCATGCTTTCCTTTTAGCATGTTTTACAGTTAATTCATTCGTTTTTATACTTCTAATATAGTTAAGACTTTTGGAGCTAATTCTTGGGTCCTTGGGAGGTGATGCAGGACTCACTAGTACTGGAGAGGTAGGAGAATCTTTTGCCTTTATCCTGGGGTCACGTGGTAAGTCTTCTCTATTGACTCGGAACTCTTCTCTAATTCCACTACTTACAGTGACAGAGCTATCGACACTAAGATGTTTCCGAGCTCCGGTTGTGGAATGAGATTCTTTCAACATTTTTTTCCTTTCATAAGGAGTCGACTCAGCAATGGGCTTTGGATGTTGAAATTCAGTGTGCCTGTCATCCTTCCTGCTCTTTGTATGGTGCTTGCTGGTCCTCCAAGGAGAAACATCATCTCTAGATCTAAACTTGTCCCTACCATGATACAGATTTCGATTTCTGTCACTATTGCGATATCTACTCCTGCTGCCACTACGAGACCGTTTACTACTACTTTTCTTATTACTTGGACTTCTACCCCTTCCCTTTCTATCTTTACTTCTGAAATTTCTTTGTCTCTGATCATTACTTAAAATTCTGTCTATGCTGCGAGTCTTCCTACCACCACTCCTATCTAGACTGTGGCTTTCATCATGACTTCTATCCACACTTTGACTTTTTTCTCTACTTCGAGTAATTCTTCGAATTCTTCTTTCACTGCTTCTCTTATGATCTCTACTTCGACTCTTCCGCCTCCTCCTATCACCACTGTGACTTCTACTTCTTGAATAATGTTTTCTGTGTCCTTTATCATATCTTTCCCGACTCCTATCCCTACTATAGCTCCGTTTCTTTCCACAACCTTTCGTATCCTTCCTAAGTGGAACATCCCTTTCAACACTAGATCGTTCTGGAGAACTCCTATCATAATCATGATGATCTCTGCTCTTAGACATTGTTTCCAAGGCACTACTATAACTAGGTTCAAAGCTACTTCCACTTATAGAACTTTTATTTCTATTATTTCTTTCATTTGAATTGTCTGTCTGTTTTTGACTCATATCAGGACTCTTGATCTCCGATACATTTTGACCCTCCAACACTTCATCTTGTCTCAAATTTTCTTTTCCTTCATTCAATGATTTACTTACACATCTTCTTCTAACTTCGTGAGCTCTTTCTCTCATTACTAATTTGTGATTATAATCCTTCATGGTTACAGGTGTTTTACCTCTTTCGTAAATTCTCTCACGATGTGATGATAAACCAGTTTTACTCATTTTCAAAGCTTGGCGTGGTTCTCTAGAACGCGACCTCACAATTCTGGACATCACTTCTAATTTATTATTCCATACAGGCTTAACAAACTCAGAATGTTTTGTTACCCTTGGGTCAGTACCTAACTCAGTACTATGGCCTCCAGAGACTTTTTTATCCTTCTGATTTTTTTCAACTCTCGGATCAAGGCTCCAATAACTGCTTATATCTTTCTGTTTTAAAGTTTTCTTAAGAGAAATCTTTTTAGGAGAATTTTGAACAACCTTAATTTCCTGCTCAGCTTTATTAATGATAGGGAACTCAAATAAATTTATAGCCGGTGAAACTTTGACAGTTCTATTATCTTCTTTCCCCTCATCAAAATAATCAAATGAAAATTTCTCTAAAGCAGAGTGTTTCATTCTGCACACACTAAAATCTTTAATCACTTCCCTGGATTTATTAAAACTCTTTGCTGATGATTTGGCTGATTTAGATACCTTATTAATTTGAGGTGAAATTTTATTTTCTAAACTCTTCTTAACAACAAGTTCGTTGTCAGAGCTGTCAGAAGATGATGATGTGAAACTATTTATTTTATTCAGCCGTTGCATCATTTCATTAAACGATGGCACTTTGATATCCACACTCTTACCTTTTAAGTCTTTCTTCATTGGAGTAATATTTTTAACTGTTACTTCCTTAGTTTGTTTCTTTTTAGTTTCTTTTGGGATAATTACCTTCTCTTTAACAATTTTACTTTTTTGTTCAACCTTTCGGTTTATATCTTTGCTTTTATTTTTGTTAATCTTATCTTTTGTTTTATTTTCATTACTTTGAAGAACTTCCTTTTTCTTTTTATCTGGTGTTTTCTTCTTGGGGCTCTTGCCGAACAGATCTAATCCTATTTGTTTCAAAACATTATCTCTCAAAAGATCTTCTTTACTTTTATTTTTCTTTTCTTTTTTAGGAGATGCAACAGAAGGAGGTAGTTTTAGTGATGTTTTCTTCTTCCCAGGTGATTTTTTACTATCAGGAGACTGATTAATACTTTTAACCACTTCATTTTCAGCAGCTAGAGCTTCTTCGATACTAACGGAAACTATTTTGATGGGCGTAGCAGCAGAATGGTTAGATTCTTGTTCAGGGGTTTTAACAAGCGTTCTGTTTCTTGGGTTACTTGCAGGTCCGGGCGTGGCAGAGGTCCTCACATCATTTGCTGCACTCTGACTACCTGGGGTTGGAAGGAAGCCAGGTGTCAGTAACTGAATATTATCCAATAAGCTACTTTGTTCTTTTAATATTTTTGTGACTGGAGTCATCATATTGGTAGTTAACAGTTCATTGTAGTCCAGCTTGGCAGGAGTTTCAGTCAAATTTATATTGACTCGTTTTTTGGCATTTTTTGGATTTTTGTTTTCTTCTGGCCTTTTAATTTCCTTATTATTGTTAATAATTGCAGAAGCAATAGGATCATTCACAATACCTTCCTGAATAACTTCAAGAACATCTTTTTGAATCTGTTGAACAATTTCATCAGCAGATTTAGGTTCAGAAGAGTCTAGATGAGACTCTCCCATCTCTTTGTCTGATTTAGATGGAGTCTGATTTTTATTCCGAAAAGCTCGAATTTCTTTCTTCTTATTTCTTTTTGCAGCAGCTATTTGTGCTTTACTTTTAGTAGTGTAAAATTTATGAGGTCTACCAGCCTTTTTAGGTGGTAAACGTTTTGTCATACCAGCTTTAACGACAGGTAGATCAGGTTCGACAAAAGCTCTTAAATCGGCATCCCAGGATGAAGGTTTTGCTTTTTTAACTGGAGTTTTAAACAAATTGCCTCTCCTTAGAGACCTCATTTGAGCTAATTTAACTTGACTAACTGCTTTGGGCGATGTGTTAGCTTTTCTAGGAGGTACAATTTTAGCAGGGGTTGCAAAATCCAATGCTCGTACGTGACTACCTTTCCTAGGAGAGCTTAAACTTAACCCCTTTTTAGTAACAGGCATATTTCTAGGTGTTTCTTTAGGTATATCACTGGCAACAACTTCAGTGCATGAGTTCTCATCAGTATGAGTAGAAACTTTGTTTAATTTGTCTCCACCCTTTCGTAATAACTCCTTATCAAGAATTTCCCCAACCTCTTCAGTATTCTTATCTGAAGTAACAAGAGACTCAATGCCAGTGGGTTGGTCATCGACTTTCTCCCCTGGCATGTCAGGTAGATCAGTTTGCTTGTCCGACTTTCTGGGTGACTGGTGAGATTCATTTCCCCAAATAAATTCCTCTAAATTAGTATCTTTAAACACCTTAGGTATTTCTTCTTTATTAGGTGAATTCTTTTTTAATCTTTCTGATTGTCTACGTGTAGCTGGAAATTGGGGTTTCCGTCCCCTTCTAGCTCCTCTAGTCGCTTCAGTCGGAATAGAAACTGGCTTATCATTAGTTTTGGTCACTTCCTGTCTCCTTATCCCTCCTCTTGTTCTAGGGCCACCTCTAATTTTAAATTCTCTAGAAGCCCTGGGATCTACAACCGGAAATATAGTGGGTCTTGATGAATCATCAAAATGAACATCAAATTCACCACTTGTAATAAAATCTTCAGTGGTAGGTTTAGGCTTAATGGTTCGTAAAGTTTTAGAAGGTTGCACAGAAGGGCTCATCGTAATCTGAGGAGGAACTGTTAAAATAGGTATATTACTTACAGGGAAAACAGTACACGGAACATAAACACCATTGTTAGGAGTCGATAAGGAAGCAGAAGTGGAAGGAGTATTTAAACAACCAGGTGTTTGCTGCACTTTACTAGCAGGTGTTTTCATGGGAGTAACAAAATCCTGTAACGATATCTGACTGTGGAAATCAGGATGCACCACAATATTTTCAGGGGAGGAGCCACATACATTTTCACCCTCAACTTCACCCCTCGTAACAAGTTGAGAATTATCTCTAACTACATCATTACCCTTCTCTCCTACGGATAACTTTACTCTGATATCGTTCCTGAT
Source organism: Microvelia longipes (assembly GCA_018340805.1). NCBI lineage: Eukaryota > Metazoa > Arthropoda > Insecta > Hemiptera > Veliidae > Microvelia > Microvelia longipes. The sequence continues at coordinate 38,978,163 of JACMZG010000022.1, read as the reverse complement.
CTGTAGGTGGTTTGATGTCAATTCATTCTTCAACTCGACAACTCTGTCGTTGAGATTGGTACTTAAATCTCGAATCTTGCCTTCCAACAGATTATAGTGTGAATCTAGTTTCTCATTGAGGTGGTCTTTAAACAACGTAAGCTGTTTCATAACGTTCTCAAACATACTAATAATAGCTGCGTTCTCACCAGGAGTATTTCCTTGGTCGTCACTAGTTGGAGGTTCCTCTAGTTCATCGCTTGATTTTTCGTCCTCTTCAGACACATCATTAGCTTTCTCCATTGTAAATTATTTCACCAACAAATATCAATTTACACACTAATAAAAAACTTAAAAATGGTTTCGACACAAAGCCTCTATAAAAAATTAATTTCTAAGAACAAATTACTATATCGACTTATTGTCACTATTAAAATAAAACATTTAAAACACTAATAATAAAATATTTAAACAAATTGAATAAAGAAAACCACTAAAATAATTCAACATAACAGATGTAAACAGTAGAAAATGAAAAAACCCGCGACACCAGAGTGCGTGATATTGCTATAACCCGCCAAATTTAAAACTACCCTCATTTAGTTTATTGCAATTGCTTTAAAAATGAATGAAAAAATGCAGAAAATTATTATTATATGCATATATTTTTTTAAGACATTCATATTTGAAGGAAATAAACGAAGTTGTTGTGGCTTTCTATTTTAAATCCATTGAAGACATTTTCATATTTCTTGGTAGTTGAAATACGCATGCGTATCACAATTTTGTCATAGAATTTAGAAAAGTAGATATGGTTCTAAACTTAATTCTAAAGTTTTGTGATATAGTTATTTGACTAAAACGAGGAGATCATATCAATAAATAACCTAAAATGTATTAAAACATATATGATTAAATAAAGCAGAATATAAATTAAAATATATCTTGAAACTATTAGTCTATCAACAAAATTATAGATATCTCCAGCTTGTAACTTTAAAAAATTTTACTCTTTGATTTGTAAGGAAGTGGAAGGTATCATTAGCACAGGTTGATATTTTTTCCGAATGCTCGAACTCGTATCACGTTTAACTCAATGTAGTTAATTGTTTAGTTACTGTAGTACAGTAGGTTCGTAATGTTTCGGTTGCTTGTTATGAGTAATATGAGAAGCGCTAGGCCTCGGATCGCGTCAACCAGCGAGATTAGGAGGCGAAGTTGCCCCCTGTGTTCCACTCATGTACTTCACAACACTCCCGGTTTGTAGCTTTGATTTAAGAGCTGTAGAATCTTACACTACACGATTTAAGTATGGACTTGCAGTCGAAGTCAACCTTAACGAAATTCGTCCTAAGTCTGATAGACCATAATCTTTTAATCTGCAGATATAAGAAACAGTTGTACTACTAATAATTCAAAATGACATGATTCATTGCCATCTTTTGACGACAACTTTAGATGACAATCATTTTTAGATGCATCTGCTGAATCTTTATTGTATCGTTATCAACTTTAGACTTAGTCTATTTTACTCCGTTTACTCTTAGGATGTAACACTGTATAAACTTATAACTCTGAAAGAAACTAGGATTAAATCCTGTTTCATACAATCTTTTAATGAATTTATTTAAAGTGATGCACCAATGAGGGGTCTAATACATTATTGTAGCGTAGAGATATTGTTCCAAATCTCCCACCCTTCACACAGCCCTGAGCAACAAATTCTGTCGCTTTTAGTTCCTCCAAACAGCCAAATTGCAGCGCCACATATCTCTCCATTTTCAACAGCTATAACAACCTGTATTAGTGTTTTTTTAATTTGGTTTATGTAGTGTTTAGTACTCAAGTTTACTTTACATAGATATTATTTTTTACCGGATGTTATGGTTTCGGCTTTGCTACAGTTTCCATTATGGTGTTTTTCTTGAAGCTGTAGTAAATAACAGAGTTGCTTCCACTTTCTATGTTTATAAGATTAGGATATGACATCCAAAATGAACATTAATTACCTCTGATATGATGCCCATATCCTTTTTTGGCAACAAAGACCTATTTTTGAAAATATGCTGCTCCTCTTTGAAAACCTGGGCTGCATTTTTTTAAGAAAATGCCCAAGTTTAAAAGTCCATAAGAGGGGTTTAGAAAGGTTTAAAAAGATGAAATGTTAAAAATGGTGCTCTTTGTTGACTGTAGCTTTGCAACGGATGTAATTCAACAAAGCAGGAAGGAGGAACAAGTGGCGCTGACTTGTGGTATAGTAGTTGAACTAGATTTACCATTGATTGAAAGCTAGTCCATCTCACCCTTAGGGTGAGATGGACTCTGTCTCTAAGCCAACCCATTTTTGCATCACTTCAATTCATCTTATTCTATATATTGCTAAAAACTATCAATTTATGGATAAATGAGTATAAATTTATTAAAATAATATATGTACCAGTTTATTTATGCTTTGTTCTTAGATTATTGTTTTTCATGATAAATAAAGAAGTTAATATAATTTAGTGTTCTCAAATATAATGAAAAAGAATAAATGGCTTATAAAAAGATTTTCCCAATAAAGTCATTATAGTCATGACTTTATTATAGTCATGAAACACAAAAACTGTGTTTCCTAGAAAGTTATATACATTAGTCATGACTCATTAAACTGTGTTTCACAGAATTTTTTATGCTATAGTCATGAACATTAAAAATATGTAAAGTTTATTAAATTGTAATAAATAAATTGTAAATATATTATAAATTTATTTATTTATTTCATGAACAAATAAATAAATTTATGTACAATATTTGTAAACATTCTTATAACCCCATAAACCTTTTATGGGATTGGGTCACAAATGACCTCACTTGTTTGAGTCTTCAGGAGGTAAATGGTATTCATTCTTGGCCTGACATATTTTGCCCTTAACTGCTCAGAACACTAGTGAGACCTTTCAATCTTTATACCCCTCTTATAAACCTGCATAATGGCAATCATTTTTAAAGAATTGTAATAATAAAATGAATAATGTATTTATTTCCTATTTATTTATTTATCCTATGAGGATACGCATGGGTTAAAAAGGGGCCTACAAACGCCTCTTGAGTGTACCTTACTTAAAATCGCTTAAATTCAGTAACTTAAATTTTGGACTGCCATCAGTCCAAAATTTCATTATTTATTGTTTGAAAAAAAAACCTTGTATTATTGATTTTGGTGATAAATAAAGAAATAAATCATATACAGGCTACCTCAGAACTTTTCCTTGCCAGATTGGACTCGCTTCTCTTGTCCTCAAAATATAGAAACCAGTAAAATTTATTTTACAAAATGTCAGAATATAAAAATTGCTAAATTTATTCTGCAACAAATCTTTGGACTTGCTTTGCTTGTTCTCAGACAGTAAATAAATGTGTTTTATTCACAGCAGCCACCCATCCAGGCACTGCGGGTCATCCATCGGTCACCCACAGGCTTAACTTTTATGATCCAACAAAAACTGTCAATATACTTTTCTTAGTTAAACCAAACTTATTATACTTATTTATAATTTAAAGTTCAACTCAATTGAATTACTTATAGATTTTTTACAATTTTTAAAAAAATATGTACAAGTCATTTGATAACTAATGCTGATAATGAGATTAAACTTGACACATATGTTGGTCATATATATGACTACATGTTTTCCGAATTTTTAAAAAAATGTCTGAGTCATTAGTGCGGGTTAATGATGTGATAAAATATTTATTTTCCAGATAGCACAACTAGACCTAAAAGATTAATTTGCATACCTAGTTTTAACTCTCTAGCAATAATACACTGGGAGATACAATGATAACAGACGTATTTAAATACAGATAACTTTGTGAAAACCACTTAGGAGGTCTTATAAATACCTGAATAATTCAGTTAACATCCTGGTTTTGATTTTTTTTAGCAAACAATACTTTTATATACCTACAACATAAATGAGAAAAAGTAAATAGTTATAATAATAGTATTCTAAATTATAATAAAATTGAATAAATTAAAAGATGTTTCAGTAAGTTATATACTATAGTCATGCCTAATTAAAATGTGGATTTTCATCAGCTCTAGTACTTTGTTTTAGCAGTGTTCTACACGTACATGGTGTTAAAAGGAAGTTAATAAATAAAATTTTTGCAGTTAAGGCTTGCATGTCAGCTGGCGACAGACGTAGATTGCCCAGTAAACTCAACAGCAAGGAAATTTCTGTTATGGCTGGAGTGGATGTAGCTGGTGTAGATGTAGAACTGGCCGATGTGGAGGCTTTGAATGAGGAAATACTGGAAGAACTAGGTATCAAGGATGATGTGGAGCTGCTTGAATCCCTCTGCAAGGACGACCTTTCTTCCATAGCTTCGGATGAGAAAATTAAGTCCAAGTGAGTCAACCGAATTTGCTCCGAGGGAGCAAATGTTTTTATAAATTGAATAATTTTTTAGCGGGGCTCAAAAATCATTGTTGGTAGCGATTCTAGGTTGGATTGTAGTGAGAGCCAAATTGTAAGATTCTAGGTTAATCAAAAGATACAAGGGGGTTGAAAATGCTTCGAATTGCTTTGAGAAAAGGGTGTTCATCAGTGCCAGCATTACAGTGTATCGACAACTTTAAAAATCTTGACAGCTCAGTTTAGGCACCACCGATTCTAAAAAAAATCTCTACAAAAAGGCAGCGGGGAAAAAACTTTGTAAACAAATCAGGTTATGCTACCCGTGTTTTCTTGGCGATGTTTCTACATTTCTTTTGTGTAGTTTTATTATTTAGGAAGTATGCAAATGTGGAAAAAATGAATTGTGAAGGGAAATAATAAACACAAGAAGAACCACAAACGAAGTGAACGAATGCCGGGAAGGAGGTTATTTCCCTACAGGGGTTATGGGAGTAGGGATTTTTTTTTCTCTTTCAAGAGAGGGGTTGGCAGCGGCTTCTCTGATTGGTCGATCCCCGAAATGCTTATGACCTTGGGGATTTTTAAACTTAACGATATACACTGTAGATATAAACTTGTACCTTATAAAGCAATACTTGGCTGGGGCACTACCGCAAAAACAACATATTATGTGATTAAGAACTAAATCATTTACTCCTTCTTTGTAGAGAAATATTTTGTGTTGTTTATTCTGTTTTGGCTCAAGAAAGTTTAAAAATGAAAAAGTTGATGTGAGTGGCTCAAAACCCCCTCTAACTTTTAGTAAGTAGATTGTATTTGTATTGACGAGCATCGAACGTAGTTGTCATGCAGGAGTGTGGTTGTGTGCTTCTTAGAGGAATATATACTAGTAATGTGCTTATAATTCTGGATTTCTTTTCATCTATCATAATTTTCTAGGAAAAAGAAAAAGTCTGTGAAAATTCAAAAGGATGCTTTGCTCAAGAGTAAACAAGCTGAGCTGGAGAAAATGGGTCGGGAGAAAAATCTGAATGAAATCCTTACCAATTACTTTGAGATGTGTGTAAGTCACTTTGTTATGTACTTTATTATATTGTTTATTTTCTGGAGAAGAAGAGGAATCTAATCAATCTAGATTAGAATTACAAATTGTCAGTAAATTACATGGATTTCATGAAATTATATGTGTTAAATGATCGATTGTAACGTTACAGATGTAAACAAACCAAGTAGACCTTGTTTGTTACATAGCCAACAAACTATTGACCCTGTGAGGTTACAAAGCATTATTTTTATTACTGAAAATTCAATTTCATTCCCCAAACTCCTGCCAACATTTTCATCAGGATTTTATTATGGAAAATTTAAACCCATAGAATGAATACCTTAAGAATAGATTTTTTTAAGAAGAACAACAATGAGTTTCTAATCATTTTATGGAAAATCTAAAAGCAATTCATCTAAATATTTTTTTAGCACCTGTAGAAAATTTCAAGTCTATGTAAAATATAGACGGAGAATTTGTGGGAGTACAAATAACATAGCATCAGTTCTCACTTAAAAGGTTTATTCTTTACAAAAGGAAGCTTAACTCTACTTTTAATTCGATGTCCAGGTTCCAATAAGGGCCTTTGATATTTTGTTATTTGTGAAGCATTTGTCTTGCCTGGACCACTAATACGTGATAGTATGTATGAAAAGGTCTGAACCAGAGGCTATAGGTCAGTGGTTTCAACCTTTTTTCACTTATCCCCTTATAGATGCTTAAATGTTCCTCCCCCCCTTCCATTACCAATCAAGGATGGGGCAAAATTCACATTTGATTAAGCGTACCACATAATATACCAAGAACATTTATTTAAAATAGTTCAGATGCAAGCGGCATGCAGATCAAAATAGTTGATGTAAAGCGGTGGCAAGACAATGAAAATTTGCATTATAATGAACAAAGAAAAGAGCCTCTCCATAAAAGTCACTATTTCACTATGGTGAACATTGGATAGCTTTTGCATTTCCATCACCATTTACCACTCCCTAATTATTAAACTGGCTGAACTTCGGTAGACGGTGCATCCTGTTATCAATACTATATATCGATATCTTTTTAGTTTAGAGATGTGACGTAGGAATAATTGATATATGCCTTTTCTTTTACGTTTATGAACATATTTTATTATTTTTTTAAATGTTTTTTTGTTGTTTGTGTTTTTTTTTATTTGTTGTAAAATGGTTTATAACTATTTTCATATTTTTTTTTATGTTTTTATAATGTTTAACTATGTTTTCATAAGAATAATCGATGATACACCACATCTAATTTTATGTTACGCGTATTTTTTACGTATTTTTGTGTTTGTTATTTTTAGGTTTTTTATTATATTTTTGTTGTTAATGTTTTCATTTATTTGTTGTATGGTTTTTTTTAAAGTTTTAATTATAATTAATAATTAAACGACGCTGCTTATCTTTTAAGTGCTTAGTTCTCGCTTACGTGTCGCGTAACTAAAAATATATCGATATATAGTATTGATAACAGGATGCACTGTATACCGAAGATTTACCATTAAACTATATTATAGATGTTTTATGAGTCTCTCCTCTCTTCAGTATTGTCAAATTATTTTTAATGAGGGGTTCCCGTTTGAAATTCAGCATAAAGCATAAATCTTATTTCCTTCTAAATTTAATGAATTGCTTATGACAAACAATTCAGAATGTGAGTGAAGGAAGCCAAAGAAACATTTTTTGTTTCATTATAATTGATGACGAGGCAATAAGACATCAAAAAATCATTCCAGTTTATTTTGTATCAACCCTCACGAGTGATAATAAAGTTTTACTATATTACTCTATGATTTAGGCCCGTATTCAAAGACGTTTCCTAACATTCTCCTAACATTTTCCTAACATTCTCCTAACATTATCCTTAAGGAGAATGTTAGGAGTTAGGAGAATGTTAGGAAAATGTTAGGAAAACGTCTTTGAATACCGGCCGTAGTCTCTTCTTGTTATTTAGTTTGTGTATCATCTGGTTTCTGTTTGTGACTTGCAGGTGCGCTGTGGATTTCTGAACAAAGCGTTTATAGCTTTGAACTTTTATTTAAATAATAACAGGGATATCAGAATCACAAGTGTGGATGTTTTAAACAAGTTAATGCTTGGATACGCAAGAACGGTGAGCATAAATGAATAAATTGGTTGTTTAGCTGATTTTTGCTGGTTATTTATCTAGCAAGGGATTTTTTTAATTTTTGGCTTTTTTCTTGCAATATTTTAAAGATTTTTTTAAAAATAAAATTGACTCTCTCTTAAATCTTTGATAAGATCAAAGATTTTGTATTAAAATTAGAATTAATTTACCCCGTACCTATGTAATAGTGCATCGGAAAAAAATATAATATTATATACTATATATTCTTTATTTGAAACTATTTAACACAGTATAAATAACGTCACATAAATTATGAAAGCTTATTCTAAAAATAAAATTATTTGTTTATTTGATACTGCCAAACATTCTTACAGGCAACATTCTAGCAAATGAAGGTTATGAAGTTAGGGGTCATGATTTTAAACTTAGGGATCAGTAGGTAATGGAATTTGGGCATTTGATTAAACAAACTGGCAACTCCATGGCATTGGTGCTAAAGGCCACTTTGCAGCCACATGATTGTTTCCCTTAAGTATTTTGTTGTATTAGTTGTTTTGTAAGTGACATATTGCCAGGATTGTGACGAATTTCAAATGTGTTAATTGAAAAATCATGATTTGTTTGCATAAAAATATATAGACCAAGAGCCCAGTGGTGTTTTGTTAATAAAAAGTGTAATGGCTGGAACCGGTCTCAATTTTTCGTATATATCTTCCTGAACAAGGATCTGCAATTCTGCCGACTTTTATCGGATGGGTGTCCCAGGCAGAACGCACTTTACATGTCAAATTTACCACCGAAGTTAATAAAAAGTGTAATGGCTGGAAACGGGTTTAATTTTTCGTAAATACCTTCCTGAACAAGGATCTGCAATTCTGCCGACTCGTATCGGATGGGTGTCCCAGGCAGAACACACTTTACATGTCAAATTTTCCACCGAAGTTAATAAAAAGTGTAATGGCTGGAAACGGGTTTAATTTTTCGTAAATACCTTCCTGAACAAGTATCTGCAATTCTGCCGACTCGTATCGGATAAGTGTCCCAGGCAGAACCTTTGACCCCTAAAGTGAGTTCTGCCTGGGACACCCATCCGATACGAGTCGGTAGAATTGCAGATCCTTGTTCAGGAAGGTATTTACGAAAAATTGAGACCGGTTCCAGCCATTACACTTTTTATTAACAAAACACCCCTGGGCTCTTGGACTAATAATGTCAATTAATAAAACCAAACCTAATGCTGATAATATGATTTAACTTGTTCTATGTTTTTAATGCACATAGTATATTTATATTAAATTGGAGCTTGAGCTGATGACTTCTTGAGGTTTAATGCATTTTTGTGGCTTAATGACGTCATACAAATTTCATAAACAATAGGGTTCTGTTTTTTATATGATTTATTCATGTGCAAAGTTTTATTTAGATGCAAGAAAGAATTATCATGTCAAAAAAGTTATCATGTCCTATAGAAACGTAATCAAAACATTTATATATATTCTTAATCTGTTAACCCTCCTCCATGTTCAACTTCATAAGCTTATTTTTCCATGAGAAATTCACTTATGGGTGTCTTATTTTTCCTATTAAAACGTTTCCCTTCTATTATATAGAAAACATTTAGCTCATTTTTCCTTGGAAATCACTAATTGGTGTCTTATTTTTCCTATTAAAATGTTTTTCCCTTCAATTATATAGAAAACATTTGGCTCATTTTTCCTTTGGAAATTCACTAATGGGTGTCTTATTTTTCCTATTAAAATGTTTTTGATTCTATTATATAGGAAACATTTAGCTCATTTTTCCTAATTAAAATGTTTTCCCTTCTATTATTTACAAAAACATTTAACTCATTTTTCTTTTGGAAATCACTAATGAGTGACTTATTTTTCCTATTACGATGCTTTCCTGAAAACAAAATAGCTAAAAGAAAGCAAAATTATGACTAAAAAGGATTATTAATATGATTGGTTGTTGATTTAGGGTAATGTTGACAAAGTGATGGAGATTTGGTGCAAAATGGAAGAAGAGAAGCTGAGGCCTGATGAAACTTCATTTGCAGCCAGGTTAGAGGCTATAGCTTCCTCTACCAAACTTGAGAAGATGAGCCTCATTAAAGCTACTCTCTCTTACATGGACAATCAGGTAAAACTGACTAGGATGTTTTAGGGGAATCTGAGAGCTTACATTCCTTGAGAAGAAGGGTATGATAACCTAATACAAGTGACCTAAATCCTATGAGTGGGTATAAGTAGTCTGATTCTAGGCTCAATCCAACGTGCAATATTAAAATTAAGCCAAGTTATATTATCTACCATTTAAGATGCAACCAGGTTGCTTTTCCTTTTCATCCTTTGTTTCCCTCTCCTAATTCCTTTCCTTAACCAGCCCTTGCAGATTTTGTCTTGGTATCTGGGGTCTGGGGGACCTCCGGGGCCCCGGCGGCGCTCCCTCACTCCTGGATCCCTTGGGATGTCTGTTAAGGGTCTGGCAACACTGTTTTCCCCCTCTCCCGACCGAAGCTTTAAAAGGCGAGGTTTCCCTCCTTTAGCTCGCTCAGTCCCTTTGGCCTCCCGTACTCTCTTCTTTAGCTCCAGGTATTATTTAAATATTATTTCATTACTTTTACAAGCTGATCAAAGCTGGCTTTGGTTATCGTGTGCAGGTGGGTGTCCTTCTTTTCGGGTTTTCCGTTTTCTCTTTTCCGTATTTTTCTTATCCCCGGCTTAGAATCTTATTTTACGGGTTTTATCTGATTTCGTTCTTTTAGTTTGCCTTTCCCGTGCTTTCCTCTCTTAAAGGGGTGCAAAGATATTACTAACCTTATTGGTTTGCCTAAAACAAATCGATGGCAGGGCTTCTAACATGAAAACACATTTTCCTTGGATTCATTCCTGTTAGATCACAGAAGTTATGCTTTGTCAGATAAGGACTGTAATATGTAATATACTGGTTATGCTGGGTGTGTAAACTTCAAGCTGATAAGGGTTGTATTATTGATCTACTACAACCATATCGAAACAAAGAGGAATGCACTGTAATTGTTGTTTAATTAAGGGAAATTAGCATGTTGATTTCACTGTTTGGTAATTAAGGGAAATTACCATGTTGATTTCACTGTTTGGTAATTAAGGGAAATTAGCATGTTGATTTCTCTGTTTGGTAATTAAGGGAAATTACATGTTGTTTCACTGTTTGGTAATTAAGGGAAATTACCATGTTGATTTCACTGTTTGGTAATTAAGGAAATTAGCATGTTGATTCACTGTTTGGTAATTAAGGGAAATTACCATGTTGATTTCACTGTTTGGTAATTAAGGGAAATTAGCATGTTGATTTCACTGTTTGGTAATTAAGGGAAATTACCATGTTGATTTCACTGTTTGGTAATTAAGAGAAATTAACATGTTGATTTCTCTGTTTGGTAACTAAGGGAAATTACCATGTTGGTTTCACTGTTTGGTAATTAAGAGAAATTAAAATGTTGATTTCTCTGTTTGGTAATTAAGGGAAATTAGCATGTTTGGTATCTTACCTGGTCAACGCCAGTAGCTCAACTTATATAATTTATAAAAATCAGGTAAGGGGTACCTCGTAACTTTTTCTCACCATATCATATTAGCTACACTAATCATCACCTCTTTGTACTCACTTCAGTCGTCCTCAGACAGTGATAGAATCCTAGTCCCTCCCCCCACAGTCACCTATCAAGGTAGTGACCTGGCTCGATGCTACTTAACATTATTGATCAGACTAAACTCTATGTATACTAGCCATATTGAAATAAAACTTATAATATTTGTGCCGTTTGTTTCAACTTTGATAAGGTTTTAATTTTTAATTATTTATTATAAAATTAATACATTTAAATGAATAAATATTTAATTATTGCTGATGATAAGATACAACTTGACACTTTTGTTCTTCTTCTACATGCAGGCTAAATTTCAAATGTATCCTGTTTTAAGACCTGAAACGATGGCTTGAAATAATTGTTGTGTCATAAATTAATTATAAATTAACAATAATTATCTTAACGACGTCGTGGAAAAATTATTTTCGTAACTGAGACTTGAAGATTAATTTTTGTTTCTAGTTTCAACTATCTATCACAAACATGCTGGGGCTAGAATAATTTGACACACACATACGGACAGAAAATGTGGACAGACTACTCATGAGATCTTAAACAACATCTGAAATGGATAATTCAGTTAAAATCCATGTTTTTATTAGATTTTAGCCCCAAACAATTTTTTTTTATTTATATATCTAAGATAAAAATTAGGAATAAAATTTTTTAATTTTTTACTTTACTTTTTTATATTCTATTTTTGTCAGATGACTTGTGTACGTTTTTTAACAAATTGTAAAAAACCTTAAAATCATCCAATTGAGTTGAAATTTTGTAATCAATATGTACACTAAGTTTGGTATCAATTTGACGACAATATCTATGGTTTTTGTTGAATCATAAAAGTTAAGCAGCAAGTGCCAGTAGATGGGTGACAACAGGGAATGGAAAAAATGAATTTACTATCTAGGGACTTGCGAAGCAAGTCCGAGGACGTGTTGTGAAATAAATTTAATGACTTGCATATTCTGAGGATGAGCGTAGCAAGTCTGAAGTAGGAAGGATGAGGGTAGCGAATCCGATGTGATGAGGAAAAGTACCGAAGTACCCTGTACCTGAGTTTTTTCTTCTCTATCTGTACCACTCAATAACTTGCATGTTTAGTTATATATATAACTTTTAAATGTATGTCGCATAGTCATGTTTTAATAAAGGCTTATTTATTTTATCTGTTCCACAGGGTATCAAAGTAAACGACCTGTTTAGCAAGTGTAGATGGAAGGAAGATAGCTATCAGACTGTCGTCAAAGCAATCAGGGTGGTACAACCTAGATTCTCTCCCAATGTCAAACCCCCTAATCTTGATTATACAAACAATCTGCTGACTCATCTTAATATATCTAAGGTAGTAAAACACCTAAGTCTCTCTTGTTCGATATCTGTTAACAAAGTCTACTTTTAGACTTCTTGTCATCAAGTTCCTGCGAATCATCAATTAAGTAAGGACTTTTAAGCCAACTAATCAGTGAGTGATAACACTGATAATAACCGAAATGGTGAAATCAGCCTCTGTTAAAAAAGTAGGAAAGATATTTTAAGTATTTGGTTCTATTAGAATGGACTCTATTAACTCTATTCTTAGGAAGTAAGGTTTTGCTTTCCAAGTTGTTAGCTTGCTTGTTTTATGGTTTTTATTAGTTGTTTTAATTAATCCGGTTGGAAATTAATTTTGTACTATATTCTTATATTATTTATTATGCACTGAGATTATTACCATTACAGTTTGAGATTTATGTGTAGAAGTAGGATTTTTAGACTAAGTTAGATTATCCTAACGTTATTTTAAATTATTTAATCTGTTTGTTGACATGGCAAAATATAGTCATTTAAAGAAGTAAGAAGTAGTTATTTCAGTTCCATCCAGTGTCTTTAAATAAATAAAATTATATACAATGGTGATGAATACTAATAATATTTATATCTGTGCGTGCGTGTGTGTGTGTGTATGTATGTACAAGACATACACACATACAGACAGACAACTTTTAACAAATCAAAATACAACAAAATAAATCAAACAAAATAATTTTCCTATGTACCTACTTTATAAATGAGCAAAAGTAAAAAGTAGATAAGAATCATCAAAGATGCTAGAACGGACGCCCACTGCTGAAAGATATTTATAATATAATGATATTTACAGTTTATATATATATATATATTATATATTATATATTATATATATATATATATATAATATATATATTAACAAACATAATAATGCCCGTTTTAGGGCCTTTCAGCCCTTCAGGGTATTCGTCCTGCGGAACCACCTCGAGTGGGTCACATCTACTATGCTCAAAGTAAAGCTAAAGTTGCGAAATCATTTTTACATCAATTTCTATTCATATAAACTGAGAGCATAGCCCTGGCTGTAAATCCCGACCTTCAAGTCCGAAGTCCAGTACTATATGACCCACGGCTACGGAGGCAGATATATATATATATATTATATATATATATATATATATATAATATATATATAATATATCAACTAATAATATATATATATAATATATAGATATATATATAATATATATATATACTATATAATATATATATATATATAATATAATATTATATATATATATGATATATTATATCATAGGATATATAATATATATATAATATATATATATATATATAATTATATATATATATATACATACATACCAGAGGTATAACACCAGAGGCAAAAACATAGACTATTGAAATCTTTGTTTGTCAGTAGTTCCTAGCGTATTTATGTCAAAGTAGATTTAACTGATTAAGAAAAGAGACAAGGAAGTTCCACCATAAAGATTTCTGCATTGAAAATAAAGAATTTCTTCTCCAGAATCCATTATACTGCATCAATGAATACCACAACAGTCTCCATTTTGATGAAACCCTCTTAAGCTAATAAAAATATATTCTATTCTGTTTACCATAGACCTACCTGATTCCAATCAACGGGTGGGTACTCAGAGGAATTAAAAGTATGTAGCCAATAGCTAGTTTAAGATAATGTTTTCTATTTTTTCACAGAGAGAGAAGTTCAAATCACCTTGTGAAGGGCTACTGACCGATGTGAATCCAATGCAGTTGTTTCAGAAACAGATAGACATGGAGAGTAAGTTTTATCTATCGGTCAAATCTGTTGTTAGACCTCCTGATCTTACTGATGACATTCGCAAGTGTGTGAGTATCACTATTTTACATTATAGTTCTTTGCATGGATCGACTAGATTTCTGAAGTGTGTTGTAATTTTTGGGGGGATTTCATATTTCTATATAATTTAGAGTGCTTTGTTTTTTTTTATTTTTTCATTTTCCTTATTTATACTATAGGTATATAGGAAAAGTGTTGTTTGCAAAAAAACCAGAATGTCTCCTGAATTTTTCTTCAGGCATTTTAAGATCTCCTAAGTGGTTTCTCAAAGTTGTCCGTTATCATTATAACTCTCAAAGTAATTATGCTAGAGAGTTGAAACTTGGTGCAAGAATAAATCTTTCAATCTTTAGTACGACACACGGCTAAAATCAGTTGACAGCGCAGGAAAATAGTGTTGAGGAACCAATAAGATTGGCCTGATTTAAAATTGAGGGCTTGGTTAACCATCCAGGACTAAGCTCATTGGCTCCATCACATTATTTTCCCACGCTGTCAATTGATTTTAGCCGTGTATCGTACTATAGTTGTACTATCCGGAAAATAATTTTTAAGAATGTCGTGTCATTAACCTCCAGTAATGACTCAGAAAAAAATTTCTAAAATTCGTAAAACACGGAACAATTTGTTGATTGGTTTAAGATTTTGCATTCATATGGTTGTATATAAGACCAAAATATGTGCCAAGTTTCATCTCGATCAGCTTTAGTTACATTTTTATCGAATCACTTGTATACATTTTTTTAAAAATTGTAAAAACCAGAAAATGATTCGATTTATTGCAAGTATATTCGTTTACATAATTAATAAAACGGCAAGTATATCTATGGTTTTTATTGGATCATAAAAGTTAAGCAACATCGAGCAAGGTCCGTGCCTGGATGGGTGACTGCTAGGAATATAACAATTAAATTAAAATATGGCTCCGGTTTACACAAAATAAATATTGTATTACTTTTGCCAATAAAGAACTTGTTTAAAAAAAAACAATTAAATTTACTGTCTGATGACTAGTCAAGCAAGTCCAATGACTCTTTGTTGTATAAATTTTGAAATTTTTGTATTTTGAGGACAAGCAAAGCAAATCCAATGTGTTGAAGAAAAATTCTGTCGCACTCAGTACCCATTTTTTTAAAATTTAAGCTTTCTTTCATTGACAATAATTTCTGGTACTTTTAATTTTGCATTTATTGATTGGATAAATATTATGCTTAATAAAACAATATAGGTTCTACTATTATTTGCATTTAACATACTGTCAGAAAATAAAGATTTTAAATAAATATCATATTAACAGAGTTATATTTAAGTAACCATAGAGATATGATTTTTTTTGAGAATGAATGAATGAATTTTTATTGTAAAAGACCATTCATACATATATACAAGGTTTTTGGTGTATACAATAAATAAATAAATAAACCATTTATTTGCACAAATAAATTTTACAGACACAAGTATTAAAAACTAGTTAATAATATTATTTAGGTGCAACATATATAAATGAACAAATATTGAATTATTACTGATGAAAAGATACAACTTGACACTTTTGTTCTTCTTCTACATGCAGGCTAAATTTCAAATTCAAAAGACCTTACATACATATATACAAGGTTTTTGGTATATACAATAAATAAACCAATAAATTTAAGAATTAAGATTTAATGGACTGTGAGTATAATGAGAAAGGAATAATAATGAAGACAGCAGTCCTAGTTTTTGTTAGTTTAATTTATAACATCAGAGCTTTCGCACAAGCGATGCTTGGCATCCTCAGTGAATCTAATAACAAGTAAATAAAACCATAAACCAATTACAAAAGAACAGAAATAAAAAATATACATACCAAACAAGGCAAAAAACATTTCAAAACAAATGCAAGTAATATTAAAATAATCATAGCCCAAACTTACAATAAGTAATATAGTTACACCACCACATATGTAAAACAACAGTTAATAGCATCAAACCCAAAAATTAGTATTAAAAAAGTAAGTAAATCATAAAAACATTACACCAATTAAGAAAGAAATATTGTTATTAAAAACAAAAACAGCTGATATAAAAGGGATAGGATTCAACAGGTGGGTATAAGAAGTGGAGGGGAGAAAGGCGGTAAATTATTTCAAATTTAAAATATTGGCATAGATGCTATTTAGATTTTTAACGTCCTGTTTTTTTATTCATTGTATTATTATCGGTTTTTATATATAGCATTTCTAGAATTTTCCGTTTGTTTGTGTTTTTCTGAATGGAGGATCGAAACGTTTTCATTATCTACTCTATGTTTTCTATTAGTCATATGTGCTGCTATTGCTGAATTCTTTTGATTGTTATCTACATTACGGTTGTGTTGTTTTAATCTGTTAATGAAAGTTTGTGATGTTTCCCCGGTATATGTTTTGTTGCAGTCTCGACATGGGATTCTATAAATAATATTTGAACGGCTATTAAATGGTATGGGATCTTTAGTTTTTGAAAAGAAACGGGATTTGAAGTTGGAAGCATTTTTTTGGGCTATTTTAACGTTAAAAGGTTTAAATAAATCTATGATCTGTCTAGTTGCATTACCAAAATAAGGAATTGAAGCATATTTCTTGAAATTATTATTAGAATTGGATATTGATGTGTTTGATTTAGATTTTTGAGCTGGACTGGTAGGGTAAATTGAGTTTAGAGTCATGGACCTATTATTATTTATATTAAAAGTAGGTGAAGACCTAATCGGTGTTGAGGATAGAATAGGGTTAGGAGAGGATGTATTATTAAGTGAAAAAGAAACATTAGGAGTAGTAGAAGGCAATAATTAAAGGCAAAAATTAAACTAACAAAAAACTAGGACTGCTGTCTTCATTATTATTCCTTTCTCAAACCAATAAATATACAATAAATAAAATATACAAGTAATAAATAAATAAGTATATACAATAAATAAAAAATAAACCATTTATTTGCACAAATAAATTTTACAGACACAAGTATTAAAAACTTGTTAATCATATTATTTAGGTGCAAAATCGGCACTGGGCCGTGGTGTCCTTACTGCAGAGGAATGTTGGTTAGTACTCCACCGTAATAATTAAATTTACTTAAATAATTAACCAATAAAATTATTATGTTACTACATAATTATCGCTTAAAATTTATTTATTCAATATATAATAATTTTGTGTTTCCCCTAATTTAACAAATTGCGTGATACAATCTAAAAAAAAATAAATAAGTTCAGCATGCAATTTAAATATGACTTAAAAGTAAATATATTTAACATATTTTGTAATTAATTTATTACAAAATAGTATTCTTAACATAAAGAAAAAATTACAACTGATTTATTGTAAAATAAGTTACATGCAAGCTATTAAAAGAATAATTAAAAATTATAAAGATTATAAAGATTATCAAAAACAAGTTTGATTGTAATTAAAATACTTTAGAATTAATTTGTGACTTTTTTCTTATAAAACTTCATCACTAATAAATAATTTTGCAAAACGTAACAAAAACAAGACAAAAATTTAACTAACTAATAAACTTAATTATTAGTTTCTAATGTATTGTTATTTTTTTTAATTTTAAATATAAAAGACATTGAAAGATCTGGGACTGGAATAGATTATACAGTTATACAAAGCCCTGAAATTTTTTTAAGCATTCTTATGTATTAAAATTAGATATGTTTCCTCTAGTAGTATACCTCTATGCAAACAATTTGCCTTTGTATGATTTTTAAACAATTATATGATTTTTCTAGCGAGCTAAACTTCAAGAACTAGAGAAATCTTGGAGTAAAAGTATTTTGGACGGTCTCAATCGAGACTTGAGGGAATTGGCTGCCATACATAAATCAATCCATGTGCAGAGTAAGCAGATAAATATATATCCTTACCTCATTGTACTGGATAAACATGAGTACAGGGATATATTACTGCAAGTAAGCTCTTTACTTATAAGTTTATTTTCTATTGCTCTTTTTATAAGATTATTTTGTCAAAAATGAAGCTGATGAGGACTTTAAGGATCGATTCCTTTTGTTCTTCTGATTCCAAAATTATATATATACAGGATGTTTCATATAAAGTGTCCACCAAAAAAGGAGGTGATAGTACTTCTCAAAGGGAACAAAAAATGTTCTATAATATAAACCCCGATCTCCAACCATTTTCCCACTAGGTCAAATTTAATATACAGGGTGTACAAAATAAAACTCCCTTCCCGAAAGGAGGTGGTACTACAGCTCATTTCCAACAAAAAACTTCATATTAACTATGGTCCGATTCTCAACCGTTTTCCCACAAGGTCAAATTTCATGATTTTTTAAAACTCCTTGAATTGCATTAAGAAATGGCATATATCTCAGAAAGTATACAACCTAGCTTCAAAATATTGAATTTGTTGGAAAGCTGAGGAAATTTCCTATAAGACAACATGGTTGTTATATCCAAAAAGTATGTATTCAAGTGTCAAAAGTAGGCATAACTCAAAATTTTTTTAAAAAAATGAAAATTTTGAAACTTTTTGACGGAACATTGAAGCTTAATGACCCACTTTGAGAACCTCTTGTTGCTAGGAAAACTACCTTGAACACTCCTCTTTAAGTTGATACCCATAATTATACCCATTTGTAGGGCTATTTTTTGAGTTAAGACTGATACAAACTCAAAAAACACCCAAAAATACAAGTTTTTTTGTATTTCTTGTGAGTTAATCTATGGGGTCTTCATTGTCGAAAGTTTTTTAATTATATTTTTTTTTAAATAAGGGATTCATAAACTATCAAAAATCCCTCCTGAGGATAGGTTGTGGTATTTTATGAATCAATTGCGTTATTTTTTATTCTTGGTCCAAAAGTAAATTGTATAATTGTGTTTAATTAGTCTATTAATTTTGTTTACAATCATATGGTTGGTTAAGATTAAAGTATAACTCAGTTTATGTTTTGAAGAGTTATCAGTTGGTTGCAGGCTTCTGGACTGTACGTTTGAAATTTACATTAATATACTTAAGCAATCTATTCTAATATGCCAGTTTAAACAACGGCAGAATATACTGCTATGATATGACGCAGGAAGCAGTCAGAGAAAATCAGGAACGTTTTCCTGATAGAATGTTCCTGAAAAGGAAACTATTCAAACCACATTTAGAAGATTTACTGACACAGGTTCAGTCAATCAAGACTCCATCAGGAGGAATTTTCGATAGTTTATGAATCCCTTATTTAAAAAAATATAATTAAAAAGCTTTTGACAATGAAGACCCCCATAGATTAACTCACAAGAAATACAAAAAACTTGTATTTTTGGGTGTTTTTGAGTTTGTATCAGTCTTAATTCAAAAAATAGCCCTACAAATGGGTATAATTATGGGTATCACCTTAAAGAGGAGTGTTCAAGGTAGTTTTCCTAGCAACAAGAGGTTCTCAAAGTGGGTCATTAAGCTTCAATGTTCCGTCAAAAAGTTTCAAAATTTTCATTTTTTTAAAAAAAATTTTGAGTTATGCCTACTTTTGACACTTGAATACATACTTTTTGGATATAACAACCATGTTGTCTTATAGGAAATTTCCTCAGCTTTCCAACAAATTCAATATTTTGAAGCTAGGTTGTATACTTTCTGAGATATATGCCATTTTCTGAATGCAATTCAAGGAGTTTTAAAAAATCATGAAATTTGACCTTGTGGGAAAACGGTTGAGAATCGGACCATAGTTAATATGAAGTTTTTTGTTGGAAATGAGCTGTAGTACCACCTCCTTTCGGGAAGGGAGTTTTATTTTGTACACCCTGTATAAAAAAAATATTTGACCTCACATCATAAAATTGTTAATAGCGTTTAATCTGTTCAAGCTAGAAAGGCAAAATTGGTCTCGTTAGAAAGCTGAGTACATTTCCTAAAGGACAAACTACTAACTATGTCTAATATTTTGGAACTACTGCCCAAAAATTTGCATGAAAAATTATTTTTTGAACAAATTGAATTTTATTGAATTTTTATAGTAGGCCATTAGAGGAATTAAAAGATGAGCAAAAGTTTAGCCAAGCATGAAAAAAACTTCTCTTATGATTACCCTTTAAGTAAATCTAAATATTTTTATACATTCAATAGTCAAAAATGTAAGCTATTGTTGTTAGAAGTTGCAAAAACTGATAATTTTTGTCGCATAAAAACGAAAACAATGTGTTATTTTAACAAAATATTTTTTTTTGGAAGTATACTAATAATACAATTTTTAGACTCTAGGAGGTAAAATAAACATATTTTATTCTTACACATTTTTCACTAAAACTGCTCTTTTCTCCTGTTTTAGAGATTTTTAATTATTTTATGTACTGTGTAATTAACATTGTAGAGATTTGCAAAAATGCCAAAAAATAACAATTTTTTCAACTTCTAGGAAGAATGGCTTAACATTTTGACTATTGAATGTATGATGATGTTTGGGTTTTCTTATCAAAGTTAAAGTATCAAAGTTTTCAAGGGACAAACAAACATTCATTTTTATATATAGAGAGAAAAAATATTTTATAATTATATAACTAACATATATTTATTTTTTGTTTGTAGCAAATCAAGAGGCTGGCCTTGGGTTCAGAAACGTTTAGTCCTTCCTCTAATTATTTGTCTAAAGAAATAGGAAATCAGGTTAAAATGAGGTGCGTGTAATTTGTTTAGTGAGTTAGTTAGAAGTACAGCTTCTCCACAGAAAAATCTTCATGCTTTCCTGAAAAAATGCATTCTACGACACAGTTATGAGTCATCAATAATATAATAGCACATTTTGCTACTAGGCAGCAAAATAGAATTTTGCAGACGAGTTTTATAAAATAGCCCCCAGGCCGAAGGCAAAGGCAGGTTATAAAAATTTCTAGCCGAGGCTGGTAATTAACCCATTTGACTGATGAGACGATGCAGAGTCAGGCAAATGTTGATTCGCCTGCAGAGGCAGAGCTGATGCAGGTAATTGCTGACACGAGTCAGCAAATGTTTCCTTTGCTGCATAGTAGCAAATACTATTTTATCTACTTACGGCTGAAAAATAAACATAAGAATATTATTCTTTAAAATGTTATGATTAATTTTTATCCGTTACACCAAAAAAATAATTAAGTTAGTTAACTAACTTAATTAATTTGTTTACCTTGTTTATATTTTTAGTAATTCTTTTCAACATTTAATATTTGTGACTTCATTTAAACAATATAAATCAACAAATAATAAAATAAGGGAAAAAAACCAATACAAATCTAATGATTCATAAACAGCTAGTAAAAAATTTAAAAAAGTCATAAATATCAGTGTTGCCAATATTTTATGTAAAATTATGTTTTATTAGGTATTTTATAAAAAAAATTTAATACTTAATAATATATTGTGTTTTAAGTAGTAATATATAGAAAATTACCCAATATGTTTACTAGACGAAAAAGTTACCGACATTAACCTGCAACATTATTACCTCATCGTAACTCATTTATTTCTTCTACTAGGGTGTTTTGACTTTTTTATCATTATATTTAAATGTACTATAACTCCCTAGGAGGTAGAGTATTACCAAGCAATTTTCCTGTACTGTTTTTCAATATTTTGGTAAAGTGACATTTTTGTCTCTCAAGTTGTAAAGCAGCAAACTCTAAAGTTAGCTGTCTCTAAAATGTTGTAGCAAGTATTTAAAAGCCCTTTTCTACTTGTTTGTTTATTTAAGTTATAAGTTTGTATCTTAATTTTATAATTCATTTTAATCTTTATTTTTTACTGTAACTGATAAAAATGAAACATAACATTTTAAAGAATAATATTCTTATGTTTATTTTTCAGCCGTAAGTAGATAAAATAGTATATACTACTATGCAGCAAAGGAAACATCACAGACTCAGTCAGCGATTACTACAATCGCCATTTATCTAACTTGGCTTAGTCTCATGAGTCAAATGGGTTAATTTCCAGCTTCGGCTTACACCTCTGTTGAAAATTTGCATAGCCTGCTCTCGCCTTCGGCTCGCATGCTAAAATATAAAACTTGTTTGCAAAATTCCATTTTGCTGCCTATTAGCATAATATGCTATTCCTGATAGCACAACTAGACAAAATTATTAATTTTGTTCCAAGTTGCCATTCTCTAGCTTAAGCACTTTTTGGACTTTTAATGATAACAGGCATACACACACATTGGCAGGTCTACCTGCATATACTCAGGAGGAGGTCTGGATTTCACTTATAACAAATAATTTAGGTGGAATCGGATTTTCAGATTTTTCACTGACACAATACTTTTCCCATATACCTACAGTATAATTGAGGAAAAGTAAAAATAGACTTATTATTCTTGTTGTGTATGAAATCCTGTGTTCAACCCCAACCACCCTCTTCTTATTATGAAATGCATAAGTTAATACATGGTTATCGCTCTAGGTATGATAAGAAAGTTGCTTTTGATGACGGTGTTGTTGATAAGATAAGTAAAGTGTATAGCAGTTACTTGGACTGGTATCTGGACAGAGGTGGTAGCAGATGTAGCAATGGCCGACAACACTGGCAAACCACTGTCCACTCCCACCATCAATCTACTACCCTAGTGAGTCTGTCTATACTTGGTAATAATAATAGTAAAGAAATAGAGGTATCAGATCACCTTGAAAGTAGACAACATTTTTTGGTCCTTTTTGCTAACTCTGTTTTGCTCGTTTTCAAGAGAAAATAATGAAAAAAATAAAATTAATTAGAATTAAATTAAAATCAATTAAAATTATTTTAATTGTTATTTGACTGTGTTGATTAGTTTTAATTAACTGTGATATTAGTTTTAAGTTTTTGTTTGTGTAAGTATCTAGTCAACTATGATTTTGTAAAAAAAATTACCTGTGATGCCTGAAGATGCCTACAATGTTAGGTGAACAACAAAGTAGTTTTTGTTGTTGTTATAGAACTTTAAGCTGTTGTGTTTAAATTTCCTATCAAGATGTGGCAGTTCTATAAAATAAATAGTGCTACAAAAGAGAAATTACTGAAGAAAATGATGCTTATGAGGTTCTTCAGATGATAGGAGTGTTGTGGAATTGATTTCGCTTGTCTCCTAATTTATTACTAAAGTTGATTTCTGTATTTTATTTGGTATTTTGGCTAACTTTTATATTCAAGTGACTCTGCACAAACCTCCTATAAATTTATATCTTAAAAGCTTGGTAAGAAAGGTACATCTATTTAACTAGGATTTTTCTATGAAAGGAGGGAGGAGAAAATTGCAGTTGGCTTATTTATATAACATATATACTGTCAAAAACCATTTTTACAAAGTTATAATAAATACACATACAAAAAAAAAACAAAAGGTATACAAACAGGAACAGTAGGTTAACTAAAACATAAAATTAGGTTTTGTAAAAAGTTAATAAAAAAAATGAATAATATTTTGGCAAAGGTTTAAAATAATTCAAACCTGTGTTACTAATATAACTAAGGTTACATACAATATTCAACTAAAATACAGTACTTGCTTAAGTGACAAGATGCCCTAAGAGCCCCTTAATAGATAATTTTATTTGCTTAATGTAAGAAGACTTGCTTTGGTTACACTGTCTATATATATGGTTACACTGTCTATAATATATGGTTAGAATTAGAATTATTATTAGTTCCCGAGGTCCTTTTCGGGAAATAGGACAAGTCAAGTCTTAAAACTAAAAGATAAATAATAATAAAAAAACAAATAAGTGTGTCCGTTATTAGGCTAAAAAATCATTTAGCTCATAATAACCTTGTCCTAAAAGAAAAGATTCAAGTTTTTCAATAAAAGCTTCTGGCTCTCCATTTTTGAATAATAATTTAAAGTCATCAGGAAGAGCATTGAATACTTAAATAGCTTTATAATGAAAACTGTGCTCATAGAAAGATGTCCTGTGTTGATCTAACTTATATATATTAATCTTCCTAGTATTAAATTTATGTGTTATAAGATTGCTTACAAACAAGTTCTTATTATTTACAAAAAATTTCATTAGTTCTAAAATATAAAGACTAGTCATTGTTAGAATACCTTTTTCTACAAATAAATATTTACAGGTGTCTTTATATTTTAAATCATATATTGTTCTTAGACAACGTTTTTGTAAAATAAATATGGAACTTGAAATTGGACTATGGAACCAGAAAATTAAGCCGTAAGCCATTCTAGATCTGAAGTGTGCTTCATAGATCATTTTTAAATGCTTTTGAGATGCAAAAGGTTTCATTTTGTATACAAGGGCGATAGTCTGGCTTAATTTTTTACTTAGCATATCTACATGACTCTTAAATGTTAAGTCGCTATCAATCACTAGGCCCAGTAATTTTTCACTTTGTACTGACTGAGGATCTCTAAAACGCATTATCTGGGTTTTCTTTTTATTAAGCACTAAATCATTACTTAAAGCCCAATTAAACAAGTCATCTTTAACTGTATTTGCAGCAGAAAACCCCTCTTCCTCAGTTTTACCACTAACAACAGCACTGAAATCGTCTGCAAATAAAACTTGATTATTGCAATCTATGTTGTTGGGTAGATCATTAATGTAGATTAAAAACAGAATCGGACCTAAAACTGAACCCTGAGGCACTCCCTGTTCCATCCGTTTAAAATCCGATTGATGACACCCAAGATATCATTCAATTCTACCCTCTGAAACCTATCACTTAAATAACTTTTAAACAAATCAAATGCCAACCCTCTGATTCCATAAGTATATAACTTTCTTAATAATATTTTATGATTAACCAGGTCAAAAGCTTTACTAAGATCTCCTAAAACAGCATAAGTCTTATTTCTAGCATCACAATTCTTATACACTTCATCTAGGAAGTGGTAAATTGCTGTAGTAGTAGATTTGCCTTTCAAGAAACCATGTTGTTTACTGTTAAATATATCATGTTTCAACCAGAAATCAACAAGTCTGGATTTAAGTAATTTTTCAACAACTTTAGAAATAACTGGAAGTAAAGCTATTGGCCTGTAGTTTTCACATTTTATTTTTTCCCCTTTCTTATAGATAGGAACGATTTTAGCTATTTTCAGAGCACTAGGAAACACACCTTCTATTAAAATCTTGTTAAAAAGAAGCTCAAGGAGGCTTGATAGAGGGATATGTATGAATTTAATTAATTTATTTGACATCCCATAAATATCTTGTGATTCACTTGGCTTCAGAGATCTAATGACTGATTTAATTTCTTTAATATTTGTAAACTCTAAGAATATTGATTTAGGTAAAGAATCAAAAAGAATTGGGATTTCATGAGATGGGATCTTATTAAGATTAGCAGGTGTCTTTTTTACATGTTTAGGCAGGTCAATAAAATAATTATTTAATACATTGGAAACCTCAGTACCCTCTACTACTTGCTTGCCATCTGAGATTGTTATCTTATTTTGTACCTTATCATCACCATTAAATTTTTTAACTAATTTCCAAAGCTTTTTAATGTCATTATTAGCATTACTAACTTCATCCCAAACACTCATTAGTTTAGCTTTGGAAATTACTTTTTTATAGATATTTTTATATTTTCGGTATTTTTCAGTATACTGAGGACTATCCATCATCTTATGACAGTCATACAAAAATTTCAATCTGGTACTAGATATCTTAATACCTTGAGTAATCCATGATTTTTGCTGTTTATTTGTATGAATGTTATCTGTTTCAAGGGGAAATGTTTCTCTTGTAAATATTTTATTGACTCTACTATTAAATTACAAGCTTGTTCTGCTTTTAGATAAATAATTTTCTCTTCAAGATTTAGTTTAATTAGGTCCTTAAGAAAACCATCCATGGCTTCTGGCTTCATTACTCTAATAATTTTTTTAGGATTAATTTTATCTAATGATTTGTAAAAAGGAAATGTAAAAAGTTTTCCTTCGTGATCTGAAAGGCCAAGTATGTTTTTAAAACTACATGAGGATAAATCCCAACTTGTAATTACATAGTCTAAACATGTAGATGTGGTTTTTTAAATCCTAGTAGGACCATTATTTGCCACATTCAGTGAAAAAGAATCATATAAATTACACAGATTTAATTTGTTGACAGAATTTTCTAAATAATTTATATTAATATCACCACAAATTATCAAATTAGTAAAGTTTTTTTGCTCAGACTTGATTATCTTTTCTAATTGTTCAAGAAAAATATGTACATCAGACGTGCCGTTCCTATAGACACATATTATCAAAAGTTTTTGTTTTTTATTATTTTTATTTACAATTTCAACCCCTGAGCATTCAAAAGCCTCTTCAACACAAAACTTTTGAAGGTCATTTCTTGCTTTGCAATTGTCAACAATATTTTTATTTACATATATAATACATATAGTATACATAGTTACACTGTCTATAATATATGGTTACACTGTCTATAATATATGGTTACACTGTCTATAATATATGGTTACACTGTCTATAATATATGGTTACACTGTCTGTAATATATGGTTACACTGTCTATATATTTAAGACTACAGAGATGTTTTACCAACAATGGATCAGCTCTGCTCGACTATGCAAAGAGCCTCTTTGCATAGTCTTGCCTAGAAACCCTAAGCAAGAAATTGCTTCAAGAAAGGAGGAATCAAGCATTAGCAATTTTTTTATTTAAAATAATACAAGGTTATTACGATGTTCCCGATCTGTTGAGCAGTAATTTTAGAGTTCCAAGCAGAGATTTAAGGAGCCAACATCTTTTTAGCTTACCCTTCCATAGAACGCTGTACGAACAGAGTAGCTCTATGTTCCTAACAATGAGCATTTTTAATCAGTACTTTTCTGACATCGACCCATTTATCTCTGCAACAATTTAGAACTCATATCACCAAACTTATTTTGTTATAATGCTTTTTTTTCTCTAATATTAAGTTGACTGTGCTTTTTTGGATTTTTAAAAATTTGTTTGCACTAATTTTTAATAAATAAATATTCTTTTATCCCCATATATGATGTTGATATGTATCACCTCTTTTCTTTATTATTACCATATTTTGTCACAGAAGCAATTGCGAGAAGAAGAGTGAAACATGTTATTTTGTTTTTTTTTGTTAAGCAAATTATTGTTTTTATTTTAAAACAATAAAACCAGTTCTTGTTCTTATGAGTAGCAGTACATGTAGGGGAATACTAATCTATCAATCACCACCCACAATACAGCATGGTGTGATATATCTTCTATCATCATCTCAAACTATCAGTACACATAGTATGTCACAATCCATGACCTCTACTCTTCTTTATCACCAGGTATATGTTGCAGGAACAAGAAAATAATGACTGGCCCCTGACAGTCCTCCATGCTGTCGGCAAGTTCCTGTACAAGATCATCCTCAGGGATATCAAGATAGACTCCAACATATTCAAGCATAACCAGTCTCCGTGAGTGACTTGAATTATTTTTTTAACTTTTTCCTACTTCTCTAAAAAAAGCTATTTTACCCTCTAGTGCAGGGGGTTCTCAAAGTGTGGTACGTGTCCCACTGTTGATGCAAAAGACTTTTGGGTGGTAAAAAGTTAAATTGGAGTACAATTGGTTGGTCCATTGTATGAATTATTTCTGAAACTGTTTTATATCCTGGAAAATTGATACGAATTCCAGTAATTTTTCCCAAACCTTACTATTTTACCCATACAATGTATTACTGATGAATTCCAGTGAACCTGTTAGCTTATTTTTAATTATGAATGTGTAATAATCCTTATGTATGCTAAACAATAGCTCAGGAAAAAATACCAGAATTTAATTGTATTGTTATCAAATTGTTCATAATATGACACAGTTTCTGAAATAATTAATATGAAGGTCTGTTACAATTTAACTTATTAAAGTTACCATAGAAAAAAGCATATTGGTAAGAGTCACTCGTGGTGTAGGGGTTAAGGTATGCGGCCAATACACAGAATGAATGGACTTTAGTCATGGGTTCAATCCCAGCACGGGCCTCTAGGATTTTTATGAGAGGGATAAAAATTCTGCGTAACCACCGAAAGCCGGTGATCTCGAGCCTGTGCCTTGTCAGTTACTCGTTAAAGATCCCTTACCCTAAATGAAACTGGGTATAGGCAAAATTTAGGACCCTCATTGTAGATTCATTATAATACTATACTGTTTCTGCCATGTAGTTTAAAGTGTAAGGAGGTTTGGTTTAACAGTGAGAGCACGTGTTGTTCCCAGTTTTCACTAGACTATAAGTGTCAGTGAAAATATGTATGATTGCTTGAAAAAGCATGAGAGGAACCATAGAAATTCACGGCTTTTCTGTCTAGACTAGATGAAATATACCTACACTTAAAATTAAAAGGAGTAGAACACTATCTTAGGGAGCTGGCAAAAAGGGCCCAACAACGTGGCCTACTTGCCTGGTAGTTACTACCACTCTACTATATTACTATCACTATTACTAATATGAATTATCCGTTTCAGTTGGTTTTAAGACCTTTTACGTGGGTTTCACTAAGTTGTCTGTTTAGGGTTTGTGTGTGTCTGTTACCACTGTAGTGCCCAGTGTATATAATATACTAAAGAGTTGAAACTTAATATAAAAATCAACCTTTAGGTCTAGTTGTGCAATCCAAAAATATTGTAATGTTATTAACTGGCAACAACAGCAAAAATTTGGAAAATTCATAAAACCCATAAAATGTTTAGGTTGATTTAAAATTGATCATTGATAATTGTAAAAATTGATAATTGTATTATTAAAGATTAAATAAGAAAAAAAAACAATAAAATTAAAGTAGACATTATAAAGTTAAAATAAAATAAAATACAAGTTTGAGAAAAATTAAATATTAGGTAAGAAACACTAATAACAATTAAAGCATGTTTAGGCAAATTGCCAGTTTTGTAAAAGCTAATCAAAGTACAAAATAGGAAGTATAGACCGCAATAAATTATCTTTGGCACAATAAAAATAATAATTATAATTAATAATAATTAAATATCCTAGTAATATTAAATTATTTGGTTTGTGTTGTAGGCAACTAGTGCCAGGATTCTATCCAGTTTATAGGTTTCATGGCAAACTAAACCTGGAGGAGTTGAAACCTCATCCTGTTCTCTCTAGGTTATACAAGGAGGCTCATCTAGAGGAATTAGACTTCAGTGTGTCTGAGTTGCCTATGCTATGCCCCCCTGTACCCTGGTCATCTCTCAACTCCGGAGGCTATATCATCACAAAAGCTAGTCTTATTAGGTAAAGAAAATAGCAAATCATCGACTGACACCGGAATTATCCGTTTCAGGACTTTTAAAGACATCCTGAGTAGTTATCTCAAAGTTGTCTGTCTGTATATGTGTGTGTGTCTGCTATCATTTTAGCTGCTAGTATATTTATGCTAGAGAGTTGAAACTTTGTACTAAAATCATTTTATAGGTGTAGTTGTTCTGTTCGGAAAATATTTTTCTGACTTCAATAACCCGCAATAATGACTCGGCAAAAATTTTGAGAAATCAAAAAATGAATAATGTTGCGATCAATTTGAGCTTTGGCACGCATTTGGCCATGGATAAAACTAACATATGTGCTTAGTTTCATTTCATTCATTCATTGGAAAATAATCCAATTGAATTGAAATTCAGTAAAAGTTTATACCTTTACGTAATAAATAAGTACACCAACTTTCATTTTAATAAATAAATAAAAAAGGTTTATTTATTTATAATTTATTAATTTATAATACGACAAGTATATCCATAATTTGTGTTGGATCATAAAATTTAAAGAGCATTCAGAGTGGTCTGTGCCTGAATGAGAGACCGCTTGGAATGAAACGGATGTATTTACTATCTGAGGACGAGCAAAGCGAGTCCAAAATAGGGAGGATGAGCGTAGCGAACCCAATGTGATGAGGAAAAGTTCTGAGGTACCTTGTACCAATTTTTTTTGTTAATAACTGTTCAATTAACTTAATTTTTTCACACACAATTATTTTTAAGTAATACGCCATATTGGCCGTAATTTTGAAATTAATTTTTAAAATTTATCTAAAAACTATAATTTGAAGAATATATCTAAATGTATCTAATTTAAATCTAATCTAGATATATCTAAATTTATTTAGATATATTTTAAGAATATTTCTAAAAATAATGAAGTGTAGTTAGTACTACACACACACACCAAATTTGATCAAAATAGGTTAAACCAACTGTATGGTTGGTTTAAATAAAACCAACATACTTAGCCTGTTAAAGCCTTTTGACAGCTGTTGTTGTGTTCTTGTTGCCTAGGTTACCACACATGGCAGTACAGCAGTGGAAACGCCTGAGAGAGGCTCCTCCAAACCAGATGTACCCTTCACTTGATGCTCTCAACCAGCTGGCTTCTATACCTTGGAAAATCAACACCAGGGTAACTGTTCCCTTATTTTTAGCTGAGTTTTGGCTGATTTCTTTACTAATTATTGTGAAAATCTTTCGATTACTTGTAAAATAATTATCTGGTATCTTAACTTAGGGTAATGAAGTATGATAAGGCTTAGTAATAATGATAGTAATTAGGGAGAGGTGATAGACCACCTAGCAAGTAGGCCACCTTTTTGCTAACTCCATTAGCAAAAGAAAAACTATCATCCAGATAGATGATAGTGTTCCGCCTTGTGCAGGCATTTTTGCGTCTAATCCACTGAAGAGTTGTGGCTTTACTATAAGTTTCTATAACTTTCACTGGAAACAACACTTGCCCCACTGCCAGACCAGGCTTTCCTGCTTTCAAAACCATATGGCAGGTACATATATATACATATATATATATATATATATATATATATATATATATATATATATATATATATATATATATATATATATATATATATATATATATATATATATATATATATATAATATATATATATATATATATATTATATATATATATATATATATATATATATATATATATATATATATATATATATATATATATATATATATATATATATATATATAAACAACTATTGAGGGTTCTAAATTTTGCCTAAATCCAGGTTCATTTAGGGTTTGGAATCTTTTACGAGTACTTGACATCGTACAGGCTTGGAACCACCGGCTTAAAGTCCCTTTCCCTTAAAGTAAAAGGATTTCTATCCATCGCATGAAGATCCTAGAGGTCCCGACTGAGATTGAACCCGAATTGTCTGGGTGACAGGCGTACATGCTAACCATTTGACCACCGGGACACCCTTATGATAAGGCTTATTTTTAGTATGATAAACCATATTGTTCTGGTTGCCTTGGGCTCTTTTTACCCTTATTAATGTCTCAAAATAGAGTATTCTGCATAAGAAATGCTATGTTCCATTTGAAAACTGGTTTATTATTGGACATTTATCATTATTGATGGCTCAACATAATGTCACATCGCTCTTTGTTTTGTTACGACTAACTCATCAGGGGACCGATAGAGCCTGAACTTCCTGTCCTACACTTAAGTACTAAGTGGTACCCTTTACCTAAGATGAGCAGTGCTCTATAACTCCTCTTACTACAATCATGCTTGACAAGCAAAACATAAATCATCTGACATTACCGAGGTTTTGCAAAACATCAATAACTGATACAATATAATGTTTTTGAAATAAACTTTTTGGGGGGTCTCTAATCAAACTCGTAGTATGGTTACAAACCCACCCTTAATAAATTTTAGTAAATTTATTTGTTTTGGTTTTGCGGTGGGTCCCTTATCTTCTTTTTTCCTTATATTGAAATCAATACTGTAAGATTACATGAGAAATATACATGTTATACCTAAAGGAATGGGCAGCTGATATTAACTTAAAACTAGGAAATGGCAAGAGCCTGAGTTAGCTCTTGTACAACTCAACTTGGCAACTCCTGACATATATTGGAAACAAAGTTTTTATACATTGTCAAAATTTCAAATTATTTTATTTGTCACACTTATTTTTGTTTATATAAAACAATTGATGTGTCAAAATATTTAATCAAATATTCTTACAAAGAAAAAAATATAAAGGAGCTGAAATGTATTAAAAATAGGTACATTGTGTCTGAATCGTGGAAAACTCCAACAGTTTTCCTGCTCTTCGCGTCTGATGCTATAGGTAAAGAAACAAATATTTTCAATGTGTTTTGTCCAAAATTTTAATCAGAACTTAATTTTCCTCTTTGGTGCTAACAAACCAAAAACTAGCTGAACGTTGAATCTGTGTTTCTGTTAATTAAAAGTTTTTTTCTGAAATGATTAGAATATTATATCAAATTGAGCAAGAATGATGTATCTGTGAAAGTATTATTACGTAAGAGGAAATTTTCACATTGATCTAAGATTATCTATCTACTGTATTCTATCATACATTAAATCATTTTTTATAATTTATATTTAAAAGTCTATTCTTCTTTGAGAAAGAAATCAATTTAAAAGTTAGAAAAAATAAATCTACTATGAAGAGTCAATTTTAAAATAATGTTTTATCAAAACGATCAAGGACAAAATTGGTAAAAAAAGATAACATACAAATTGGAATTATATAAGCTGGAAGAAGATAATAAAAGAATATAAGAAAAACTAGTTGTAATTAAACAGTAGAAGAATATAGTACACAGGTAAGTGTTTACAAATAATGGAGGGTAAAGGAATAGTAATTATTATGCTAACGTTACTCCAGAGATGTGGATTTATGCTGATTCACTCTGGGTTGATTCCAACCACTAACATTAATAACGTATATGCCAACTATTTGTTCAATTTTGGACTGACGAGTTTGATTTTTATTCCTACTGGATCAATGCTAGCTATGGGGAAAGATTGGTACGGGATTATCGGTACTGAACTGACTCAAGAACAAGGGAATGAATCGACAGTTTTATGGTCTTACAGTATCCAATGTACTTCTATAATACAGTTAATAACAGCTGGTAGGATTCATATTCTGAGTGAAATCATCGTTACTTATTTATTCACCTGTTTGTTGTTACCGGTCGTAATACACAGTGCTTGGTCTGACCAAGGATGGTTGAAGAAATTGGATTTTTGCACGAATTTCTCTTACGTGGATATATCGGGTGGATCAATTGTACATTTGTTGAGTGGAAGTTTTGCTCTGGGTGCATTATTAGTTTTCACACCGAAATCCATTAATATAAATCGATTAGATATAACTTCTTTGAATAATTCAAAATTAGTTACATTTTTAGGCTACATTGTTATTATTCTTACTACGATAGGATTAACTTTGAGTTCGCCTTTTATAAATCTTTCGAAAGAAATGATATCGCAAATCAACGTCATAACCGCTGTATCGACAGGATTGATTATTGCAAATATCATTTACTATCCGATCAAAAAAGATAATCATTGGAAATTGGTTTGGACTTTACAATGTGCTCTATCGGCTCTTATCTTGGTTTCATCAGGTTTGATATTCTACACTCCGTTGCTTATATTTTTATTTTCAAGTATATCTATTATCGTTTATTATTTAACGACAAAATTAACAATGATATTAAATTTGCCGGATTACTGTAACGTAGTCTCAGTGCATGTTGTGAATGGATTTTTAGGATCGACACTGGTTCCGTTTGCCGAAGAAATACTTGCGAATAATAAAGGTGAAATTTTCAGAATATTCCTTACTCAAAGTGTTGGTTGTACGTTTATATTTATTTTCGGATTGGTTACTTCAATAGCTGTTTTCTTTTTTTTGAAATTGGTTAATATTTTAATGAACAGTGATGAAAGAGCGTTGTATGACACAAAACCTAAAGGAGGAAAAGTATGTGAATATTTACTCAAGACAGAAAATATTTTGAATCCTGCGTTTGAAGCTATAGAATACTATTTGAAAATCAAAAACGTTAAAGAAAATTTTGATGACAATAGTGACAATTTTCAACACACAACTCTGGTCCCGGTATGAATCCAACAAATATTAATTTAACAGAGAATTAATAAAAATTGGTCAAAAATTATCTATTCTGAGTTTTATTACTTTTATACCATAGACCATAGGTATATAGGAAAAGTATTGGGTTTGCAAAACAATCTGAAACCAGGATATCACCCGACTTATCCGTTTCAGGTGTTTTAAGACCACCTTAACAGTTTTCACCAAGTTGTCTTATCATCATATCTAGTTGTACAATCTAGACAATATATTTTTATGACATCATTAACTCGTAGTAATGACTCGGCTAAAATCCTTGTGGTTGGTATTGTAGTAGCTTATTCCTCTTAGCTCTGACACCATCATCATGGTTTTAGTTATTATTTGTACCTCATATTGTAGAAATTTACTTTAAAGCCTTCAAAAATCTTGGATTATTGCTAAGGGTGTATTTAAAAAAACGACACAAATTTTACAACTCATGGTAAAAAATTAAAACAAGCTGTAGATATCAGGGTTGCTAACTTTATTCTTTAAAATTATGTTTTTTGTAAAAAAATGTAATACTTGTATCAATAATAATAATTATACCATAATATATTGTGATATTATTAAAAAAATATATAAAAAACAAGCTCAATAAATCATTGCTGACAGAGGGAAAAGCACTAAAATTTACTTAATAACCTGCAACATAATTTTTCATTTTGTTCCTCCTCCTTGGAATTTTTGACTTTCTTGCCATTATATTTAAATGTACCATAACTCCCTAGGAGGTTTAAAATTACCAAGCAATTTTCCCGTACTATTTTTAAATATTTTGTTGACAGTGTAGGCAAAATGACATTTTGCAGCTTAAAAACAGTTTGGTAATTAGCAATTTTGCAGCTGTAAGTAGATAAAAATAATTACACAAAAAAAGTTATCAAATAAAAATATTTTTATAAAATAGGCATTTTCATGCTTTGGTCAGACCTACCATAGAATATTGCAGTGTAGTTTAGAATTTTACTGCATGAATGCATCCTAACTTCCTAGAAAGACTACAGAGTTGTTTTACTAATAACTCTGGGGTTTTAAACCCTATGGCACCGATTAAAGATATGTCTTACTTTATGATTATAATAGTTATCAGAATTATCCATTTCAGGTGTTTTAAGACCTCCTAAATGGTTTTCACCAAGTTGTCTGTCAGTATGTGTGTGTGTATCTTATTATCAAATCTTCCAGTGTGTCTAGTTGTAAAATCTAGACAATATTTTTTTATGACATCAATATGCCATAATAATGACTCAGCTAAAATCCTAGAGGTTGGTATTGTAGTAGCTTATACCTCTTAGCTCCGAAGCCATCCTTATGGTTGGTATTGTAGTAAGATTAAGTTATTGTTGTTTGAAACATCCTTTCGGATGTGTACAAAAGTAAAAAAATACAAAATATAAATGTCTAGATAAAAAATATAAATGTCTATATAAAAAATATAAATGTCTATTTAAAAAAATGTCTATATAACATTCCTCTCTATTAAACCAAACTTGAGACGTCCGTCTCCAGATACTTAGTGACTTTATAAAAAGAATTTTTCTGTAAAATGTCTTTTGCCTTTATTTTAAATTTTTTGTCATTTAAATCCTTAACCTGAGCAGGTAGATAGTTGTATACTTATACCTACTTCTGATTTGCTAAGTCTGTGCCCTGGAACTTGTAGTAAATCTTTCTGTTTTGTCATATAATTATGCTGAGGTGGTTTAAACTTATCAACATTACATTTAATATGGCACAAGGCATGCAATGTGTATAGGCTTACAGCAGTCATCACACCTAATACCTTAGTAGCTTATACCTCTTAGCTCCTACGCCATTCTTATGGTTGGTGTTGGATTGCTTATACCTCTTAGCTCCAACGCCATCCATATGGTATTTGGTACCATCCTGGTCCTTTGGTTAAGTTCTGTTGTACTATGAAGCATAAGCTACTACAGTACTAACCAAAAGTTTGGTGTCAGAGCTAATAGGCATAAGCTACTACAATACTAACTGTAAAGATAGTTTCGGAGCTAAGACACCATCCTTATGGTTGGGATTTTATTAGCTTATGCCTTTTAGCTCTGACACCACCCTTAATATGATAATGCTTTGTAGGTACTAGATATAGTGATCGAGCTGTTCAATAGTGGAGGGTGTAGTGATCTAGATATTCCTGAGCCTCCGTCTGCCTGTCCTAGTACTCTACCAGACCCTAGTGCTCTCAATCTCAGTGGCAAGAGTGAAAAGTACCTAGACCATAGACAGCGAATGCTGATAAGGAGGAAGAAGTCAGAAATGTACTCGCTGTGGTGTGCCACCCTTTATAGGCTATCCCTAGCGAACCATGTGAGTAATTAATCATCTTAAATACTGTATCAAGAACCCTGTAATTATAACATTCTCAAAGGAAATGAGTTCTGTGCTGTTAGATATGCTGTAGTAGGAAAGGTTTGATTGTATTGGTGAAATTAGTTTGACTTTTAGTGTTGTGAGTTAGGGACTTGACTGCTTGGGGTAAGACTTGGTAGTGTGTAGCCCCTGGGTTCTGACTAGCTTATTCCACTAGAAGCCAGGTGCTAACTAGACTAGGTTGTCAGTCAGCCCACTAGCTCAGCC
Organism: Microvelia longipes; assembly: GCA_018340805.1. Classification (NCBI taxonomy): domain Eukaryota; kingdom Metazoa; phylum Arthropoda; class Insecta; order Hemiptera; family Veliidae; genus Microvelia; species Microvelia longipes. Next base: position 38,941,341 of record JACMZG010000022.1, on the reverse strand, counting down.
CAGGCTGACTGGTCCACAGCCAGGCTGACTAGCTAACTATCTCCAGGCTGACTAGCTAACTATTAGGTCAGCCCAGCTAGGTCAGGCTGACTACTAACTTTTCCACTTACTAACTATTCCACTAGGTCAGCCCAGGCTGACTTACTAACTTTTACACTAGGTCAGCCCAGGCTGACTTACTAACTTTTCCACTAGGTCAGGCTGACCTAACCACTAGGTGAGGTCCAGGCTGACTATTACTATTTTTTACACAAATTATAAACATTTTATACTAATAAGTAAAAAGCAACATATAAAAAACAATAAATGTTGAATGCTGTAAATAATTGTTTACATATATGAGTGGTAAAACAAAATGGCTGCGCCCATAGGAAAATTTGGGCCAACTCCCCCTTGAACAAAATGTGAACTGTATGCTATGTCTGACAAGAATTGCGTTTGTTTCCCTATTTGGTTTATGCATTACTTTACTTATAACTTATTGTAGGATTCAGAAAGTTATAAAAAGAAATTATATACGATTAAACCTTTTTTAGAAAAGCTTATTTGTATTATATTCAAGAATTTTTGAACTCTAATTTTAAATTCTTTTAATGCTATTTTTACATATATCATGACATGGTTTTTTTCTTTTTGGCTTTAAATGAATATTACTATTATTATTTTGTTTATTGCTAGTTCCGAGACAGGATGTTCTGGTTGCCTCATAATATGGATTTTCGAGGTCGAGTTTACCCATTGCCTCCTCATTTGAATCACCTTGGCTCAGACATGCCTCGATCTCTTCTCTTATTTGCCAAGGGCAAACCCCTAGGACCTGATGGATTTAAATGGCTTAAGGTAAGGAAATACCATTGAACCTCCTTACTTCAAACTTCTATACCATGAAAATCTCTATATACCACATTTATTTCATGTCTCCTTCCCCCCTCCCTTGAATTTACTTTTTAAAAACGGTTTATTTTTATCAAAAACAATTTCTCTCATAACAAACGGATCTTATAAAGATCCGTCCCAAAACGTTTTAGCAAAAGTTTTGCTATCATCAAGTGCTGCTTGTGCTTTTATCAAGTGTTTTTTCATTAATTCCTGGTATTTTTTATTGATTCTTTGTGCATATATATACTACTCAGATATGAGTAATATAATAATAATAATATATTTATTAATTACATATTCTAACAATAGATATAACAAGTCATCACATTATAACACATAAAATAAATACTTACAAAACAATAACTTATAAAATCAAATCAAATTCATTTTTTTTTTTCAAACCCAAACAAAAAACTACACTAATTAAAAATAAACAATAAAATAAATCACTAATTAACTAAAACTATTTATCTAAGTTAAAATAGTTGTGTTAACAACTATTTCTAGCCAGGTTGGTGCCATCCAGGAATTGTTTAATGCTCTAAAAAGCATTGTCTACAAGTAGAGATTTCACCTGCTTTTGATTACAAAACACCTTAGAGGCCTGACGCGGAAGAAACCTTTATGTTTTCAAAGTTTTGGAATTTTTCTACCCCCTTTTCCGATTTAGAGAAGAATACATTGTTTTGTTTAGGGTTTGATTCTTGCTGTGCTTAAAGTCGTTTTATTCTTTATTGTTTTAATTTCATTTTAATAAAGATTTATGTTTTTTATCTAAAAAATGAATATCATCTTGTTATTATGACACAATATTGTTATTTTATTACTTTTGTTTGTGCTGCGTCTTTTTAAAGTGTTTAATTTTTTCTTTTAGTTTTGATAAGTTCAAAGTTGTTTTTTTTATTTCTATTCTTAAATCAATTATTTCTTAATATTCTTGGTGTTTGTCAATTTGGATGTTATAGTTTTTTTTTATCTTGATCAGTTTATTTTATTATTATTCTGAAATTTTATACATTATTTCTGTTCTCTTGGTTTTACTGCCTAAATAGTATTTAGCAAGTAGATCCCAGAGTTAAATGGTTTTTAAAAAAGAAGACTAATAATTACATTTTATAACAAGTACATTACAATATAATAAACTGAACAAGATAATACTTTGCTGTTTTGATCGGATTTGTCACTGAAAAAATATTTAGACCAAAAAATATAAATTTAAACTTAAACCATATGAAATTAAAAAAAAAATTCTCATTATCATCAGACATGATTTTAAAAAAAATAAAATTTGAAATAAGAAAGAAATTTAATTAAAATCTTAAATTTAGACACAGCTCGTCTGAAACCTTTCCTTCTTGGTCTTTTTTATTTTCTATTAAGAGAAATATGTTGTTGTTTCCGAAATTCGGAACTAGAGTGTGCTGCGTCAGTGGCTTTGTGGCCGTAGCGTTGTTGTGGAACCACCATTTTTCCGCATCCCAAACGCACGCATGGACGGACGCATCGCTACCGCAGTATTCTGAATGCACCTTTATTATTTAACAATTTCTACTCTGGGTTTTATTATACGACATTTTGATGTGTGTAGCTTCAAGCCATCAACTTAACGGGTCTAAAGAAAAGAGAGAGTGTAGAAGACAGACTGAAATATGCTGACGAAGTCATGCCTCTGATTCTAGACTCTGCCGACAACCCTCTCACAGTGAGTAAATTAGATTAACTAAATAAGTAATAACTGATAATTTACCTGAAGCTTCCGTTTCAGATGTTTTAGAATATCCTGAGTGGTTTTTACCGTTTGTGCCTGTTATCATTGTAGCTCCCACTTTAAAATTCTACAATTTTAATTTTATAGAATTCCATTTAATTTCTATAATTCTCTATATTTATTACTAAGCAAATATTTCAATAAATATGACAAGAATATTTTCATGTGACGAGAACATTAATCTGAAATTATTATCAAATGGCTTCAGCATCAATATTTATGAAACTAAAGTCGGAACTCGGTTCGAGATCTATCACTCTCTTAGAGTGACACTTACCTACTGTAATAAAACATAAAAAAATGATCCTATCTGTTTGAAATTTTGCACGTATGTATTCCTAAATAAGACTAACAAATATGCAAAGTTTCATTACATTACTAAGATTAATTTTGTAATTATTATCGAAGGATATGTATAAGTTTTTATAGAAATGTGTCAAAATTGGAAAATTGTCCAATTGAGTAGTTTAAATGGAGTGTTTCCCTTTATATTCTAAACAAGCATACTAAGTTTTTTATTTCAATGTGACTGGTATAGATCACTTTTGTTAAGCAGCATCCAATGTGTCAGTAGGTGGATGGGTGACTATCTACTAGATATGGATGGGTGACTATCCTTTAGATATGGATGGGTGACTATCCACTAGATATGGATGGGTGACTATCCGCTAGATATGGATGGGTGAGTATCCACTAGATATGGATGGGTGACTATCCATTAGATATGGATGGGTGACTATCCACTAGACTATCCACTTATGGATGGGTGATCCACTGTGCCACTAGTTATGATGGGTGACTATCCACTAGTTATGGATGGGTGACTATCCACTAGTTATGGATGGGTGACTATCCACTAGATATGGATGGGATTAAAAATAATATTTCCTGTCTAAGAAGGAACGAAGATATATTAAATTATAAATGAGAGATTTTTATATTTATAAAAATGAGCAAAGTGTAACCACTCCTTTGAAGTGAAAGAAGAAAGTTGAATTTCATTTTATTTATGATTTAAGCTTTCAGTGAAAGATGGAAAATTCAGGGGCGGTGATCCTCATGGCGAGGGAATTTCCTTATTTGAAACCAGTTCTTGCTCAGATATATTAGGAACCAGAATTAATTTGTAGTTAAAAACTTATAAAGTGAAAATATAACGATATTTTTTTTTCTCCGGAACCAAGATTCAATCTCGTGCCCTTAGCTTTGAATAATCGTATTGCCTGCGGGAAAATTTCATTTTACTCAGGGCCCCGAAAAAACATTTAAAACAACACAACACTCAACATTTGTTGTTTACCTAATGTTTGTTGAAATTTCCCTTTATTTACCACTGTTTTGTTTTGGTCACTTAAAGTTGTCTTATAGATTTTGGACCAGTTTTATTCAATGCAGCCCCCTCAAAAAACTTTAATTTTACCAGGTTAATGAAGTCACAAAAACCTGGTTTATAGGGTTTGTGTCCTCTCCAAGGTTGATTTTTGTTCACAGTTTGATTAAAAAATATGTATCCGTTTGAAAGATACTATAGTTCCAAGAAAGTGTTTAGAAATATATGTACAGGGTCCGGCAGGGAGGTATTGATGATTTGAAATAATAGCTACGCACTCATTTTCAAATGAAACTAAAATTTTATTATTTCAGTGTGTACCTTGGATGATGCCATTATGAAAATTAAAGAGGAAAAAAATAAAACATTGTTATGTACGAAAAATAACATCTGATAAGTGGTGTCCGTTTTTGTCCACACACTCCTGTAGACGTTGTGAGAAGTTGACTATTGAGAAGTTGACCAGACACCTTGTGACTATTTTTTATGGGGCAATCTCAAATTACGTGTCTACATACACAAACCACATACGCTTGAAGTCCTGAATGAAGCAATAACTCAAGAAATTCTAGCAATACTACGTCCAATGCTACAGAAGAGTAAGGACAACATCTACAGTAGTGTGTGGACAAAAACAGACACCAGTTATCAGATGTTATTTTCGTACATAATCAATGTTTTATTTTTTCCTCTTTAATTTTTATAATGGCACCATCCAAGGTACACACTGAAATAACAAAATTTTAGTTTCATTTGAAAATGAGTTTGTAGCTATTATTTCAAATCATCAATACCTCCCTGCCAGACCCTGTATATATATAAGTGTGTGTGTGTGGTTGGGTACCTCTGAAATGGATTTTGGCCAAATTCCCCTGTCCAACTCCTGCAATGACACTTATCCCATAAGCAATTTTTCCCAAAGGGTATTCACTCAAAAAAAGGTGTGTGAAGAAGGTGTGTGAGTCTACATATGATTTAATAGTTCACTCTATTGAACTTGGTTGTTATTATATTTTGTATAAACGTGGTAATACAGAGTTAGTCCTTTTCCTGAAAGATCTATGTGTATGTAGGGTTCAAGATGGTGGTGTGAGAGTGAAGAGCCGTGGCAGACTCTAGCTTGTTGCATAGAGATTAGGAAGGCACTGGACTGCGCTGAGGGTCTAGAGAACTATGTTTGTCACTACCCTGTTCACCAGGATGGGTCTTGTAACGGTTTGCAGCACTATGCAGCTTTAGGTCGAGATACAGCTGGTGCTCACAGTGTCAACCTCACTCCAGCTAGTCTACCCCAAGATGTTTATTCCTGTGTTCTGGCTATAGTAAGTATCACTTTATAAATCAAACCTAAAGAAAAGTTTGTCATGTTGTGATGCATCAAACTTTGTTTTACTTCTACTTACCAACTAGCTTGTATACGAAGGAAAAGTAATGTGTTTGCAGTAAAACTACTTCACTAAGTCCTTAGAGTGAGTGTTAATTGGCAAAGCGCTTTCAACCTAACTAGGGGCCATCATCAGTGCTAAACCTAACAAGCAAGCAAATAAAATAAGTAAAGCACAAAAAATTATTTAACAAAAGAATAGCAAAATTTATTACGGTTTTTGTATTTTATTTTTGTCTCCTTTCCAAACTTTTGCTCTTCTTTTGTTAAATAATTTTTTGTGTTTTACTTATTTTATTTGCTTGTTTGTTAGGTTTTGCACTGATGATGGCCTCTAGTTAGGTTGAAAGGGCTTTGCCAATAAAGTTTTATTTTGTGGAGAGACTTATTTTCTTTCATTATTTACTTCACTAAGGTTTCGCGTGATTTATTTGTGATGAATCATCACAGTTCCTTGGTGGAAAGAAACAATGAACTGGTCTCACTGGAGGTTTGCTCTTAAAGGTCCATCAGATGTACAGAATGACCCGCTGCATAGTTTGTTGTCCGCATTAATCCTATGTTCATTGTACATATTTGTTTTTACATGGATCTTTATTAATCTCATTGCATCACTGTTAGTTATTTTAGTGTCATAAAATTTTGTGAGTTATATCAAATCACAAGTGCTACCAAAGAATTGTTAAATAGTGTATTTATGGACCCTGTGTAAAAGAATAGGAAAGATTTGTTTTGAACACCAAAACTGACAAATAAGAATCAAATGTATATAATTTGATACTACCAAGTTTTGCAAGACATGAATACTTGACACAATTATGTCTTGCAAAATTATATTGTGTCAAGAATAAAATGGTTTAAATTTTCTCAGGCAGACCTACCCTGAAGTAATTATGCATTCCCTAGCCTCTAACAATTTTCTACCCCCTCTCTAAATAGCCTTCATATCTCCTATAAGAAAGGGACAGGTAGGGCCTGTTATCTAAAAGTTTATTCTTGATGGTTATCGCCTTGTAGGTGGAGAGAGAGAGAATAAAGGATGCAGCTAATGGTGTAAAAGTAGCACAGGTACTGGAAGGTTTTGTCAAGAGAAAGGTCATTAAACAAACTGTCATGACCACTGTCTATGGAGTCACCAGGTTTGGCGCTCGCCTCCAGATAGCTAAACAACTTAAAGGTAACTCTAGACTTAAAAAAAATGGTGTGGACGTCCACAAACCAGACAAATTTTCTTATTAATAATATAATTTTTTTGCTTATCAATCCAATTTTCCGGTATATATTTAATAACCTGAGTAGAAGTGTTACAACTTTTTGTTTGATTTTTTCAAATTTAAACTTAAAGAAAATTTAAAGATAATAAAACATTTGAGGCGGTACAAAGATTCCAACCTGGGAACCCTAACTTTAAGAAGTCTTATCACGTTCGAACCCGTTTTATTGTATTAAGCACCACTAAAAACATTGAAAACAACACTGTTTACTGACTGTAATTTTAGTTTTCTGTTATTTTTCACTTGGTCCATTGCCATTTTTTCAACTTTTTGGTCACTTAGAGTGGTCATATTGACTTCAGAACGGGCATCATTTGATGCAGTGCCCCTTTTTCACGGCAAAAAATAATAACCTTGAATTGTTACCTTTTTTTAAACAAATTTGCTGACCTAGCAAACCAAGTTAATGACGTCACAACAATCTGGTTTTCGTGTTCTCCCAAGGTTGATTTTTGTACCAAGTTTGATAAAAAAATATTCATCTCTCCGAAAGATAGTGTGTTTAGAAAAATACACTAAAAAACAAACACACAACATATGCATATATATATATATATATATATATATATATATATATATATATATATATATAATATATAATATATATGTATGTATGTATGTATATGTATATAGACACACACACACATACACAAATATATAAAATTTCACTAAACATATTTTTTCATGGTTTGGGACCTCTAAAATGGATTTTGGACAGACCCTCCCTACCCTCATCCACATGAGCCCGCTCATTAGTGAATTTCTTTCAAAAAAATTGCTAAAAGAGCAACTTGAACAAATTGTAACTCTTGCTTTGTGTGTATTCATAATCCTGATTGTTGCCATGTATAGTTCTAAGTATTGTCTAATAGAGAGTTCAGGTTTAATCCTTGTTAAGGTCTCTAAGATTTTTTTAGGAAGGATGCCGTCCTTCATAAAAGACATTCTTAGTATTTCTGGGGGACCCAATGACATTGTCTACTTGCTAGGTAACCTACCACATCACCCTAATAACATTACTATCAAATAGAGTTGGAATACCAACTTTACCAACTTTAACTTTTTAAAAAAAAAACACAATTAATATAAAAAATCTCCCCTTAACTTTCTTTATATCAGTTTTTTCTTATATTTTTTTTTAACTTTTCTTTAATTACAGTTTTTCTTTTATTTTTTTTTTTAACCTATGAATATTATTAATGAATTAGATGATATAAACAAGTTTGAAGAATGGATTACTGATGATTTAAATTATTTGAATAATAACCAATATTTAGAAGTATTTAGTTCTGGTGTAAGTTGTCTTTATCTAAATATTAGAAGTATTTCTAAAAATATTGATGAACTGCAGGTACTTATTTCTCAATTAAAATTTCAGTTTGACATTATTGTTTTGGGTGAGTGTTGGTTAGGTGGGAAAAGAGACCTGCCTATGACTTTATTTAACATTCCAGGTTACCAACTATTTTCAACAAAAAATAATTTTAATCAGAATAGTGGTATGGTGGTTTACATAAATAATAATCTCTCTGATAAAATTAGTATAGAGGAATGTATCCTCACTCATTGCAACTGTTTCTTCATCAAATTAAAATTTAATAACAAAAAAATTAACATAATAGCCTTATATAGGTCACCTTCTGGAGAGGCTCAAGTATTTATAAATGAAATCAGTCCATATCTAAAATCAGATACTATTCTTATTGGAGATATAAATATAGCTATTGATGATGTCAATAGGAGGAATGAGGGTGAGCTTTACTTAAATTTGATGTCAACAAAGGGTTTCATGAGTAGAATTAATTCAATAACTCATAAGAGTGCATTGCCTGTTGAGGCTCATTCGGGTCTGGTTAACCGGGGTTCTTGCATTGATCATATATTTAGTAGTTTAAGCAATCAATCATCTTTACAGTCTCTTGTTTATAAAGGTAATATCACTGATCATTTTGCTGTATGCTTTACTTTGGTCAATGATGCATCGGGATCAGTTTCAACAGACAGAATGGAATATAAAAAGCTAAACTATGAAACCATTTGTGACTCAGTGTCCAAAAATTAACTTTCAAGAAATTTACATGAGTGAAGATGTTAATCTATCCATGCAAATTTTTAACAAATCAATAGCTGAATGCATACAAGAAAATACTGCATTTATAACAAAAAAAATACCTACAAAATTACTTAACATAAAACCTTGGATGACCAAAGGCCTCATGTTATCTCTTAGAAAAAGAGATAAATTAGCTAAAAAATTATCTTCTCAGCCTTTTAATGTCAATCTCAAAACCTACTACACTAGGTACAAAAATAAATTTAGAGAAATTATTCGTAAAACAAAAGATAATTATTATAGAGCTAAGATTGAACAATCAGGCAATGATTCAAAAAAAATATGGAATACAATAGGTGAAGTCATAGGTAGCAAACAAAATAAATGTTTTATAAAATCTATAAAAATTAACAATGACCTAATTAAAGTTAAAGAGGAACCAATTAAATGTGCTGAAGCTTTTAATGAATACTTTGTCCATGTAGGGGAAACTATGGCAGCCACCATACCACACTCGTCAGCTACAACCAGAGTTGGTTCAGTTGTGGAGGGCGGTACAGAAACAGGTGTTTCATCTAGATTTATGTTCGCATCAGTTACTGAGGAGCAGGTCTCACAGGTTATAAGTACATTAAGAGGAGGATCAGGTCCAGGATGGGATGGCATAACCGTAAAATTACTCAAACTAATCAAACCATTTATTCTAAAACCGTTGGCTTTTATAATTAATCAAAGTTTACATACTGGCTGTTTTCCGGATTCATTAAAACTGGCGTTAGTGACACCTATCTATAAAAGTAAAGAACATCATCTGCTCACCAATTACCGACCTATCTCTATACTCTCTAATTTATCAAAAATATTTGAAAAATTAGTAAAAATCCAACTCATCCATTATCTCGAGAAAGAAAAATTAATAACTCCTAGACAGTTTGGATTTCGTCATGGAATAGGTACACAGGATGCAATTGATGCCGTAACCTCTGAGATCTGCTCCTCTCTTGATGAAAGACTGAAACCAATAGGTATATTTCTAGACCTTGCCAAAGCCTTTGATACAGTGTCTCATGCCTTGTTGTTAAGAAAACTTAAACATCTGGAGTCCACGGAAATACGTTATTATGGTTTAAAAATTATTTAAGTCTGAGACCTCAAAAAGTCAAATTAGGAGGTGTTTTGAGTTCACCTTTAAACTCTACAGAGTTTGGGGTACCTCAGGGTACGGTCCTAGGGCCAATTCTTTTTCTAGTCCTAATTAACGACCTTGCTAATCTGGAAGATGACATTAAAGGTCATATTTACATGTTTTGTGATGACACAGTTTTACTGTTCACTCACACTTCATGGAAACACTGCCACAGCTTAGCTTCCCGTGGACTCCAAATGGTTAAAAGTTGGCTGGATAATAACAAACTGTCACTGAATGTAGAGAAAACAAATTATGTAACCTTTTCGTTATATGATAATGGTCAACCAGAAAAAGATTTTAATATTATCCTTCATTCAGAGACATGCATTGATAAAAACAACTGTGCTTGCAAACACTTGACAAAAGTTAGACAGGTAAAATATCTTGGTATCATAATCGATCAAAATTATAATTGGAAACCACACATAACTAACCTTACTAAAAGACTCAGACAATTGACTTTCATATTTGGAAGACTTAGGACAGTTTTAGCTACTAAATTCTTAAAGACAGTATATTTTGCTCTTGCTCAATCAATTCTTTTATATGGGATCATAGCGTGGGGAAGCGCTTATGACAGTTCTCTTCAGGTAGCTCAAGTAGCTCAGAATAATATTTTAAGAGTCATTCTAAAAAAGAAAAGAATTGATTCAGCAACAGACTTGTACACTGAACTTAACTTACTAAATATTAAAAACCTATTCAGACTGACAGTCATACAAAGAGTTAATAAAAAACTTAAACAATTTAAATTTGTCAAGCATGGACATGGGACCCGAGGTGAATCAGGTTCACGCCTTTTGGTACCTTACAGATTAACTACACAAGGCATGAGACATTGGCGTTGTGTCGGTGCTGCCCTCTAAACTCTATTCCAACTCACCTTAAGTCAACTGAAAAATTTTATAAAAAAATTAAGCAATTTTTCTATGAAAAGAAAAATTGTCTTGATTTTATTTTTTCATCTTAGTAATTCTTTTTTATACAAGAACTAATGCCTTTTTCTTTCAATTTAAAAAACAAATCACTTAAAAACAATATTATTCTATATTTTTTATTTTAATAATATTTTTTTTTTTTCACTGCTGTCGTCCATTCTTCAATATTTCAACATTGAGATATTATTACTAAAAGGGCTCTATTGGTTGAATTTTACAACATGGAAACATAGCCTAAACACTACTATTATATTCTAGAAAAACTATTGTAACTTACATAGTAGAACGTTTAGAATACAAATATAAACAATCAGTTTCATCCCCCAAATGATCCAAACTCATTCCTAAAAGATGTTTCAAGCCTCTTTAATATGATGAGATGAGCTATGCCTCTCTAGTGAAATCTCTATGAATATAAATAATTAAAAACAATAGCCTTTTTGTGATACTAACTGTGTACATATTGACTCCAACCCTACGCTCTGGATGTCCATTGTAGGGTTGTAATTTTTATGGTTAAATATTTGTAATCATATTGTATGTTTTTTTTTAAAAATAAAGTATTTAAAAAAAAAAAAAAATACAGATCAGGACTGTATCACTTGCTACTTATGATGACCTTATTGTATTCTTTAACTGTAAGGCAGCTAGTAATTCAGGCTACAAAGAAGTAGATTAATTATTCACCAAGTGGTTTCCCTCTAAATATGCTATCAAGTGTTTTAATGTTTCAGATATCAATGATTTCCCCAAGGAGTATGTGTGGTCGGGGTCGCTGTACCTTGCGGCTAAAACCTTTGCCAGTCTCGGAGAGATGTTCTCTTCCACTAAACTTATTCAGGTTTGTCGAACCTTCACTTTGATGATTTGTTTAAAATTCATTCCTGATTGCATGTTTTGTTTGTCTTGGACTTCATGATGACCTGGACATTTTGTACAGGCTCTATAGACCTGTATGTTATTGTGCCTTGGTATCATCAACGTAATGCTAAAAAGTTTAGTCAACAAATTTAGTTGTGAGCATGAATAGAGCAAAATTATTTATTTTTTAACAAATTTCATAAGGAAAAATGAGCAAATTAGTTTTTTTGTTGTGATAGTTAATATATCTGTTCAATTATATTTTTTTATTTCCTTTTTTATAATTAAAGCTAATACCCATTGATGTAAATAAATAATTTTTTTTTAGTGCTAAAAAATTATTAGCTGAAGATTGTAAGTTAGTAACTAAATCATCAATTAATAGGCTATACTATTTGCATTGCTTTTTTACTCTGATATCTAGCTTGATATCTTATTCTATATTTTTCTGTTGAGATTGTACCTTACTAGCTGTTGTTGTGTTGTAGGACTGGTTCACAGAATCAGCCAAGTTGATATCACAAGTTTGTGGACAGAATGTGGAGTACTTAACTCCATTAGGACTCCCTGTAGTACAGCCCTACTCAAGGCACAAGGACATAGATAGGAGGAAGTATAGTCAGGTGTTCGGAGGTATCATTGAGAACATCCCTCTAGACATGTTTGAGTAAGTTTTAGATTCTGCACGAATTTACTTTGTGGTAGTATTTATTGAATTAAACCTAAGGAAGGAGGGGAAGCATTGTCATAATATTAAATATGTCTCTGTAGATATTGAGGATGGGTAGCTCAGTGGTAGAGCGCTTGCCTTATGACCTGGAGGTCCAGGGTTCAAACCCAGTTGGAGGAGTACCTTACATAAGGTTACACTCTTGTACTGTTCTCGTAGATGTAAAAGACCTGGAATGTAAGGTTGGCCAACCCTGCCTAGGTTTTATGTGGTTTCCTTTGGTTGGCAAATGCAGGGTTGGATATCATCTGAGACAAATGTGGATCTACAGCTCAAGAAAAGACAAAGTACTGAGGCTGGTTTTTAGGGTCAGGGAGATACTGAACTTCCGGACTGAGCACTGTAAAAGTGGAGACCTGGATTTAGCCTTGTTTAAGGTCCCACAACAAGCGTAGGTAATAAGGGACGATGTCTTCAGTTGTAGAAGGCTCCTTTTAGTGATCTGCGGAACTTTGGCTTACAGGTTAGGGCTATGGGAATGGGTTTATACTCAATAACTTGGGGGTTGCTACTGGCGTCTCTCCCTGTCGGGCTAGACAGACCAGTGAGTATAACAAGTTACAGGTGGGATTGGTGAAAACTAGTAACTGACAGGCTAGATGTGGCTAATAATAAATAAATAAATAAATATATTTGCAATAAGTATTTGACAATACAATAGCAATGCGTCACAACATTATAAAACATGGTATTTCTATGAACAGTTTATAACATGCATCAGAGAAGTCATCCTTTTCCTCAATACTTATTATTTTTTCCGGCAAAGCATTGAATAATTTAATAGTGTACTTTTGGCTTTGTTAATATTTAGTTAACTGTCAGTCTGTCGTGTGGACCCGCACCGTAAACATCGTTATCTCGTAATAGCGTATTATTGTGATTTATCTAATCATTTCGTATATTATACATTTATTTTTTTTTAAATAATAAATTAAAGACTAATCTACTTTACCTTAAATTATTAACGACATTTATTTCTCGTGCTTTTTGTTAAAATTGTTTAATAAAAATGAAGTGTTGTAAAGTTGGGTGTAAAGTTAAACTTGAAGCTAATGAAGCAATCGAGTGTATCGAGTGTAAGCATTTTTATCACTACTCGAGCCAAAGAATTCGTACTGAAATATTCTCAAAAATTCAAAAGGACACCTGGAAGTGCAATATGTGTAAAAAGAATCAATCGTCATCTAGTACGGACAGCTCGATAATTACTAAATCTTACATAGATAACTCAATGCTGGCCTTAGAGAGTACTTTACAGCGTTCTCTTAATGATCACAGCGATAAAATAACTAAAACTATCGAAACATTTACCAATGCTATAGATAAAAAGTTAGATAGTTTCAAAAACGATGTAAATAATATCAAAATAGATGTAACTACTTTGTATGAGAAGATTTCAGATCTGGAAGGCAAAGTGGTAACTTTGGAGAATTCGGTAAAAATACTAACGGAGAACCAAAAGAAATCTGATCAAGAAAATCAGCAACTTCAGCAGTATACTAGAAGAAATAACATTATTATCCGTGGTATTAAGGAAACCCAAGGTGAATGTGTTTATAGTATAATTTTAAAACTATCTAACGTTATCAACTATAAACTTGATCTGAAATCTATCGGAATAGCTCATCGTAATACAAAAGGGAATGATTTTCATAGACCTATAATAGTGCAATTTGTACGTCGCAGTGTCAAAGATGAGTGGCTGGCTAACTATCGCGCTACTGTTATTAGACTACGTCCTAAGGTTCAAGATGAAACTAAACAGAACAGCCCTGAGGACAAGCTTGAAGAGAAACCATTACCTGGTATCGATGCTAAAGAATTAGATCCGTCATTTGATGGTAGAATTATGGCTGTCGAACATATCACCAAACATAACTCAGAGTTGTTAGCGAAATCTCGTACTATAGCTAATGAGAAAAGGAATGTCAAATTTATATGGTTTAGGAATGGCAAGGTTTATGCTAGAAAGGATCATGGGCTGCCTGCTCATGAAATAACGGATGCTGATCAAGTTAAACGTCTGTGACGATTTTATTATTGTTTTTTTTTTCTCCATAATTTGATAAACTAAAGTATAAATATTGTGATGAAGTACCACTGAGTAAGGTTATAAATAACTCAAATTCAGTTTCAAATTTTTTCTGTAATAATACAAATGATACCATAAAATTTAATTTCTTACACCTAAATATTCGAAGTGTTAATAAAAACTTTGATCAGTTTTGTATATTTCTACAATCATTAAACTCTAGAATTGACGTGATCATACTTACTGAGGCATGGATAGATAATGATGGAGGTTTTGAAATAGATGGGTATACCAAGTTTATAAAACCTAATAAACATAATAAATGTGATGGTCTGCTTGTATATACGCTTGATGATACATTTTTAGTAAAAATTATCTCTCACGAAGTAGAACACGCCAATTCTATTTTCTTGAAATTAACTTCTACTAAGCACCCTCAGGAGATATGTCACGTGACTGCTGTATACAGGTCTCCTAGTCTAAATAAGGAACTTTTTGTCTCTTGTTTGGAAAACTATCTATACCTAACTAAATCTTATTGTAACCACTTATTTATTGGTGATACTAATGTTAACATTATGGGGGATGTACCTACAATTAATTACTCTTATCTAGATTTAATGATTGAAAATGGTTTTAGCAGATACTTGCTAGAGAATACTCGATACTCCCCTAATTGTGTTAATAATCCATCTTGTATTGATCATATGTTTTTCAAATGTCATTATGATTGGGATGTGGGTACAGCTGTATACACCTGTCACGTGACAGATCACTATGCTACTTTTGGTTTCTTATGTAAAAATATAAGCAGCTATGGAGGGACGAAAACTATTAATACATCTCTTTCTAACGATAATGCGGATTTTAAGTTGATTATCGATGAGGAAGTTTTAATTTCAAAAATCTCAGAAACAGATTGGAATGATACTTATGAAACACATTTGAGCTGTGGTGACGCTCAAAGTTGCTTCAGTAGCTTTTATTATAAGTTGCTAGATTTAATTAAAGTGAGTTCTAAATCAGCTACTGGCACTGTCTCAGGTAAAAAGCGAAAACTAAAGCCATGGATCAGCTCTGGGTTAATTAAATCTACTAATATTAGAGATAAACTTGCCAGGCAACTAAAAAAACAGCCTTTTAATGATAGTTTAAAAGAAAAATATCGTTTGTATAGGAATAAATTAACTTCTTTAATTAGAGCAGCAAAATCCGACTACTATGCATCAAAACTCGAACAAAACAAAGGCAATTCACGGGTATTCTGGCAAATCGTAAATGAGGCAACTTCAAGTAAAATTAAAAATACTAATCATTTTAATGAAGTAATTAGTATTAATAAAACCAAATTAACAGAGTCTAAAGAAATTGCTGAAGAATTTAACTCTTATTTTTCTACTATTGGTGCTGCTCTAGTTAAAGAAACAGAAATTGATTCCTCTAGTAAAAATATTTTACGGATGTCTCTCTTGTCAGTCAACCAGTAAAACTAGTAAAAATATTTTGCGGGATGTCTTCTCTAGTCAGTCAACCAGTGAGTCATGTCGTAGTAAGCAAACTAATAATAGTAATAGTTTGTTTAAATTTTCTCATACAACTCCCTGTAAACTCATAAAAATAGTAAATGAGCTTAAGCCAAATTCAGCTCCAGGACATGATAACATCTCGACTACATTACTTAGATCTATTATCCCTCTGATATCCAATCATCTCTCTAAAATCATAAATCTTTGCTTAGATCAGGGAGTTTTCCCGGTAGAAATGAAAGAAGCGGTAGTTATACCAATTACAAATCAGGTCAAAAAACATTCTTGAAACTATCGACCTATTTCACTTCTACCTGTTCTAAGTAAAGTTATGGAAAAGATAATTAAAGAACAGCTGGTTAACTTCCTAGATAAGAACGGTATATTGTCCTTGAGCCAATTCGTTTTAGAAAAGGTTTATCTACTGAAGACGCTATTACGATGTCTCTAAACTATAATTACTCATTTAGACCATGACAAAAAAGTTGTAGGAGTTTTTCTGGACCTTAAAAAGGCATTTGACTTGGTATGCCACCAACTATTACTCGATAAACTTAATATGATTGGTATCAAGGGTACTGAACTTTGATTTATTTACATCTTACTTATCAGACAGAACTCAAGTGGTTAGGATTGAAGGATCTTTAAGTAGTAAACAAAAATCAACTAGGCGTACCTCAAGGTACAGTCTTAGGTCCGATTTATTTTTAATTTTCATTAATATCTTTTAAAAAATTAATCTTAAGGGTAAATTGTGGCATTTGCAAATGACACAGTAGCCATTTTTGAAGGTACTTCTTGGGAAGAAGTGTTTGCTATAGCAACCGCTGAAATGAAAAAGTTATGAGTTGGCTCATGGCAATAAATTGTTACTTAACATAACCAAAACATGTGTTATACCCTTCTGTATCAGAGAGGATGGTAAACCTAGTAATAACCTGTCTCTTAAACTGCACGATCACTGTTGTAGTGATCTCTTTAATCTCTGTGGCTGTCCTACCGTTAAATCTGTTACTCATACTAAATATTTAGGTTTAATTATAGACCATCATCTTAGATGGGACTTACATGTTAACTCGGTTGTTCAAAAAATTAGGAGAACTATTTATAAGTTTGTAGAACTACGTCATTTCTTCGATATAAATAAGCTAAAAATTGTCTTCATGGCCTTGGTACAATCTCACATTGAGTATGGTGTTATGGGTTGGGGTGGAGTTTCCTTAAATCACTTATTCCCTTTAATATTAATTCATAAAAGAATAATCAAAATATGTTTAAGGAATCACCACTCTACCCAACCTTCTATATAGTAAATTTGAAGTTCTTTCTGTAGAAAAACTTCTAAAATATCGTATTATGTGCTATATCTTTAAAAATAAACAACGATTTTGTACATTCAAACATGATTTAATACCAGAAGACAGATTGATATAGATTAGAGAGCCATCCTGTAAAAAAGAAATAAGTATCAATCACCCTGCTTTTGCGGGACCAAGACTGTACAATAAGTTGCCTGACAGAATTGTACTGAATCACCATCATTCCTATTATAGGATGACCTTAAGCAATATATTTTTGAAAACTGATCATTTATTCATACTATTTCCATTTTATTTCTCGGTATGGAAAATATAACATAATTCATTTTATTTTGTGTAATCATTATTCAATATATAATGTAATGTGAGCTATATTGTGGTTGCAATTGGTAGTTATCTATTTAACATGGTTGCCTATTGTAATTATATTTTGGTTCAATTAACCTAATAATCCAATAAAAAATAAATACTGAATTTATATATATATAATATTATTTATTCAGTTAATTTATACTGAATTTTAACTGAATTTATTCATATTTATAAAATATGAATTTATTCAGGCTACAAAAAAAATCTAATAATCTCTCAGTGGTACTCTATCATACAAATTTATCGACAAATTTATAAAGTATTGAATTTTAATTTAAAAAATAATAAAATAATTGAGGTAGAAACATAAATTTAAATTCGTTTATTACATTTCTTGCACTAATTACACCAACTTGATTATTTACTTATACTTTTATTTTAAAAACATTTTTAACCATTTACATGTTTTTGCTATTACTTATATACTAGAAGATTGCCTATTGTTTCAACTAGATGAAGATTTTTTTTTTTTAGGTTTTTGTATTTTTATATTCTATTTTAACATATACTTAATATATTAAAATTACTTTACGTATTAATACATAAAGACAGTCAAAGATTATTATTTAAAATTGTTGTCATGATGAAATAGCCACTACTTTTATTTCTATATTAACAATCTGCTATACCACCTTTGCTGCTTTTTTAATAAATTTTACAATGTTGTCCAGCACGGCCACCCCTGTCCACAAGCTATTGCTTATACAGTGGGTGCACCTAATTTGTTTATATATTTCTATGCATCTATATATTGTTTTCTTTACTGTACAAATTTGTATACTGTATGTTCTTATGGTGAAAAAAAAAAAAAAAAAAAAAAAGTTGTACAATGCTTTTGAACTAATGAGATCAGAGTAGCTAGTGTAACTAGAGAAAATATTCTAGATAAACTTTAAACTTGGTCTCAGGTTATGAAGTCTTCCCTGGTTGGATTATGTGCATTATAAACTCTAAGGGTTCTCAGTAGAGTGGCATTTGGGAAGGGAATCACTGAAATGACCTTACTGGTTCAAGTGTAGCTCAAAAAGACACTGTACATTGCATTGCAGAAGCAGAGGTGAACCACTTGTTTAAAACTAGCAAGCAGTCATCTTCTTCTGGGCCCCTATTGCTGATTACTGTGCCTGAGCACAATTAACTTTGTTAATTTACAAAATTCTCAAAGAGCTTTCGACATAACAAGAGGCCATCAAAAATGTGATACTTATTTTCATCAGAAGAATTTGCTTGTGTGCTGTTGGGTATGAATATCCTTGGACTGGTTTCAGCTTGTCTTCATCAGCCTATGAAGCAACATTCAATGTTTCAAGTTATATCCTTGAATAACTCTTTTATCAATGAGCAGAATGAGCCACCTGAAGATGAGGATGTGAGTAGTTGAAGGCTGTAAAAGAATTGTGGGCCTAGGGTCGTCAAAAATAGGGAGTCCGAAAACCCTTGGTTTTTGGACTCCTTTAATTCAGGGTAACCTATTACAGCACTTGCAGTGAAATTTATGCTTTATAATTTATGAGTGATTTGAGAAAGTCGATTGGTTTGTTTACAGACGGCCAAATGTAATGAAACAGAAGAATGCATTCCCTCCGAACTTCATTCATTCTCTGGACAGCTGTCACATGATGCTGACATCACTGCATAGTGAGCAGGCTGGCATCACATTTGTATCTGTTCATGACTGCTACTGGACTCACCCTTGCTCAGTACCTGTTATGAACAAGGTAAGTTATGTTACTTCTAGAGCTTGACATTAAGTTATATAATCGGTGAAACATGTCATTGCCTTGCTCTAGTCTGTTGTCATTAAAACACTCCAAAACGTTTCCTCTTTTTAAGTAGTAAACAAGAAGCCTTCAGCCTCTTGGTTGCTGCGAGGCGTGAGAGCTGGGTTGTACAGATAGACGAAGTTGTCTGTCTGTATGTGTGTGTTTTATTTGAACTTATGATACAGCATGTTTCACTGTATTAATGAAAAGCGAGAGAGGCGTCTAGACAGATAGTAATATATTAACTTTTTACTGGAATTATTAGCTATAATAATATAATATAATGCCCGTTTAGAGCCTTGCGGCTCATCAGGGATAACCCCTGCGGGAACTACCTCGGGTGGGTAGTAGCAACTGGTATGCTCAAAGTGAATTCTAAAGTTGGCGATAATTTATCTAAACAATAATCTTCTATAAACAGAGAGCGTAACCTGGGATGCGAACCCCAGACCTCCGTGGGTTTCAAAGGTCAGTGTAAAGACTAACGCCTTAACGACCTCGGCCACAGAGGAATTATTAGCTACTAAACTTAATTCAGAATCTAAGTAAATTAGTAAATAATAAAAATCAACAGGTATAATTATCAATGTTATAAATGAGGAAAAGTAAAAATAAAATTACATTTAACTGTTCAATGATTACAATAATATTTAAATGAAAATAAATTTCCATTTAAATATTATTGGTAATATTCATGGTATTACACCTTAAAGGTAGTAATCAATGACTTAAAAAATCAGGTATGGGGTACCTCAGAACCTTTCCTCATCACTTTGGACTCGCTTCACTCGTCCTCAGAATATACAATTTGTCAAATGTAGACCTGGTTAGACTTATGGCACAGAATAGAAAAAAGTTTTGAGATCTGGTATTACTATTAGTCTATAAAACTGAGTTTATCAAGAAGAAATAAGTTGTCTATTATTTGATTAATAATATGTTTTAGGGTAAAATCAGACAGTTGTGTTCTTTGTTTTAAGTATTATTAAATTTAAATAATTTGTAAGATCATCAATATGATGATCTTACAAAGAACCAAACTAATGTTGTTTGGTTTCTTCTGGATATTAGGTTTAAAAATAATAATAATTTATTTGTTTGTTTTTAAAGTATACACACTTCATACAAATGGTTCACAATAATAGATAGTACATAATAAACAAATTAAATGTTCACATTTTGGAAAGTTAGAAAGAAAATAAAAAGTTAAAACTTAAGTTGAAGAGTGAAATTATAAATTTAAAATAAATTACTTTATTTTTAAGACGTTAAGAAAGAAATAATAAATAGAACCTATATTTGTATCATCAGAGCATTGGTTACTTATTATATTGATGGGTAGGAAAGCTTCTCTTGGAGATTTAAATAGGACATCTTAGCATAATATGAGCTAAATTCTTGTTTTCTTGCATATTACAGACTGTGCACAGTTTATTAGTTTTAATTTTATGTAAAATTCCTCTGATAGTTACTTTAATACAACCACTCCAACCAGTACGTATTCTGGATATTAGGTTTATAGCAGGCATATCTAAGAAATTTGTTTTGAACATTTGCAATTTTTTCTATGTAGGTAATGTAAAAGAGGGAAGGCACTACTGAAGAGGATTCTAATTTAGATCTAACAAATAAGCAGTATATACTTTAGGTTACTCTATTGTACACTGAAGTTACGTTCCAAACAAACATACTGTTATTATTTATCAATAAAACAATTTAAATTCTAATAAAAGAGGAAGAAGTCTCTCCACAAAAATATATTTCTTTATAGCAAAGCGCTTTCAACCTAACAAGAGGTCATCATCAGTGCTAGCCGTTGAATAAAGAAGAGGGTGATAGATGAGTCTTATAGATCAGATATCAAAGATGAGTCTATCTTTGATTTCTGATCTATTGAGATGAACTCCATTAATGTTCACCTTAGTTCTTAAATTTAAATTCTGTTGTTACATTTTATCAATAAACTATTTAAAAAATTACTGATGTTTTGATTTGTGTGAAGATTTGCCGGGAGCAGTTTGTGGCCTTGCATTCACAGCCGATACTGAAAGATTTGTCTGATTTTCTATTGAAGAAATTTGTGCACTCTCAACAGTAAGTTGTCGCTTATAGTTTATATGAATTGTATGTATGTATATAATTTGCTTCAATGTCAACAATTATAACTGTTTTATTTTGTTGCAGTTTTTAATGTTATTTATAGGTATGAGCATGATGTAAAATATATTTATCATTTGATACTACCGAGTTTTGCGAAACATGAATAGTTGACACAATATAATTGTGCGAGGGACACCCAGGAAATGTAACAAGCAAAATGCAATGCTACATCTGGGAACTGTTCCATCATTCGACATTCGTCATCATTGATGGCTCTACATAATGTTTCGTTACGTCTAACTCATCAGGGCGCCGACAGAGCCTGAACTCACTCTGACCTTTAATTAATTCCGAAGAATATAATGTGAAGATTTACCAGAGACGAGCAGTGCTCTCTTACCACCATCATGCATGGCAAGCAAAACATATATCATATTAGAGAGCACCGCTCGTCTCTGGTAAGTACTTCACATTATATTCTTCGGAATTAATTGAAGGTCAGAGTGAGTTTATTCTCTGTCAGCGGCCTGATGAGTTAGACGTAATGAAACAGAGTGGGACATGACTTTATGTCAAGTCATCAATGATGTCGACTGATGGAACAGTTCCCAGATGTAGCATTGCATTTTGCTTGTTACATTTCCTAGGTGTCTCTTGCACAATTGTACTGTTTAAAATATATTTATTGTTGACAGTAATCCATAAAGTTATTAAAATAATACAAAAATTATAGGTTCAACAATTTTTGAAACTTTTAAAAACTGAAAATGGTGCTTATGAGGTTGAAACAATGCTTATTAAGGTTAATGTACGAGAGACACTTAGAAAATGTAACTAGCAAATTGCAATCCTACATTTTGGAACTATTCAATCATTCAAAATTTTGTATTATTGTTGGCTCAACATAATGTCATGTCCCACTCTGTTTCGTTATATCTAAACTCATCAGGGTGCCCACAGAGCCTGAACTCACTCTGACCTTCAATTAAAACTCCGAAGAATATAATTTGAAGTACTTACGAATGATGGAACAGTTTCTAGATATAGCATTGCATTTTGCTTGTTACATTGTAACAAGCAAGTAGGTGTCTCACACTATTATATTGTGTCAACTATTCTTGTTTTGCAAAAACTCAGTAATATCAAATGGTATAGGATAATGAGGCTGATCGGATAATAGAACTTTGTCTTTAATTTAACCATTAACTTTGTTACTTGTGTCAATCTATTAGTTTGTTGTGTTGTAGATCAGATAAAAAATTATTGAGCAGGATATCTAGCATATATAATATATATATATATATATAATATATATAATAATATATATTATATATATATATATATATTATATATATATATATATATATATATTATATATATATATATTATATATATTATATATATATATATATATATAGCATCCCAAAAAAAAGTGCTTGCCAAGCAGATTCCCAGTCAGGGTATCCAACTCTAGGTCTTCCTGTGAACAAAATCTGACCCAACAGTCAGCAAAATAAGTTGCTAAATACAGAAATAAGCTAATCTCGTATTGAAAATGTAGAGCATAATGTATAAATGGGCCAATCTCAGATGTTAAGGTCTCATTAGACTCGTGGCACTTTAAACTACTACTAGAAATAATTTTCACAAATAAATTCCTTTTAATTTTATTTGAAATAGTTGCTATTCCAGGACATCGTTCTGGATTTCTCCCATAACCTAATCATCTTTTTCTCTTATAGAATTTAATTTTGTGCCAAGTTTCATCTAATTCAGTTGAGTTGTTTAGCCTGTACCCTTTTCACAAGAATAGTGCATGTACACAGACTCCTATTTTTTGCAAGTTTTAAAAAATTATTGTGTTGTTTTATTTTTGGGTCCTTTTGGCTCTAAAAGTAGGCATTTGATGAAAAGAGCACATTTTTCCAATTACAATGCTTCCCCTTGATTTATAGAAGATAAGATAATAAAATGTACATTTTATTTCTATTTATTTGCATTTTTTGAATTTTTTTAGGTCACTTTCAGAAGAAGACAAAACGGCAGCAGAAGGGCAACACAAATTAAAAAGTATTCTTTCAACTGTTCCTCAGACTGGGGACTTTGATTTGAAGCAAGTTCTAAATTCTGTTTACTTCTTCAGTTAAACTTTATCAATCTGGTTTTAGGAACAATACTGAGTTAATCAGTTGAGTCATTGAACTCAGTGGTGAAAGAGTAGAGTAGTGTTGATCCACATTCAATGTTAAAGGGAAATGAGTGGGAAATGCTTCACTGTTACTTTTCCATTTACCATATTTTGGAAAAGTAATGTTTTTGTTTATTACTATCATGATTATACTATCAAGAGATAACGTGCTATTACTATCACGTTATACTATCAAGAGATAAAGTACTATTACTATCACGTTATACTATCAAGAGATAACATACTATTACTATTACGTTATACTATCAGTACTACTATCACGTTACTATCAAGAGATACGTTATACTATCATTGATAACATACTGTCTTGGACCAAATCTTAAACCTTAGATTTGCTCCTCCAAATATATTAAATAATGCTTTATATCTCCTTTTAAGCAGCTATGTGGTTATTCTTATCTTGCCTTATAATTCCAACCCAGTTCTTTTTAAAACCTCCTAATTATTATTAACTGTGATAAATTGAAATAAAGATAATGGTTGCTTGATTAATTTTTTACCAATACATGCAATTTTGCAAGTTGCTTCTTGCTCTGAGTCGTATCTTATATTTTGTTTTTAAATTTTATATCAATTGTGTATCATAGGGTCCTAGGAAAATTTTACTTTGATCCTTATGTGCAGTTTCGACCTTCTTTATTATCGATAGTAGAGAGTTGTGGAGTTTCCAAATAGAAGAAAAAGAAAGATGTCACTCCACTTAGTATATATTTATTGACTGAGCCGACTTTCAAACTTAACAGTTCATCATCAGTGCCTACCAATAAAGTACCAAATGAAATAAATATAAAAAGCTGCAAAACGAAGAAAATAATTAATAAAAGCAAATACAATAAATAAATAGAAATAAACTGAAATAAATAAATAAAATAATAAAAGATAAATAGGCATAAACATAAAAATAAATAATATATACCGTGAAAGCGAAGTAAAGAAGCTAGGAGACAGACAATAGATTTGTCAGAGACTGGTGTCTGACTGGAGGGTAGCGCACAGCCACAGCTAAAGCTCCTTGCACAAGCAGCTGTGCGCTACCCTCCAGTCAGACATCAGCTCTGGACAAATCTATTTCGTCTGTCTCCTAGCTTTTTACCGGTATATATTTTATCTCATTTTTTATTTATTAAGTTTATGCCTATTTATCTTTTTATTTATTTATTTTATTTAATTTTTTTTTTCTATTATTTATTGTATTTATTTATTTGCTCTTATTTATTTATTTTTTTTTTTTTTTCTTTTTGCAGCTTTTTATATTATTCGTTGGTATTTGTTGGTAGGCACTGATGATGAACTGTTAAGTTTGAAAGTCGCTCTGTCAATAAATATACTACTAAAGTGTAGTGACATCTTTCTTTTTTCTCCTTCTTTATTATGTTTCCATTATAATTATAATACTATAAATTACGACTATAATTCACAAAATAAATTCAGTTTCTTCTATGGCTTAAACTACTTCTCATCTAGTTTTACAGAGACAAACAAGTATTAATATCAAAATGTTTTCTTTAAAAAACCAAAGTTTATTTTTTGCAATGTTGTTGACCATTATGTATTTTAGTCACCTTTAATTTTTATTAGAAATATTTATTAGAAAATTTTATTTATGTTTGTATATGATATAGACAATAAAATATTGTAAATAGTTAAGTTTCCTGTGTTCTTTTTTGTCTCAAAATATTCTTGGCTAAAAAGTCAATGAAAAACGACATCAATGCTCTTTACTCTGCAGATATTCTACACAATGGAGGTGATGGCAAAGGCCGAACTTTCTGAAAAAATTGGAAGTTTTTGATACGTAACTCTGTTGGCATCTTATACTTAATAATATAGATGGATCCTAACGTTATGATTTTCTTGTATTTACACTTTTAAGTGAGATTCAAAAAGCTCATAAATCAACTATTTGTATTTATATTGTGAAAATAAGCCAAGAATTTAGTGATAAAGGTGATATTTGTGTATTAAAATTCAAGCGAATCAATGTAGAGGCAATGTTTCCCCCCTTATTATTAAAAATTTAATGTTAACTTGGGTTGCCATGCATTCTAGTGTTCTGGTCTTGTCCTGGTTTTCAGTCTCAAATCTTTGTGAAAGAACATTTCAGGGCACTGCATTGTCCTGGTTGTTATAAATAGGCACCACAAGTATTAAATTTATTTAAAATAATTAATCTTTTTTTTAAATTACAAAGGAAGGTATTTTCATTTAAATTCAGGAAATAAAAATTTACTAAAAGATAATTTTTATAAAGAAAAAATCCGGCTGCAATTCCTTGCAGCTATAGAGATTAATACTTTAAGGGGGGGACTTAAGTACTGTAACACAGTGATAACGGGTCTAGAAGTGTGACAGTTTCTATAGAGTGTCATAATGGGACTTACTCTTATATTTGGATTATGACGCCATTTTGAAATTATGACAATTAAATTCTTTATTTGTTATAGGTAATAACTCGGAAACTTGTTATTTATTGACACTTAGCACCAGTAACCGTGTAACATGAGAAAATTTTATATCTTGCTATTGATATATTTTTACTTTAAAGTTATTAGTGTAATTGTTTTGCTGTCCTTTGTTAATGTCTGGATATTCTTTTGACTGAGCTAGTTGCAAGTTTGAAATTGATTGGAAAAGTTAGTAGGTACCCGGTACCAGATTTTCCTATGTAAAATGTATGATTGTTTTTGAACATTTAATTGGGTAAGCTATAATAAATAGGTTAGGTTGTAATAATAATTATATTGATAAATTATTTTATTCACCAAAGAATACAATTATTAAAACAAACAATAAAGAAAAAATAATTTGGTAAATAACGAGAGCAATGAGTCCCTGGCTCGGCTTCTATGCTCCTCTCTTAAGTACATACCTATATTGTTATTTACATGTTTTTTACTTTTCCTTATTTATACCGTAGGTATATAGGAAAAGTATTGTGTCCAGTATGTCTCTGGAATTATCAGTTTCAGGTGTTTTTAAGACCTAAGTAGTTTTCACTAAGTTGTTTGTTTCTGTTATTATCATAGCTCCCAGTGTATTTACGCTAGAGATTTGAAACTTCAGTCTACAGGGATAGTTGTGCTATCCCAATAACATTTTTTTTTATGAGGTCATTAACCTCCAATAATCAGTCAGCAAAAAGTTGTAACGTGGAGATGTTGCAATAATTTGAGATTTGGCACGTAGTCAGTGCAACCACTCTACTTGGTTGAAAAGTTGGAAAACCGTGGAGAATAACAGAAAACTAAAATAACGGTTAGTAAAAAATAATTTGCGGGTAAGGTGTCGTTTTCTATTTTTTTTGGGGTGCTGCGAATTAAAAAAAAAACCGTTATGGAATTACTAATTTAAGTTAGAGCTAATAAAGGCCTAATTTTTTATCGTCTTTTTTACAGTATTTAAGTTTATTACTTCATAATAATTCTGGCACGGAAGTCCAAATGACGGGCGAATTTTCTTCAAAATGCGCGCTCTCTTGCTTATCAATCAAATTTTTGCTTTATTTTTCGGTATATATTAACCTGAGCTGTAGCATCGATCATAACTTGTGCTATGCTACTAAAAAGTAGCATAAGCAGAGCTTCAAATGATTGCAAACAATGTTGTGTTATTATTTAATGACACATAATGTTGTGTAGTGTATAATCTATAAGATTAATATGCGCATTTCCTTAGAAAAAATTAAATAACAAATTAAGACGGTACTGCTCAGCTTATTAAATTTATAGGGAAAAATTGGATCAAAAATTCGCCCGGCTTGCGGACATCCGCGAATTTTCTTTGGGAATAAATTCGCTTTTTATCATTATGGCGGCCTGGTTTAATTTTGCGAAACTTGTACATAATATTTTCCTCTTTGCCTACAAAGAGACTAATAATAGTACTCTTTGTGTGCCTATTAAGAGCTTTCTAACAATATATTACTAATAAACTGCGTAGGCTTGCCGGGTATTGTCATGAAGATTTAGTCTTCCGGTGGTGACCACGTCAATGTTGATGAAGAATCCGACGTTTCGCTTCCACTGTGGGAGGCATCTTCAGGGATATAGGACATCCATGGGATAGAACACATGCTCTACAAACGAACTGAACTGTTCAGTTTTTGGGAGATTTGTGTTTCTATCCATGATGTCCTATATCCCTGAGATAAACTAAATGTTCAGTTTTTGTAGAGCATCTGTGTTTCTATCAATGATGTCCTACATCCTGAAGAGCCTCCTCAGTGGAAGCGGAACGTCGGATTTCATCTACATTGACTGAAACAACTGTTCAGTTTTGTGAGCATGTGTTTCTATCCATGATGTCTACATCCTGAAGATGCCTCCCTCAGTGGAAGCGAAACGTCGGATTCTTCATCTACATTGACGGCCCACGGAAGACCTAAATCTTGTATATTATAGTCCTATTTCATTACTTTTTAACCTCAGCTGTTTGCCAGTGTAACTTCTTTTTTGATTTTTTTTTAAATTTTGTATATATTTTATTTTTAACTCTTTGATAGAGTAAAAAGTAAAAGACAGTAAGTTCGAATACGACTTTCTTTTCACACAAATCTATTATTAAGTTGTCCACCGTTTTGAAAATTACAGCTCTGACATGTAATTAGTGCGCATGCACAAATTTGATTCAATGTCTATTTTTACGATAGTTATCGCGAGACGTACAATCTATCGCTGTGAGTTGTGCTATTTGAAAAATATTTTTTAATGATGTCATTATCCCGCGATAATGACTCAAATCGCAAAAATATTTGAAAATGATGCGATCTCAAATATTTGAAAAATTCGGCCACGCATGTTTAGGGTAACATATCACCTGTCTTTTCGGGAACCACCGTTCTTTAACGGGAAAAATTCCCTGATTTTAAACCCCCGATAGAAAAATTTATAATATTAAATTTTTTAATTTCATAATAAATTTTAAAAATAATAAAAAACTATTATTTTTTTCAACATAGGATAAAAATAAAATTAAGTGGACAAACTGTATTGAAGTATTTGAAATTTTATGCCTGATCATATATTCCATCTTGGTTTTAAAAGATTTCTTACTAATCATTATTTTTAAAGATTTTGTTCTGCCGTGTGTATTACTTAAATTTAATATTTACCATATCCAAATGGCCATTATAGGTGTATTCAAGACATTTAGTTGGTAGGTTTAAGTTTTTAAAGGAATGGAGTAATCGAATGAAGCTGAATGTACATCTGTGGAAGTATTCACAAGGCAAATTTATTTTTAAATCAATAAATATAATGCATCCGTTAAGAATTAATGCATAAA
The DNA here is from genome assembly GCA_018340805.1 of Microvelia longipes. Classification (NCBI taxonomy): domain Eukaryota; kingdom Metazoa; phylum Arthropoda; class Insecta; order Hemiptera; family Veliidae; genus Microvelia; species Microvelia longipes. The sequence continues at coordinate 38,912,331 of JACMZG010000022.1, read as the reverse complement.
ATAACAAAAACCAGTTATTTTATTAATAAACGGATTATCAAAGGTGGGCCTAGAAGGGATAGGGAGTGCCCCGCGGCCATGATAAGGCAGTTTATAAATAGACTATTCTAGTTTATAAATAAACTTAACTAAAGTTAAGTTTAAGTATGTAGTTTAAGTATAAAGTTCTATTTAGGACTCTTTGTAATCTATTTAAAACCTCTTCAAAATTGTATTTAGCCGTATAAGTGAAGCACACTCTGTTCGTCCTCAAAATGCGTCTATTTAAGAAAATGTAAGTAATGGACAAACCCATAAAAATACTAAACATCATTTTGGGGCTCTGTGTAACCTCATTGAAACCTCTTCTGAAAGTAATTTAAGGTTAAGAGAAATCAAATTTTGTCTGCTTCCTGCACTTTGTTGTGTTTTGATTAATATTTCTGCGTTTTACTATATAAATCACTGTATTTTGTTCTGTTCATTTGATTATTGATAGTCAAAGATGATCAGGTTAATTTTTTTGATGTTTCAAAATTCAACCAATAGGGACTCTAGTAATATATCTATGGACAAACCATGTGAAACGTGTAGGTTTAAAACTCAAAAGCAAATTTAGCAGTGTTGCCTTCTTGTTTTGAAAACGTTACTTGAACCAAGGAGTTGAATAAAGTTTATTCACAATCCTTGACTGAACACTCGAAAACCAAGAATTTTCAAATTCAGAGCGCAAAGCTGTGGGATAAGTAATGTTTAGTATTCTTATTCTATTGGCATAGATATTACTAGAGGGAGCATAGCCCATCTTAATACATTGAGAGGCCCTGAAACATTTTGTAGTGGGGCTCTCAGGGCTCTGTGTAACCTCATTGAAACCTCCTCTAGAGGAGTTTAAAGCTTTATAATCTATCATGTGTGTTCGACAGTCCCGCAGATTGTTTAGTGTTGTGATGGGTTGTATTTTAACTTTCAATATTAATTTATGTTTTTTTGTCTTTTCTTTGAGATAATGATCAGAAGTACGAACTGATGGTCAGGTGTAACTACTAGTTTACCGGATGTATTCAGAAATTGCGCACACCAATAGGCGCCTCTACGTAATATATCTCTATGTTCTCTAGTGGTGTTAAGCGATAATTAACTGCCTCGCCAAGCCACAGATTTAAAATCAGTTGTTACAGTCTAGCCAACATGATTCGAATTAAAAAATCTTTATTTAGACTAATTTTTAAGAGGATAAGTTAACAGTTCCGTTAATTTCTAAAATGACTCTGCAATCAGCTGATTTTACTTATTTCTTTGATTTTGTTGTTGAAAAATCGTTCTTTAAGTATTCGTTGTGTGGATTGTTTGGTTAACTGTGTTGCTAAGTTACTTTTTAATGTCCAAATTAAGGTAAATGTCGAAAAATGGAAATAGAAAAAATGTCCGAAAATATAAAGAATATTATCAAATAAACAGTGCAAAACTATACTAACATATACTATACGAACATTACGGAAAGCCGTTGAAAAGAAAACGATTTATTTTACACGCAGGTTTTATTTTCTCTGCTTTTACCTTAACACTTTTTATTTAGGTGGAGATTACACAAGTCAGACACCAGTACAAATGTATCAAACCTGTCTAGTTTAGTCATTTTTTTTTCATGGCTACCTCAGGTTCGCTTCAAGAGTTAGATTTCCTTAGTTTTTGTCTCAGGAATTAACTTCATGCGTAAAGGGCATTCCTGAGGTCATTCCTTCATCCCTAAATTTACTTTTTTAGAGTGTAGGTAAATGATTATAGAAAATTATGAAACATTAACAATAAAGGCATAAAAAATAATTTATAAAGGTCTCATTTACAGAGCATTTGGCTGGTTATACATTTTCGAAGTCGTCGATGTACATTCTTGATGACGATGTTCGATGGGTCTTTCTTGATGACGAAATTCAATGGGTCTTTCTTGATGACGATGTTAAATGGGTCTTTCTTGATGACGATGCCTTTTCAAGGTCTTTATCTTGATGGACGGATGTTTCAATGGTCTTCTTATGACGATGTTCAATTCTTTTCTCGTCTGGGTATTGGTCCTGCGGGTGTATCTTCAATAGGAGGAACAAATATTATTTAAAATAACTCTTTGGTATAGCAACTCTATTTTCAAGTACTTATTTTTACCTGATCACCGTGTCATGTCTAGTTTTATATCTTATCGAATATATTATAACTTATATATTATATATTATATATATAATATATAATATATATTATAATGTAATCATAATAAAGGCCTTATAAACTAGTGCGGAAGAGAGTGGGGGTGTACAAACCATCTAGTACAATATACCTCTATGTATGTAAACATCAGTCATTAAATACATAAACAAAAATCTGCAGAGAATTTTAAATAATATTATATACCGACCTACCTGATCAATAAATCTAATAAAAATAATAAAAGTAATTTAGACAAATATTTAGATGAATTGCCGCAGTTTGATAAAACAATATTTTTTAGACCTTGCACAGGAATATGAGATTTTAGATATTATAAACAATCTAAAAAAATAAAACTAGTTATGACGTATATTTTTTAAATAATAAAATAATTAAAGCTGTAGGTGTAGTATAATGAAACCACTCTGCTTTTTGTAAAACAAATGCTAATTCAAGGTGTTTTCCAAATATTTTGAAAATATCAATATGTCCACTCTATAAAAAAAGGCGATACAAACGAAATGAATAATTACCGTCCGTTTCAAAACTTACCCATCTTATCAAAAATTTTTGAACGAATTTCTACATGATAGAATTTATGAATTTTTAACAAATTTAATTTATTATCTAATTGTCAGCATGGTATAGAAAGAACAGATCAACCATTACAGCAGTCAACGCAATAACAAATGTATTTACAAAAATTTAGATTGTAATTTTCAAACCATTTGCGTAATGATTGATCTAACGAAAGCTTTTTGATTTAGTTGATCATTTTTATTAATTCAAAATTACTAAATTAGGTTAAGGGAAAAGCTTTAGATTATTATTTCTTACCTTGATAACTGTAAGCGATACACCTCATAAGAGATAGAAGGGAGAAGTTTTTAAATCCAGTTTTAAGAATTACTAAATCGTGGCGTTCGCAAGGTTCATATTAGACCTTTATTGTTTTCCATTTTTATTAATGATTTGGGCGGAACATATATCTGCAGATAATATTTACCTATATGCTGATGATGCCACCATGGTGTTTAAGGCAGAATCTGTAACAGAAATGGAAACAAAAGTCAATAATGCTATGTATGAATTAGAGTCTTGGATAAATAATAATAAATTAAAAATTAAATGAAAAAAAGACTGAGTATTTGATACTGCACGGAAAAAAGAAAAATGTAAATGAGACTATGTGTTTTATTACGGGGGTGTTAAATTAAATGAAACTAAAAATGCTAAATTATTGGGTCTTAATCTAGAAACAAAATCTAAAATGGAATAATCAAGTAAACAATGTAAATAAAACATTAAACAGTATTATACTTAATTAAAATATTTGGGTAATTACCTGAATGAAGAACAGCAAAAGAAATTATACTTCGGCTGTGTACAGTCTAGGTTTGTATGGTTAGTTTTTGTGGCCAATTCTCCTCCAGCGAAGGAAACACTGTGATTCAGAAGAAAATAAGAGCTATATGCAAAGAGAGCTCAAAAAAATCATGCAAAACTTTGTTTAAAGAAATTTGAGATTTTAACATTACCTGCTTTGTATGTTTTGAAAATTTAAAATTTGTTAAAAAAAATTTTAGCAATGTACCAAAAAGTTGGAGATAGTCATAACTATTGTACTAGAAATAAACATTTTTTAAAATTAACAAACATAGAACTAATTTTTTATAAAAGAGCAGTCATTATAATGCACATAAGTTTTATAAAACAAGTTACCTGATTACATTAAAAAGAGAGTGATTTGAATGTGTTTGTAAAACAATGTAAAGATTTGTTACTGTCTAGTCCTTGTATAGAATTAGCGATTTTATGAAAATATTTTATTTAAGGTTATTCATGTGGGTATGTTAAGTTATTTGTGTTTTATTTTTATTTATTTTTTTAACGAATGTGTGTCAGGATTATAAATGAAAACGAATGCAAATGTTTTCATTTTTTATTGTCAAGTATTATTAGAAAGTCCAATTTATATTGAAATATTAAATGTCTTGGACGTATTACAATGTATGGAAAAATGTACTCTTAATGTAAATAAATAAAATCTTTTATTCTATCGTTTCATATATATATATATATAGTATATATATATAAATATAAAAATACTACTATATATAATAATATATATATAATATATATATAAATATATATATATATATATATATATATCCCCTTATAGGAATCTTTAACCACTTCCAAGGAAGTTTCTGGAGGTAGAAGAGCTGGTATTGTAGATCGTCCCAAACCTTGCTGTTCCCATCCGTAGTTCCTTTGACATACGGTAGATACGCTGTTCTCCTGTGTTCTTGTCTCTCCATATTACTGGTCGATATCTGTTCGTAACGACGGATGGTCAGTGAATAACTTCTAGATACTAGACGTTATTCACTGATATTACTTTTATTAGTTGACAGCTCGAGTGATGTCCTGCCTGCTGGTGATGGCGTTAAGCCGAAACCGGTCCAAGATATTCATATCCAAACCAAGTATCCACTGTAGCTGACTCTTCAATTACTTCTTCAACTTGCGGTAAATACAACCTTTTTAACCTTTATCATTTGTATAATGTATTTTTTTGTCCAATTTAAGTTTATTTTTTAATTTTGCAAAGATTATTTGTATAATTTTGTATCTTTTCAATAAAAAAGATCTTGCGTAAGTTTTGAAGTGTAACCAACTGACCAGAAACCAAAGTTAGTAATCTTATAACGAGAACTATTTACATTTGTTTTATTTAAATATATTCTGCGTCATTGTAAATGACGCATGGTGAGTGAACAAAAGTTAAGGCACTGTGATAGGCTGATTAGTTGTACGTAAGTAGATAACAAACTTTAAATCCGAAAATCACTGTGCTTAATCTTTTGTTTACTTAACAAAGTCATTTATTGGCATGTTTTCTATTTGCCTTTTATTAAAAAAAAAATAAAAAATAACAAAACCTTTTTAAACAAACCTTTTCTGTAATTATGAAACTTAACAAAAATTAAAAATCAAAACTTAACAAATTTTAAAAATGTTCCACACAATAAATTAAACATAGCAATTTGCGATCAGCTATCTAAATTTAAAACTATCTACAAAATTAAATTTTGCTGACACTTTGAAATTTTGCTGCTTACAATACAATACAATACAAAACAAACTTCATTTGCCAAAAGTAAAAGATTACAAATATATACAAAACTAAACAAACAAATATACAAAATTTCAAAAAAATATGTACAATAATTACAAGGATGGTTATTATTATTTTTAATTACAATATGAAAATTAAGACTTACTTACTTACTTACTTACTTACATACTTACTTACTTACTTACTTTTAAAAAATAATTAAATTTTCCTTGAACAATAGAAAATCGTCATTTTGCGGCTTAAAATGATTGCAACATATTAACAATGCTTAATTTAGCTTCTGTGACCAGATTAAATATTTTTGTTTTGCCTGAGCAATAAAGAATACAACGCTAAGGAATATACCGTCGTAAAATATAGCACTAATAAAATCACTATGGGGGAATGTTTTGACTTTGAGTAGATCATATCTTTTATTTATCTTTGCTTAGGTCTTACATTTTATTTGTAATATGAATGTAAAGTGATATTATCGCTTTAGAAATAGAAAAAAAATATAAATAAAAATGCACTTATCGCCTCGTTTGGCTCGTCAGGTCTTATCATAATTATTATCAGATTAATATTTTTTTATTATCTATTTTTCCAAATCGCTACTTCTGTTACTATTTCGTCTAAACATTAAGTTAAGTTTCTAAGACTTAACTTAATTTCGTCTTCGGTGGTCTTTTGAAAAAAAACTAAAATTATAACGATAAGATTATGAAGTCATGCTACGGAAGTCTTCATCTAAAATTTTACAAATATTTGTCTGGTATGAGGAGGTCTCCCCTCCAGGAGTGTATTTTCTCCTGCGTTCCTTCTGCTCAGCCGCTTCTTCTCCCGCCCCCGGGGGCAGGGAGGGTGTGGCGCCCCGGACCTACTAGTCGATAAAGGGAGCCCCGCATCACAGCATCCTTACCGACGTAAGTACCGCCCTTCAAACTAAACCAAATTTAGCCCCACACTCTAAAACACAGAGTTCGAGCTCTTCAATCATCAAGATATACTTAACGTGACGATATCTTTCTTTGTTAATTTCTTTTTAATTAGATGCCAAAGATATCCTACTTTTTAACTTTTAATTGTTTTTAAAAATGTATTAAAACACTTAAGTGCTTGAAAAATTAAATTCGATAAAAAATGTATTTAAAATTTTATAAATTATTATTTTCATATTTATTAATGTGGCACTAAATTTCTAAATGTTCGTTTTTTTAAGTTATTGTTTTTAAAAAATGGTCGATGGCGTGGCGTCTCTCGTCTCATTAGAAAGGTCAATAACTTATTTATTTGATAACCTATGATGAATTTTCAAATTAAATTTATTATTAGACTCAAATTAGACCATTTTACTCAATTAAGGGGTATTTTGGGTACAAATAGATTGGGCAGGATCACATATGAGTGCCTGATACTAATTTACTGTTTTGTTTTCTCGCCCTGTACATAATGGCGTCTCTGACACTAGTTATTTACTTTTTTGTTTCCTTGAATGAGGAAGCTTTGTCGCGGAAAATAAACTTTTTTTATTTGTTTAAACATTGATTGGGTTTAGAATTTGGAAATTGCATTGTAAATCTTTGTTGCAGAGATTTTTTTTTTAATTTTTCTGCTATTAATTAACGGTAAATGACGTCATAGAACTTTTTTCCGTACGCACAACTAGACTTAGAGAATGACGTTTGGACTTGGAGAATGAAGTTTCAAATTTCTAGTGTAACAAAGAGAGGTTAACGATAAAAGACGCACACATACATGCAGGAAAGCAAAACTGATAATAACTTCTCAGGAGGTCTTAAAAACACCTGAATCAGATACTTCAGGTAAAATTTCGGAATATTAGTCCAACTACAATATTATTCCTATTTACCTACTTTATAATTGAGAAAAATAATAAAAATGCCAAATGAAGCACTGGCATACAGATACAATTTCGACATACTTGACTTTATAATGTAGGCCCGGAATCGGCCCGTGTTTTTTTTATTTTTCCTCATTTATATTGTAGGTATATAGGGAAAGTATTGTCTTTGCAAAAATCCGAAACCGGGATTCACATAAATTGTTCTTTTCAGATGTTTTTAAGACCTCCAGAGAGATTTTCACAGTTGGTTTTTGTTTGTCTCTGTGTGTGACTATTATTATTGTAGCTCTTAATGTATTTATGCTAGAGAGTTGAAACTTAGTACAAAAATTAGTCTATAGGTGTAGTTGAGCTATACGGAAAATAATTTTTTATGATATCATTAACCCATGCATGTGATGATTCGTATATTCTGAGGTCGGACGTAGCGAGTCTGAAGTAGTGAGGATGAGCGTAGCGAATCTGATGTTGTAAGGAAAGGTTTTGAGGTACTCCGTACAAATTTTTTATTTATTCCATTGCAATACTTTTTTTATTGAATAGATTGAAAAGAAAGAAAACAATATAAAGAATCAAAAGAAAATCTCAGAAAAATAACTATTATCGAGAAAATTTATTTACTTTTGACAAACAAGTTCTGAGGAGAAAGTTGGCTTTCCTCCAAATGTTTTTCCTTGGACTAATTTCATCTCTCTTTTTAAAGTCTTGAGAAAAATGGTTTATCTTTGGTCTTTATTCTTGTGCATTAAGCATACTCTATGAGGCAGAACTAAGATAAATATCCAATACAAATATATAGTTATTGACGGACCTGGAAAGCAGTAAGAAAGTTTATCGCACGAAAACTAGTTTTTTTTTCTGATAATAAAAAAGAAAGGTATCTTCATAAAATAAAATTTTATTGGCAAAGCGCTTTCAAACTAGAGGCCATCGTCAGTGCAAAACCATTGAAGAGATAAAAGGAAGAAGAAAGAGTCTATAATTTAGCTTTAGATAATTGGTTCAGACTCCTAAATTATAGATCCTAAAATTAAACTAGTCTAAAGCTAAATCATAGACTCATCTCTCTTATATTTCTTCGACAGTTTTAAACTGATGATGGCCTCAAGTTAGGTTGAAAGCGCTTTGCCAATAAAGTTTTATTTTGTGGAGAGCCCTTGCTTTTTCATTATTTGTAATGTACTAAATTCACGCTCATTCTCAAGAAGTAATTTTTACTGAGTTTTACTGTGAATGAATGACGGAGCAAACATGATGTGTTTATTTGAGGTGACACCAGGATTTTAATATTCACTTTGCCCGTGACCTGGCTTCTTTTCGAACATCATCATTTCATGTTCTTTATTAAACCCATTGGAGGTATTACGGGGGGATTATTGGGTTAAATACTTCCCCCCCCCGGATCCAAAAAGAGGGAAAGGCAAAGAAAAAAAGTCGCATTTAGTGAGGAATAAAATGTAGTATAGAATAAAAATTAAGGTCTTAAAACAGCATTTTGAAATTTTCCTCAGGTTTTCCGGGCCCTTTATAGCTTTATTTTGTCCTTATTTTAGAGATTTTCCTTTGGAAAAAAATCACTAATGGAGTGGATGTGTCATTTCGGGAATCGGATTCGGGCAATCCGTTTCATAGAACTCTAAATAGGTATCATATCAGCGAGCTTCTTCGTACTCGCTTCGCTCGTCCTCAGATATTAAATACATTCGTTTCATCCTCAGCCGTCGCCCATACAGCACTGACCACGCTCTATGCTGCTTAACCTTTATGATCCAACAAAAACTATAGATATACTTGTCGTATTAAAACGAAACTGTGTGTACTTATTTATTACGTAAAGGTATATACTTGTACTGAATTCCAACTCAATTAAAATAAAAATTTCGTTTTAGGTGTTAAATCGCCTAAAACGGATAATCCCGGTTTCATCTCGGTTTCGGATATTTTTGCAGAGACAATACTTTCCTGTATACCTATGGTATAAATGAGGAAAAGTAAAAAGGAAATTTCATTGTGGCAGTGTAGTTATCATTGGGTGACCTATGCAGCACCAGATTTTGCAAAAAGAAACTTTTATTGGGCTTTGGGTTCTAAGAACGAATACAGGAAATTTTGCTCTAAGATCCCTATTTTGGTGGTTATAAGTACCCAAGAAAAAAAAGACATTTTACTCAAAATTAGAGCTGAAGTATTGACTTTTGAAAGTATTTGCCAGGATTAAAAATGCCTTATTTTTGGCTTAAAAACAAAAATCATTCATTATCTTACCCTCAATTTTCAAGATATTTATACCTACAGGCGAGGGCCGTATGCCGGGACATTTCCTTTGAAATGGCGTAACGACTTAGTAACGATCCTTTTCTGGCTTACGTTTCTGATTACTCCTCCCAGGATAGGGCAGCAATACCGCCACTGATTACACCTTTATACTCTCAATTAAACTCTTTATTAGATTTGGTTATTTATGCTTTTGTATTTAACACCTTTTGTTACACCTTTTATTGGACATTTTTTAAACAAGTTCTTTATTGGCAAAATATTATTGACCTTTATTATTAACCTCCGTCCTTTTTTATTTCACCTTTATTATTTGCTCTTTAATATGACTTTATGTTATTTATGTTACAGTGGTGGCGGGTTTAAAGAGGGCAAAGTCGATTCCACTCGACTTTAATTTCAGTACGGTCAGTGCGCGTTTAGTGATACCATAATGGCGCATTTCGTAGCCAATATACAGCCAAGCTTGAGTGAGATGCAACATCACCATGATCACGAACACCGGGATCATCACGGTGATCACCACGACGGTCACCACGGTTCTCACCACCTGCCCTCGTCTCAGACCCATCATAAACCTGAGTCTGAGCATCATAAGAAACATAAAGATCATCATAAGGAAAAAGAACATCATCACTCACCTGAACAGCACCAGTCACAGTCTAACAAGGTACTTATTGAACTTTAAAAACTGCTTTATATGAATCTGTGAACCTACTACGAATAGGTATAGAATCTCGGAAGGTATAGGAGAGCGTCAGATAGAGGGTAGGGGTGAACTCAATACTACAGTCTATCGTTTAGTTTAAAAATCTTGACAGGTCAGTTTAGACACCACTGATTCTTAAGAAAAAAAAACGCTGCAAGAAGGGAGCGGGAAAAAAACTATGTAAACAAATCAGGTTATTTTACCTGTATTTTCTTGGCGATGTTTTTCTACATTTGTTTGGTGTAGTTTTATTTTAAAATATAATTTTTAAGATTAATTTGAAAGTAGTTTTCAAAACGATGTAATCAAAAGAAGAACCACAAGCAAAGGGAACGATTGCCGCGATGAAGGTTTTTCCCTACAGCGGTTATGGTGGTAGGGATTTTTTTCTCTTTTTAAGTGAGAGGTTGGCAGCGGCTTCTCTGATTGCGCAATCCCCAAAATACTCATGACCTTGGGGATTTTTAAACTAAACGATAGACTGTAATCTCTTCCTGTTGCTCTGGAATTAACCTTCCTTACCAAAACACTTTTCCCACTTTTAGTGCATTTTCATTGAAAAAAATTAGCCCATGAGATGGCTCGTGTATAGAGGGGCCGCCCGGGAGTGTGTCTAAAATCTGTTTTGGAGAACACATACAGATTTGTAAGAAGTATTTCAAGACGAAAAAAACATAAAAATACTATAGTAGTAGAATGAGCGTGAATGGAGTCCATCATAAATAATAAAAGAAAAGAAGTCTCTCCACAAAACAAAACTTTATTGGCAAAGCGCTTTCAACCTAACTAGAGGCCATCATCAGTGCTAAACCTAACAAACAAGTTACAATAGAATAAATAAAGCGAAAAAATAGAAATACAATAAATAAAGATGATGATAGCCTCTAGTTAGGTTGAAAGCGCTTTGCCAATAAAGTTTTGTTTTGTGGAGAGACTTCTTTTCTTTTATTATAAAAAAACTATTTAAAGTTATTGGACTAAAATAACTTTAAATAGTTGGAAAGCTAAAATTATTATTTTATATTTCAAGATATGATTAAAAAAAGAAGAAGATTCATCATTCATGTTATGTGGTCACGACCATAGAGATATTATGGTCGTGAATGGGGCCCTATTGGTTGAATTTTGAAACACTGACAAAATAACCTGACCACCTTCGCTTATAATGTAATCAAATAATCAGTACAAAATTACAATAAGTTATATAGAAATACGTTAAAAATACAAATCAAAACACAAATAAGGTATAGAAAGCCGAACACAATAGATTTATTATTGCCTTAACTCCTTAGAATAATACTATATATAGAAGGAGCACAGGACCGTAAACACAATGTAATTCCACTGATAACACGAAAGCCGGTTGACTGGTGCATTTAAGTAATGCTGCCAACCTGACAACAAAACATTATTTTAAATATGTGTCATAAATATCTATTAATGAAGAAAGATCGTAATAACCAATATAAAAACTTAAAACACTTGCTGAGTATTTAATAAAACTGGTCTTAGATGGCAAAAGGGTGGCGGAATACAAGAATCTACATTTAGTTGACGAGGACTACTTTTTATATATAATTTTAATAAATACGTTAAACTACAATTTAAAATGCATAAAATATTGTAATGCACCGATATTTATATTAGTAGTTTATGAATAATCAATAATTAATTAATAGTAGAACATAATAGTTCAGCAACCGGAAGTATTGCCAACTTTTTTTTAGAAAATTGTATATTATAAGGGTGGCAGCATTACTTAGTTGCACCAGTGAACCGGCTTTCGTGTTATCAGTAGTGCTCCTTCTATGTATAGTATTATTCTAAGCTTAACTCCCTCTTGAAGGAGGTTTCAATGAGGTTACACAGAGCCCCTGAGAGCCCCCAATACGACGTTTCAGGCCTTTAAATGTATTGAGATAGGCTATGCCCTCTCTAGTATATATCTCTATGGTCACGACGCAGGAAAGAATATATCTTATTAACTGAAGAGAGAGAAAAAAGTACACATACACAAATACACACACTATATCTCTCAAACGAAACTCTTGCTCTTGATTATAAATTTGCTCATTTTCTTTGAAAAATTTGGAAAAATTCAATAACAAGTTGTGACATTACTACTCAGGTTATTTAAATATAAACCGAAAAATTAAGCGAAAATTGGACTGATAAGCAAGATAGCACGCATTTTAAAGAAAATTCGTTTGGCTGGCGGACCTTCGCACTAGAATTGTTTTAGTTATAATTTAAACGAACGTAAGTTCTTTCATTTCAGAAGTATGGGACCGCGTGTATGTTTGTGTGTTTGTACGTGTCACGATAACTGCCGTACAAATTAACCGATTTTAATTAAACTTGGTATACGTGTAGTAATAGACAGTCTCCAGGGCTATATGTATTTTGTTAAGTAGCGCCGATATTTTCAAAATGGAGGACCATTTGAAAAAAAAATTGAGTGAAAAAATCATATTGTACATCGTTTTAAAGCTTTTGCAGAGTAGTAAATGAAAATATATATGACATGCACAAAATTATTAAAATAACCCATAATTTTAAAAATGGCGGCCATTATTGCTGAGCATTTGAAAACAATTTTTGATTGAAAACCCGTGTTGCATATAATTTTAAAGCTCTTAAAAAGTAGAAAAAGATAATATACATCCCATTCTAAATTTTTTTCAAAAAATCAAAATGGTGGCAAAAATGGTAAGCATAAAAAATTAAAACGAATAAATCGAGTAATATATCGTTGAAAAGCTCTTGATTATTGGAACAAAAAAATGTTATATAGCAATTTTCAAAAAAATTCAACATGGCGGCCATAATTTTATAGAATAATTAGTTTTTATTAATTTTTATGAGAAATTCCTAGATTTAAGATCAATTGTGACACATATTTCATAAACAATAGGGTTCGGAACATTAATTTCGCTTCAAGAAAGCGTTCAAAAGTTACCTTGTCCCATAAAAACGTCTACGACACAAAAATCTCGTACAGCTTATATTTTATTTGAAAATTCGCTTAGGATAGTATAGTAGGATTGTATATAATAATAACGATACAAACTATTTATTTATAAGTATTACTAATATATTTTACAAAAATAAATTTTCAAGGAACCTTTTGATCTCTCTTTCCCTCTTTAGAAACCTGTTTTCCAAATTTTCATCCTGAAATGAATACTCTTTATTTTCCATCAGCTCTAACTTCGTAATATCTGACAAATTTTCCTTATAATAAATGTTTTCACTATCTTCATTAAAAATCTGATAATCGTCATAATTTGTTTTTCCGACGCTGAAGGGAGAATCTTCGCTATAATTCATTTTAAAATAGATAAAAAATAATTTTAACAATTGTCCTATAATTTATTTGATAGACTGATAATTGTTATTTATATTCTGTCAAAAAATATAAATGTTATTTATATTTTGTCAAAATGAGACTGGCTCTTCCGTTTAGAGTGAAGGTTAAATAAGCGAAAATTGAAATATTCAATCATAATTTCAATTCTGCTAAATTTAAGCCTAGTTTTGAAATTACGCGTCTTTAAAGAGTACACGATTTCCCATAAGATAAATTTTACTCAAGAGGGATCTCTTTTATACATGAGTGAAGTTTATTTTCTACATCGACCGTTAGAGGGTAGCACCTCAATTGGGGCGCTGCGATCCAACGATACCTATCTTTAACATTTAAAATTAGATCCCGTACTTTTTACTTTTCCTCAATTATACCGTAGGTATATAGGAAAAGTATTGTGTTTGCGAATAATCCAAAACCGGGATGTCACCGGAATTATCCGTTTCAGGTGCTTTAAGGCCCTATAAGTAGATTTCACAAAGTTATCTGTCTGTTTGTGTATCTGATATCATCGTAGTGCCCAGTTCATTTATGCTAGAGTTGAAATTACAAAAATCAGTCTACCGCTGTAGTTGTGATATCTGGAAAATATTTTTTATGACGTCATGAACCCGCAATAATGACTCAGCGAAAATTTCGGAAAATCATAAAACGCGGGAAAATGATGCGATCGGGTTGAGATTTGGCACGCATGTGATTATGTATGAGACGTACATATGTGCCAAGTTTTATCTCATTTTCAGCATTAGTTCAATTGAGCAAAAATTCTACATTTTTTCAGCATGGGGAAATTGTCCAATTAAGTTGAAATTTAGAAAAAGTGTGTATTATTACCTAACAAATAAAAACACTAAGTTTTGTTTCAATACGACAAGTATATCCATGATTTTTGTTGGATCATACAAATTAAGGAGCATTGAGCGTGGTTAGTGCTGTATGGGTGACCGCAGAGAATGATACGGATTCATTTACTATCTGAAGACGAGCGAAGCGAGTCTGAAGGCATATGCAATATAAATTTGGCGAACTGTTTTTCTTAGGACGATCGAAGCAGGGAGGACGAGCGTTGCAAATCCGATGTAATGAGGAAAAGTTCCGAGGTACCACGTACCCGATTTATCTTGCATATGTTGATTCTATGACCAAAATAATTATTAAATTGGTCTAATGATATATTTTTAAAGACTAATAGCTTGTTATAGAGGGAATAAATCTTTTTAAAGTGCGCCAAAAAAAATAGCTAAAAGTCAATTTTATTATGAGCCATCTTTTTTTTAAGGTAAAATAAAAAATGTTTTATACTTGGATATTTTTCTCCATCTGATTAGATGAGAACCACTTAAATCTTCAGTAAAATATGGTTTCGTACTTTTTTGGATAAACGCGATACTTTTCTTTTTTACTTACGGTGATAGGTAAGGAAAAGTAAAAACGGAAAATATTTCTAGACACGATTACACTCTTAAATACTTAATTACTAATTTTTATACATAGAAATATATGCTAGAGGGGGCATAGCCTATCTCATTACATTGAGAGGCCTCAAACACCAATTTAGGGGCTCTCAGGGGCTCTGTGTAACCTCATGGAAACCTCCTTCTAAAGTAAGTTAAGGTTATTATAAATAAATTGATGTTGACTTTTCGCAAATTGTTTATGTTTTGATTTGTATTGTAATTTTGTACTGATAATTTGATTATATTTATAATCGAAGGTGGTCAGGTTACTATTTCGATGTTTCATAATTTAACCTATAGGGCCCCTGTAGTAATAATATAGTAATAATCTCTAGTATAATATATATTGAGTAATTCTATTTGATCAACCTTCTTTTCCCCCCCCCCCACAAAGGGGGAGGGCAGAAAAGGCAGTACCATGCTACACCATGCTTTACGACTAATGTAAGAGGCCTTATTTTTACTTTCTCTTAACTGCAGACCTACTTGGTCACAGCCTGCAGCCTGCAGACCTACTTTGGTTCATATTACGAATGTTCAGAAGTTACGGTAAACAAATGTTTAAATGAAAAGTTAAAATAAAATGTTAATTTTATTTTACAAAATAAAACTTTAATTTGTGAACTAATTTTAAACTACTATTAGTGTTTAAAATTGAGTTGTATTTCCAAGTGTTTTCAATTGTAATTTAATTAAATCGATAAATAATGTTATATTACTCGAAGTAATTTATTAAGTTATTTGGACGCCATGCTACCAGCTTATAAGGTATAGTTTTAATGGAATTTAACATTTTACAGTAGGATTGCACTGCCACAAAATTAGGGACGGGGTACTTTTAACTTTTCTTATCTGATTCACTACGCTCATTTTCATCTTATCTGATTCACTACGCTCATTTTCATCTTATCTAATTCACTACGCTCATTTTTATCTTTCTGATTCACTACGCTCATTTTCATCTATCTGATTCACTACGCTCATTTTCATCTGATTCACTACGCTCATTTTCATCTTATTGATTCACTACGCTCATTATCTATCTGATTCACTACCTCATTTTTATCTTATCTGATTCACTGCGCTCATTTTTATCTTATCTGATTCACTACGCTCATTTTCATCTTATCGGGTTCGCTACGCTCATTTTCATCTCTTCGAATTCGCTTAGCTTATCCTCACCACTTTAAACTCGCTTCACTCATCCACAAAATGCAGAAATCCACTAGTTTATACAGTTGTCTCATTAAAAAGATCAGTTTATTTTCAAACGGTCACCTAACCTCGTACTGACTTTACTCGATGCTGTATAATAATACTGATACGAATCTTTCTCTGAGTTAGTTGTGCTTTTCGGAAAATAATTATTTTTGACATCATTAACCGGCTTCGCCTCGGGAGTTAACTACTTCAGTTCCCTCGGCTCACGCCTTAGAAACCAACTAACTGCTCAGAAAAATAATAGTATTCTTTACTCCCTTGGTGCATAAATAACTATTACAACGATAAATGAAGAAATTATATATAACTCAGCAAATGCTTCAAAAATTTATAAAACGCGGAAAAATGTAGTCTTATATGACCAAAATTTTTGCCAAGATTCATCTCATTATAAGCATTAGTTCAAATGTTATTAAATAAGTTGTATACGTTTTTTTAAAAAAAATATTAAAAATTTCACAATAGTGCAATTGAGTTGAACATTGTATTATAGTTATTTTTGATAACCACTAAAAAGTTAATTATTCAGTGAACTCGATAAACTAACGAACTCACTAATAAGGAGTCACGGAGAAGAATTCTTATTACTGTCAGCATTAGTGCAAAAATTAAAAAGAATTCCTTTTATTTTCTGCACTTGTGCCGAAAGTAAGAAGAATTCTTCTACAACTATTTAAAGACGTATTTTCGATACATAATGACAGTCATGTAATGTAAATAGTACGAATCAATTGTAGATAAAGTATAATTTTGCTTTATAAATTTATTTATCAATCGTCCATAAACAAATTTTCGTAGCAAGCATATGTCAGTTTACTGCCAAGTTATAGAATCAATTACTCTTCAAAAAGAGAATATAATTTTTAAAAATAAAACAAAGTGAGATTGGATCAGTGTTTACATAAAATTCACTTTGAGGGATAGTTCATCTCTAAATCTAGATCTATGACTCTCTCACGACTACCAACTCGTTTTCAAACGAATGTACAAATGCTATTTTTAAGTTTCGAGAATCATCGGCCAAAAATTAAACCGACAGAACTCTTTCTGCCTTCAGTGTCTCTTCGGATACCGACGATCGAATATTTATCGCTTTTGTACCGATCTTGAAATTGACGAATTCCGAGAAGTAAAATGTATTTTTAAGTCTAATTATTATATTTAAAAAAAATAAAAAATATATAGATTTAAAAGATTATAAATATATTTTAAATTTAATTATTTAATTTGTTCGTAATTTTTAATTTAAGTTTTCTTTTTTTATTTTTTCTTAAAACACAACAGTGCAGTTTTTTATCTATATGAAATGCTTATGGTAATATAGGTAGTCGAATTTCCAAACTAACAGTGGCTTAACATCAACAAGATCATTTAAAAAAGATGATAAAGAAAATATTTCCGTCGTTGTCAAGTTTGGGGGTAAGTTTATTGTCTCTTTCATACATATTTTGCTTTCCTGCCTTCTAAAAGAAGAAAGCAATGCATTTGTTAAAAGTCGGGACGGGGTACCTCGAAGAATTTCCTCATTACATTGGATTTTTACGCTTATTGTCCCAATTCGGACTCGCTTCGCTCGCACTCAGAATATACAAGTCGTTAAATTTATTCTGCAAAACGTCTTCGGACTTTCTTCGCTCGTCCTCAGATAGTAAATACAGCCGTTTTCATTTCCAGTGGTCACACATCCAGGCACTGACCACACTCTATGCTGCTTAACTATTATGATCGAAAAAAATGGATGTACTTGTCGTATTGAAATGAAATGTGCTGCACTTATTTATTACGGAAAGGTAAACTCTTGTACTGAATTTTAACTTTTTTAATTTTTACTATTTTTAAAAAAAAACGTCATTCGATAAAATTTGAACTAATACTGATAATGAGATGAAACTTGGCACATATATTAGTCTTACACATGACTGCATGCATGCATCTTATTTGCGCGGGAAAAAACATTTTTCCGCGTTTTATGATTTTTTGAAAATTTTGCTGAGTCATTATTGCGGGTTAATGACGTTATAAATAAATTATTTTTCGAATAGCACAACTATACTTATGGACTGAATTTTGTAAAAAGTTTCAACTCTCTAGCATTAATACATAAAAGACAAATTATTGCGCATTACTGATGACTAATATGCATTAATACATAATAAATAAAAGACAAACACACACACACATACAAATAGAAAACCACTTAGGAGGCCTTAAAACACCTTAATCGGATAATTCAGGTGACATCCCTGGAACCTGAATTAAACCATTTCGGATATTTTTTTGCAAATAAACTTTTACTATATACCTACGGTATATATGAGGAAAAGTTAAAAATGTAATGCCGACGTTTCAGCACCTACAGTTCCCAACAATTCTAAAAATATTTTGTCCGTCAGTATGTATGAGTGAATGGATGTGAACAATTTCAAGACAGGTTTTTTTCCAGTTTAAACGACTGATTCCATTTCAATGAAGAAACTTGACACAAAAATTAAGTCCTATGAGAGGAACAATTTATTAGATTTTGGGTTTATTCCTTTCTCGGCGTATCAAAATGCCGTTACTTAAAATAAAAATCACTAAGAATATTTGTTTTACAAAAAGTATTCCTAATTAAAGTGAAGAAAATATTAGGTTTATGGAGGAGGAAGAGGGGTACATTTTTAGGAAGGGGGATTCACTAATATATATATATATATATATATATATATATATAATATATATATATATATATATATATATATATATAATATATATAATATATAATGTGAGTGTTTGTGTGTGTGTGTGTATGTATGTGCGAGATTTTTGTTCTTGCAGTCTATCGACTACTTTAAATATCTTGACAGGTCAGTTTAGGCACCGCCGATTCTAAAGAAAAAAATCCCTGCAAGAAGGGAGCGGGAAAAGAAACTATAAACAAATCAGGTTATTTTACCCATATTTTCTTGGCGATGTTTTTTTACATTTCTTTTATGTAGTTTTATTTTATAATATCATTTTTATGATTAATTTATCGTTTTATCATAACGATGTAAACACAAGAAGAACCACAAACAAAATGAACGATTGCCAGGAAGAAGGTCATTTCCCTACAGCTGTTATGGTAATAGGAATTTTTTTCTCTTTTCAAGTGAAGGGTTGGCAGCGGCTTCTCTGATTGGTTAATCCCCAAAATTCTAATGACCTTGGGGGTTTTTAAACCAAACTATAGACTGTAGACGTTTCTATGGGACACAATAACTTTCAAACACTTTCTTATATTACCTAAACTACTATATGACTAAATATGACTACATATGCTTTTTTCATTGTAAAAATATAAACGCTTGTCTTTTTAGAAAGTGTTAAAAAAATGTCCACAGCAAGCATTGCTCTCGACCAACAGGGTTTCATTTATTGGATGAAAACTATAATTATATAAATATATATATATATATATATATATATATATATATATATATATATATATATATATATATATATATATATATATATATATATATCTGTGTGTATATGTAAATAAGGTGTATGTATATATTATATGTCATAATTTGGCGTAACGTTTTACCATCTAGAAAATATTGCCAGTGTTTAGGTAAAAACTTTTAAAAAATTGTTTAGTTTTTGAAGCCATGTAACTAAATTTCCGATTCACTGAGCTGTGATAAAATTTCGTAGCCCTTTCGTTTCCTTTATCGCTCCGATGTCTCTACATCCCTTAAATTCAGTTTCTTCGTTAAAAATAATGGTGTCCAATAAATTTAATTGGATTTCGCGGTTACTTTCATAGAATTTTCTTGCATTTTCATACTACCATTTATTAATTCTAGTAGGTTATTCGTTTGTGATGACGTCAAAGTAAATGATTAATCAGACTAGAGGTAGTGTTAGTTAAGAGTTAACTGACTCAATAATAATCAATATATAAATAATTCAAATTATATATATTCAAAAAGTAATTCAAATTATTTATATTCAAAAAATAATTCAAATTATTTATATTCATTCAAAAATATATATTCATTTAATTATATATATATATATTAAAAAATTCAATATTATTATGTTCAAAAATAATACAAATTATTTATATTCAAAAATAATTTAAATTATTTACATTAAAAAAATAATTCAAATTTTAACTCTAATAAGTTAAATGAAAAGTGTTGAAACAATAATTAAAATAATTTATTAATACTGAACGAACTATTTCAGTTATGAATAATAATTAATAAAATTTGTACATAATTTTTAAATTTTTAAGTATTTAAATGTTTATACAAATAACTTTATAATCCCTTTTAACCTAATTTTAGTTCCATGACTTTGAGCTATTATAACATAATGGAAATGAAATTGGGTATGTTGGAATTCCATTGTGTCGCAATGCAGACCGGCATGGAGGAACCTTGACGGAAACAAACCTTGAGAGAGAGCATAAAACGGACTTGGCTCTTTAATTTCATGGTATTCCCTCCTGTCGTAACTAAGACAAAACTTGAGACCACTTTTTACAACCTAGAATTTTATACCCTTCTTTAAAATTTTTACTTTTCCTCATTTATACCGTAGGTATATAGGAAAAGTATTGTGTTTGCGAAAAAATCCAAAACCAGGATAAAACCAGAATAATCCATTTCAGGCATTTTAAGGCCTCCTAAGTGGATTTCACAAAGTTGTCTGTCTGTAGGTGTATGTGTGTCTGATATCATCGTAGCTCCCAGTATATTTAAGCAAGAGTTTAAACTTTGTACAAAAAATAGTCTATAGGTGCAGTTGTGTTATCCAGTAAATAATTTATTTATGACGTCATTCAAAAATTTAGAATATTTATCAATCGCGGAAAAATATTGCGATTAATTTAAGATTTAGCACGCATGTAGCTATCTTAATTAAGTTAGCATTTAGTACAAGTCTATACCGTTACTTAAAAAAGTAGGCTAAGTTTCGTTAAATACAACAAGTATATCCATGATTTTTTTTGGATCGTATAAGTTAAGTGCGCCAAGTTTCGTTTAATACAAGTATATCCATGATTTATTTTTTTTGGATCGTAAAAGTTAAGCTGCATCGAGTGTAGTCATTGTCTTTATGGGTGACCGCTTGGAATGAGATTTATTTACTGTCTGAGGACCAGGTAAGCGAGTCCGAAGACGTGCTGAACTTCAAATTTTAACGACTTGTATATAATTGAGGACGAGCGAAGCGGGACGAAGTAGGGAGGATGAGCGTAGCGAATCCAATTTGATGAGTAAAAGTTTCAAAATAACCCGTACCCGATTTTTTTAAATGTTTATTGGTTGAGCTAAAATAATTTTTGCTAAACTTTTAAGCTGAAAAATGTAAAACCTGCTTTTGTAGCATATTTTCTTAAGAAATAATTCGCTTATGAAGTGGGTAGTAAGAAGTGGGAACCCGTTTCAAAGGTCCCTCACGAAAAGTAGACTTATAACTCATACCTGAGTAGTATAAATATACTAATATATATATATATATATATTATATATATATAATATATATATATATATATATATATTATACTACTCAGGTATGAGTTATAAGTCTACTTATAACTAACTTATACTAATATATTACTTTAACTATAATATACTTATAACTAATATATATATATATATATATATATATATATATATATATATATATATATATATATATATATATTATATATACTTATGTGTCCAGCCTAATTAGAAAGATTGTTGTAACTTCAATAATCTGTTTACGTGAAATAAGGTCCATAGTTTTCGTCGGAAAAAGTTATTTTTCCTGTTTTGTGCGGCGGGTAACCGAATAAAGCCGGTCTGGAATCGATACAAACACTCTTAGTAACAAAAAAAAAAACGATCTTCACTGTAAAAAGGCAATTTCAATGTAAAATGTTTTTTTGTGTTTTTGAGGGCTTGATGTACTCAAACCCAGAGACCCGGGTTCGAATCTTGGTACCATACATTTTTTTATTGTTTTATTTTTACTCTATAAGTTATAACTATCACAATAACTCTAGCGTGAAAGTCCACGTACTGAGAAAATGTCCATTGTAATGTTTCCTTTCTACCTAACCAATCTATTAAATGCTAAATTATTCGAAAAGCCTGAGAAGTAGAATTACTACTTGTTTGCATAAAGATATTATTACTAGAGGGGCCCTATAGGTTTAATTGTGAAACATCAAAAAAGTATCCAAACTGCCTTCGCTAAAAATCAAATAATCAGTAAAAAAAAATACAATAACGTATACAGGAGAATGTTAAAAATACAAATAAAACACATGCAATGCGCGGGAAGCCGAAATCAATTGATTTATTATTACCTTAACTCACTCATAAAGGAGGTTTCAATGAGGTTACAAAGAGCCCCAAAACGATGTTTCAGGGTTCCCAATGTATTGAGATGGGTTATGCCCTCTCTAGTATATATCTTTATGCTTGTTTGTAATTGTTTTTAGATATTTCAAAATAAATACGCTAAAAAAAAATCATGTTGCACTTTTCTTGTTAACAGAGTGCACTCTGTTTGTCGTATGTGTACGCTGTTTGGCACGTAGGGTAAATGGTTTATAGATTTATTTGCACTCTATAAATTTATAACTACTTTATCCAGTAAGATTAGAATACAAATATATAACTACATAGGATAAAACTACAAAGAGATCTTTTTATTTTATTTTACCCGGGAAACAATAAATTGCGAGATTTGTCAAGAGCTGTTTTAGATATTATCTTTTTGTAGATAAAGTTCTTAATTATTTAAAAGTTTATTCACCTCTCCAAGCATTAAATTAACTTAATTTTCGTAAGTTGTTGACACAGTTATGACAGTGTTGAATGTTTTGTTTGTAGAGGATGTTTTAGGGTATTTTAAGTAGCTAAAGTTGGCTGTTCTGTTTTTCAAAAAAAAAATCAATATAAAGACTGGTAGGCGCCGAGCGCAACGAAACCCCCCCCCCTTGGCACCTCCAGCTGATATTGCACACCCCCTAAATACAACCCCCGTCCTTGGGAGGTCTACCAGCCTCCATATGACTTGGATAAAGGGAAATCCCATTTAAACTCGAAAAGAATTGTTATTCAACTCTACTGGCCTGTGAATATAAAGCCACGATATGGATTAATAATAAAAAACAATTCTATCTTAGTATAAAGAAATAAACAATGAAGTTTTCAACGTAGCTTAACAAATCTAATAAAACTTGGACGCGTGGCAACTCGTATTCTAATGAAAAGAACTGTTCAAACACAGTTATGCAATATGTTTTTATTATTCCATCGCGTATTCCTTTACCATTAAACAGATTCGAATCACTTTTGACTGAAAAGTTTCGCTGAGCCAGCATTGCCGATTAATGACGTAATAAAAAAATCATTTTCCACGTATTAAATAACTGGACCATTTTTAATAAGGTTCATTTTTGTATCAAGTCTCAACTCTCTAGCATAAATACACTGAGATCTACGATTATGACAGCTACACACACACACACGCTCACACATACAGACAGACAAAATTGTAAAAACTACTCATGTGGTTTTCAAAACACCTGAAACGGATAATTTAAGGAAAATTCCAGTTTTGGAATTTTTAGCACAAACATAATAATTTTTCTAAATACGTTGAATGAGAAATAGTTAAAGTGAAATTGTTTCGCTAAAAGGGTACAAGTAAGAAAGGAGTGTGTCGTTTCCAAAACTGTGTGTCAATATTTGGAAACGCTGGTTTCAATATAAATTTATAAGCATAATATATTACCTACGTAAAAGGGATATCATTTATACCGACCGTTGACACCACGGATGTCTTGGGTTCGCTTCCCATGTTATGCTCTCAGTATATATAAAATTTATTATAATAAATCATTGTTACCTTACGATTGTTATGAGTGTAACGGTTGTCACTTCCACTTGAGTGGTTCCTGTAAGGGTTATTCCTAATTATTATTTTTTAACATTTAATCTTATTATTAAATGAGGGTCTTTGGTCTCTAGCCCCGAGCAAACATATACATTCATATGGATGAGATGAATATATCCCTTCCCCCTCCAATCCACTGCAATACCTCATAAGCAAAATTTCTATTGAAAATCCTCGTAATCCTAAAGCTTTATTAATGTCAATTTTAACTCAAATGCTGCTAAGTTGGCCGCGACAGCTAAAATAGCAAATGGAGCATAGCTAGACAGAGATTGGCACATTATTATTTTTAATATCTTTAATAGTTAAAGGATTACCTTTTCATCTGAATTATCAGAATACCTTTGTCTACAATAGCTGAAGAAACTTTAAACCTGAATTATCAGAATACCTTTAACTACAATAGCTGAAGATAACTTTTAACCTTTTCATCTGAATTATCAGAATACCTTTAACTACAATAGCTGAAGATAACTTTTAACCTTTCATCTGAATTATCAGAATACCTTTAACTACAATAGCTGACGATAACTTTTAAACTTTTCATCTGAATTATCAGAATACCTTTAACTACAATAGCTGAAGATAACTTTTAACCTTTTCATCTAATTATCAGAATACCTTTAACTACAATAGCTGAAGATAACTTTTAACCTTTTCATCTGAATTATCAGAATACCTTTAACTACAATAGCTGAAGATAACTTTTAACCTTTCATCTGAATTATCCGAATTCCTTTAAATACAATAGCTGAAGATAACTTTTAACCTTTTCATCTATTATCAGAATACCTTTAACTCAATAGCTGAAGATAACTTTTAACCTTTTCATCTGAATTATCAGAATACCTTTAACTACAATAGCTGAAGATAACTTTTAACCTTTTCATCTGAATTATCAGAATACCTTTAACTACAATAGCTGAAGATAACTTTTAACCCTCAGAATACCTTTAACTACAATAACTGAAGATAACTTTTAACCTTTGACTACCATAGCTAAAGATTGCCTTTAACTACAATAATTAAAGATTACCTTTAACCTTTTCATCTGAATTATCAGAATACCTTTAACTACAATAGCTGAAGATAACTTTTAACCTTTTCATCTGAATTATCAGAATACCTTAACTACAATACCTTTTAAATCTGATTATCAGAAACCTACAATAACTGAAGATAACTTTTAACCTTTGACTACCATAGCTAAGATTGCCTTTAACTACAATAATTAAGATTACCTTTAACCTTTTCATCTGAATTATCAGAATACCTTTGTCTACAATAGCTGAAGATAACTTTTAAACTTTTCATCTGAATTATCAGAATACTTTTAACTACAATAGCTGAAGATAACTTTTAACCTTTTCATCTGAATTATCAGAATACCTTTAACTACAATAGCTAAAGATAACTTTTAACATTTTCATCTGAATTATCAGAATACCTTTGACTATCATAGTTAAAGATTACCTTTAACCATTTCATCTGAATTATCAGAATAACTTTGACTACCATAGCTAAAGATTGCCTTTAACTACAATAATTAAAGATTACCTTTAACCTTTTCATCTGAATTATCAAATGGAGCCTTAGAAGTTATATACAGCTTACAAAAAGCCTTAAAATTTGGTTGATAAAGATTGCCAAGTAGAGCATGAATAAACAAAAATACTTTGAAATGTTATTTTCAATACTTGTGATTCTTTAAAAAGATTCAAGAAAACCTGGGCGGAATGTTTTACTATGTTCATAGCGTGACTCAAACAAAGCTTCTTAACAACAAGCTTTACCTCTTTTCTTTACCCAAATTCCCAAAACTTTTCATTCCCGATAGCTTTAACCAATAAATGGTAGACTACTACAGTTTCCCTAGATTTATGTACATAATAATGCAGTCACGTTATAGTGTCGACGCCCCACAAATCTATTTTAATAGTTTATTCTAAAACAAATTTTCATGAAAAGTGTTTTTCAGTCTTGTTTTATTTAAAATGGGAAATATGCGAGTGGAAAAAACAATCTTGAGACATTAGACGAAGATTGAAACGTGTCCAATATCTTGACATGTTCTGCATTCATTGATTATTTATATATTTCTTTCATATTTTGCTTTGCTACCCTATTATTGTCATTGCAAATAACTTCACACTTACTTATTTAACTAAAAAAGTTAAATTTAGTTGAGTCCACGTTTCGGCTCCTGCAGATTTCATCGCCCCTACAGATTCCAACTATAGAATAAAAGTTAGTACGTGAATGTATGGTGTGTGTATGAAGAAATGTATTAAGTATTTTTGTATATTTAATCAAATATAAGTAAGAGTAAGAGATGATCGACCCTTAGTGGTCAAAATTTCAAGTTTATACCTATGTGAAGAAAAACTAAATGGTATAAAGGTACAGATAATCCTATACGGTCAAAACTTTATGTTTATACCCATTGGAGGAAGAAATGATTGGTATAAAGGTAACGGAGTACTCTATACTGTCAAACATCAAGTTTATACCCATTGGAGGAAGAACCGATTGGTATAAAGGTAACGGAGTACTCTATACTGTCAAACATCAAGTTTATACCCATTGGAGGAAGAAATGATTGGTATAAAGGTAACAGAGTACTCTATACTGTCAAACATCAAGTTTATACCCATTGGAGGAAGAAATAATTGGTATAAAGGTAACAGAGTACTCTATACTGTCAAACATCAAGTTTATACCCATTGGAGGAAGAAATGATTGGTATAAAGGTAACAGAGTACTCTATACTGTCAAACATCAAGTTTATACCCATTGGAGGAAGAACTGATTGGTATAAAGGTAACGGAGTACTCTATACTGTCAAACATCAAGTTTATACCCATTGGAGGAAGAACTGATTTGTATAAAGGTAACAGAGTACTCTATACTGTCAAACATCAAATTTATACCCATTAGAGGAAGAAATGATTGGTATAAAGGTAACAGAGTACTCTATACTGTCAAACATCAAATGTATACCCATTGGAGGAAGAACCGATTGGTATAAAGGTAACAAAGTACTCTATACTGTCAAACATCAAGTTTATACCCATTGGAGGAAGATCTGATTGGTATAAAGGTAACAGAGTACTCTATACTGTTAAAAATCAAGTTTATACCCATTGGAGGAAGATCTGATAGGTATAAAGGTAACAGAGTACTCTATACTGTCAAACATCAAGTTTATACCCATTGGAGGAAGAACCGATTGGTATAAAGGTAACAGAGTACTCTATACTGTCAAACATCAAGTTTATACCCATTGGAGGAAGAACTGATTGTATAAAGGTAACAGAGTACTCTTACTGTCAAACATCAAGTTTATACCCATTGGAGGAGAACTGATGGTATTAAGGTAACTGATTATCCTATATGGCCAAAACCTCAAATATAAACCTATATGAGGAAGAACTGATTGGTATAAAGGTAACTGATTATCCTATATGGCCAAAACATTAATTATAAACCTATATGAGGAAGAACTGATTGGTATAAAGGTAACAGATTACCCTATACGGCCAAAACCACAACTGTAAACCTATATGACGAAGAACTGATTGGTATAAAGGTAACAGATTACCCTATATGGCCCAAAACCTCAATTATAAACCTATATGACGAAGAACTGATTGGTATAAAGGTAACAGATTACCCTATATGGCCAAAACATTAATTATAAACCTATATGACGAAGAACTGATTGGTATAAATGATATGAACTGATAGAATCTGACATAGAAATCGTTGCTTAATATAAAACATAGAAATCGTTGCTTAATATAAAACATAGAAATCGTTGAAAATTGCATTTACTTAGTAATGTTTAATGTTACTTTGAAGTGTTGCGCCTTAGCCAGTATTTATAGTCTGTAGCTATAGTTGCCGAAGTATCCATGCGACCCAATTATGTTAACAAGCGTTTGACTTTGGTGATATATGTGCCAGACTATCTGTTCTAAGGTACACATGACTTACCTTACACATGTAAAGGTGATAAAGTGAGGTTGATAATCTTCTGCACTTAACAACATATGCATTTGAATTATATTAACTTCTCATATTGTACTTAAAAAATGCCATATTATTTTCCCTCAAACTTTGATTTCTTTAGCGATTGTTTTTAGAGAATCACCATAAGCCATCTTATGCCAAGCTGGATAATGATTGTAGTTGGGAATGTTGGAGGAATGTTCCAGAATTTTAGATTCAACAATATTGTATGGATATTAATGCAAAAGAATAGAATTGTGTAGCTTGATGCGGTTCTGCTTTAAAATCTATTAATTTTTATTACATCTTAAATACATCTATCTACATTTACATTTGTAACAGGAGAAAATAAATTTTAAAATAAATATTTTTTTAGTAAGTTCTATTAAAACAGAAAACTGATAAAATATGTTTTAAATAATGAAACGAAAGGCAATAAGATTAGAAAAGATGTAATTTACACCATCCTAATTGTTAAAACGTTGGCTGCCAGAAATGAAGCACCTATTCTTCCTTCCATGAGCCTGTAAGCAAACAACCAGCATGAATTAAAAAAGCGCACCA
This sequence comes from Microvelia longipes, assembly GCA_018340805.1. Lineage (NCBI taxonomy): Eukaryota > Metazoa > Arthropoda > Insecta > Hemiptera > Veliidae > Microvelia > Microvelia longipes. The sequence goes on along the minus strand of JACMZG010000022.1, from coordinate 38,883,630 downwards.
CATCAGGTTGCCATAGAAACAGGATTTGACCCTTATAACAATGAAAACAACAACAGGTGCTGAAGTGTCATCGGAAGTAAACATTTCCCTTATCATGAAGGGTGCGGTGAAACCTAAGGGTACTGACACTTTTCAAGGGTTGTCTGTTGTGCGATCAATGAGTCGTGACATCATCTCACAATGAAGACTTATACAATTTATTCTATATCCCGCTCCCCTTCTCTTCTTAACCGAACTCATCATTAATTCTTGACGTCAACCTTGTGTTTTAGTATCGTTATCCTTGGAGACCCATAGCTAAAGGGAAAATATCAAGGAAGAGGTTCTTTAGACGAAGTCTGATAACGATTTAGTGTTCAACTATGATATTTCTTTGATGTATTCATGTTTATAAACGTTTAGCATTATGTTCTACCTTCCACACATCAACATCTCTAATCCGTTACCTGAAGAGACCCTGACATCATAATTATGATGAAATTTTGGATAAAAGTAATTATAAAAGAACATTGTGGTGAGAAAACAATAATCAGGTATCAATGGACGTTAAGGGGATCCCGCAAAGAGGGGGGGGGGGGGGGGGGGTAAAAATCACTTAAATGGAAATATCTCCGGTTCTCGGCAAAATATCAAAATTCTAAGACGGTACTTCACTTTTAATTTTTATTCTGCACATTTTAAGACTCATTTCAACCTTCTGGAGCAAAAAACAGTGGCGCAATTTGAGAACTAATAACTACTTTTAAAGTAGTTCTCAAATTGCGCCACTGTTGTTTGCTCCAGAAGGTTGAAATGAGTCTTAAAATGTGCAAAATAAAAATTAGAAGTGAAGTACCGTCTTAGAATTTTGATATTTTGCCGAGAACCGGAGATATTTCCATTTAAGTGATTTCTACCCCCCTCTTTGCAGGATCGCCTTAAGAGCTATATACTAAGAAAAGTGTATGACTATAAAATCAAATAAAACCGTGTGCGTAATCCTGCGAAAACCGGATGACACTGAACAGATCAGAATTCTTCAGAGATCAGAAAGAGACTTATACCACTAGCAGGAGCAACCCATTACCTGGTACCCATTAGCTTGGTACCATAACGGTACATTGGTGACCGTATATATTAAAAAAATATATTAATTATGATTTCACGCAAATATTACATAATTATTTGGCTATTTTAAAATTAAATTATGTAAAATAAAGTTAAATTAACATTTAATTATTATCTGCGGCATTCATTCCTCATTTATCTGTGTGTAGTATAAAACGATTTAATATGACGTCACTGTAAAATGCCCGTCGTTTTTAGGGTGAATTATAAATATTTGCTCCCATAGAGGTTGTAGAGTCTTTTCTTATGCTACCAAATGGTGCCACACAATGAGACCTCTTATCATTGTGTTATTTAACCGAGTCCTTTCTCTAGTTGTAAATGACTTTTTGGTAGACGTTTTTTACGGAATTTAAATCACTACTAGAGATAAAGTAACCGGAGAATAGAAATAAGTCACCCTATTGGCCACACACCTTTAGTGTGTGGCCATTACCTTTGCCACCTGATGACCTGACAAAGAAATAAACCTTTATACATTTATTTCTAGACCAGCTCAAATAGCGGTGTGTGGCCATTGCCATTAGCTTTGCCACCTGAAAAGAAATAACCTTTATACATTTATTTCTAGACCAGCTCAAATAGCAGTGTGAGGCCATTGTCATTAGCTTTGCACCTGAAAAAGAAATAAACCTTTATACATTTATTTCTAGACCAGCTCAAAAATAGCGGTGTGTGGCCATTGCCATTAGCTTTGCCACATGACGACCTGAAAAAGAAATAAACCTTTATACATTTATTTCTAGACCAGCTCAAATAGCGGTGTGAGGCCATTGTCATTAGCTTTGCCACCTGAAAAAGAAATAAACCTTTATACATTTATTTCTAGACCAGCTCAAATAGCAGTGTGAGGCCATTGTCATTAGCTTTGCCACCTGAAAAAGAAATAAACCTTTATACATTTATTTCTAGACCAGCTCAAAAATAGCGGTGTGTGGCCATTGCCATTAGCTTTGCCACATGACGACCTGAAAAAGAAATAAACCTTTATACATTTATTTCTAGACCAGCTCAAATAGCGGTGTGAGGCCATTGTCATTAGCTTTGCCACCTGAAAAAGAAATAAACCTTTATACATTTATTTCTAGACCAGCTCAAAAATAGCGGTGTGTGGCCATTGCCATTAGCTTTGCCACATGACGACCTGAAAAAGAAATAAACCTTTATACATTTATTTCTAGACCAGCTCAAATAGCGGTGTGAGGCCATTGTCATTAGCTTTGCCACCTGAAAAAGAAATAAACCTTTATACATTTATTTCTAGACCAGCTCAAAAATAGCGGTGTGTGGCCATTGCCATTAGCTTTGCCACATGACGACCTGAAAAAGAAATAAACCTTTATAAATTTATTTCTAGATCGGCTTATTGTTTTTAGCACTTTTTCTTTCCTCTCTTTCATTATAAACCCGACATCCTACTCGACATTTGTTGATTTTCGACTATATCTAAGTTTTTCTGGTTATTTACCCTGTTTTTTTTACTGTTTGGACTCTTAGAGTAATTGTATTAACTACAGTTTTATTCAATTCAGCTCATTAAAATAAATAAATTAGGATTTTAACCCGGCTAAAAATTTTATCGATTTTTTTACTCACCAAATTGGGTTAATGACGTCACAACAACCTAATTTTCAATATGATTGGTTACCTTCCTAAGTGGTTGATTGTTTACCAAGTTTGTCTATGGATAGATAGCTATGTATGTGTGTATATATATATACACATATATATATATATGTATATATATATACATATTATATATATGTATATATATATATTATATATATATATATATATATATATATATATATATATATATATATATATATATATATATATATATATATGTATATGTATATATACATATATATATATATTATATATATATATATATTATATATATAATATATATATATATATATGTGTGTGTGTGTGTTGTGGTGTGTGTGTCTGTGAGTGTATAACTTTTTGAAAACTATTCTCTAGTCACATTCCCATATCCAACTCCCGACATACAAGCCACCTCATTAGCCATTTTTTAAAGAACCAAATAGTGCTCACTCTTTTCCACTTTACCAGTTTACTTATAACTCAATATGCCGTTCATAATGGTTCAAATCAGTAGTTATAAAAAGATTAGGGAAGTTCTAAAAGAGCAAATAGAAGAGAAAATAGAAGCGAAATCATTTCATCTGGAATTAGCAGCCCGGTTCGTTGGATTTGTTCCAACTATATACAAGTTGGAACCATAATGGGCTCTATAGCTTTATAATCTTTTTATCTCGCTACCGCTCTTGAGGTAGTCAAATATATTAACCCATAACCCTTCTGTTTCTTATCATTTGTTTTTATTAGAACAATACTAAATTTATGGGCAGTTTGAAAATTTTGTTTGTATTTAATAAAAATCGGGTTCAGGGAACCTCGGAACTTTTCCTCAACACGTAGGATTTGCTACGCTCGTACTCCCTACTTCAGACTCGCTTGATATTATTGATATTACCATCCAATTTTGTTCTTGATATCTTTACCAACCAATTATGTTCTTGATTTTACCAACCAATTATGTTCTTGATATTACCAACCAATTATGTTCTTGATATCTTTACCATCCAATTATGTTCTTGATATCTTTACCAACCAATTATGTTCTTGATATTACCAACCAATTGTGTTCTTGATATTACCAACCAATTGTGTTCTTGATATTACCAACCAATTATGTTCTTGATATTACCAACCAATTATGTTCTGGATATATTTACCAACCACTAACAAGCGTTGTTAATGAGATGCAGACTCGTCCATCTTTCGCAGCCCGGAATATATCACCAGGTGTAGCTTCATCTGTCCGTCATGTCAGTGAGGCTGGATCGTTTCCAGAACATGTTAGTTCTTTGTCCTCAGAAATTCCTGTTATCGCTTCACTCTTCTACTTTCTCTTTACATCTATTCAATTAATGTCAAATAAAAAAATCAGGTAGGGGTACTTCGGAACTTTTTCACATCACAGCGGATTCGCTACGCTCGCTAGTCCTCAGAATATACAATTTGTTAAATTTATACTGCAACACGTCTTTGGACTCGTTTCGCTCGTCTTCAGATAATGAATACATCAGCTCATTCCCCACTCATTCAGGCACTGAACATGCTCGATGCTACTTAATTTTTATGATCCACCAAAAATCATAGATATACTTGTTGTATTAAAACGAAACTTAATGTACGACTGTACCTGTACGTAATGTATTTATTACGTAAAGGTTTGTACTTGAACCAAATTTCAGCTCAATTGGATTGTTTTTCCATTTACACAATTTTTAAAAAACGTACACAAGTCATTTGATACATTTTGAACTAATGCTGATAATGAGATGAAACTAGCTCATATGTTAGTCTTATTACATAACTACATGCGTGCCGAATTTCAATCAGATCGCATCATTTTTCCAAATTCTTTGATTTTTGAAAGTTTCGAGTTATTATTGCGGGTTAATGACGTCATAAAAAATATTTCCGAGCAGCACAACTTCAGCGGTTGGTTGATTTTTGTACAAAGTTTCAACCACATAGCATAAATACAGTAGGAGCAGCGAAGATAACAGACACATACACACACATACAGACAGACAACTTCGAAAAAACCACTCAGAAGGCTTTAAAAAATGCCTGAAATGGATTATTTCAGTTTCATCCTGGTTTTGGATTTTTTTGTAAACACAATTCTTTTCCTATACACACGGTATAAATGAGGAAAAGTAAAAAATTAAAAATTTATTCCTCATACTTCTGTATGACGAAGTTGAAAAAAAGTTTTGTTGTTGTGTCTCACCCAGCAGAACCTTGAGCTCTTATTAGTCTCCCTTAAAGAGAAAAACCTTTGGGTTGAATCTGATCGATTGTTTTTCATAGTGGGGCAGTTTTATGTCTATACTTCCCTTGGGGACGGTGTTGGGGTGGCTGCCGGGGGTGGGAGCACGTAAAGGCCGCCTCCACGATAGACTTCAGTCTGATACAAGCCATGGTACTTACTCACAATGCCCGTTTATAACTCACTAATTATCTTATATAACTAATCGATATACTGACTAAACTACTTTTTATAAAATTTGTAAATTTATAGATAAAAAAAATTGCTGAATATTTTAAAACGCGGTGAAAATGGTTACGGAGTCTCAACCGAATCAGGTTAGATGTTTTTTATATTGTTTAAAAAAAATATACACTAAAAATGTTTATTTTTTATTTTTTTTTTTTTTAAACTTTAGCTTAGATTATTTTTTTTATTTTTTTCACTTACTGTCACAGGTGTACAGGAACAGGACTGTTTTCATCTTAAACATTTGGAACTAAGATTTGAACGAATCATTCATTTTGGGCATTTTCAAAACGTTCCGATATAATGTACATCTGTATGTGTGTGCGTGTGTCTTTGTCACTCATAACTCCTGCTGTGTTTATGCTAGATAATTGAACCTTTATTCACACAAAATTCAAACTTTTAGGTTATCTAAAGTAATCATTTTCTAAGCATTTATTGACCTTAGTTGATTATATGTTTAGAAGACTGTCCTTTTGTTGTCAAATTTATTGACTCCAGCAATCTTATGTGATTCAATAATAAAGAAATAGAAAAATAAATATCATCTGATACTACCGAGTTTTGCAAAACATGAATAGTTGACACAATATAATTGTGCGAGAGACACCTAGGAAATGTAACAAGCAAAAAGCAATGCTACATCTGGGAAATGTTCCATCATTCGACATTCGTCATCATTGATGGCTCGACAAAATGTCATGTCCCACTCTGTTTCGTTACGTCTAACGCGTCTAACGTCTAAGCGCCCTGATGAGTTAGACGTAACGAAACAGAGTGGACATGACATTATGTCGAGCCATCAATGATGACGAATGTCGAATGATGGAACAGTTCCCAGATGTAGCATTGCTTTTTGCTTGTTACATTTCCTAGGTGTCTCTCGCACAATTATATTGTGTCAGAAAAATAAATGTTTGAATAACATTTTAAATTTAGAAAAATGCATCAGCATTTAAGCTAGTCTCAGTCACATTTTTATCTAATATATTTAGCTAATCTCAGTTAGCACATTTTTCGAAATTAGGTTCATATAGTACGCCGCATAGAGTAGTTTTCTTTGAGGTTGTAAGGTTTTTCTCTTGGTGCCATATTTAGTAGGTTGTTTTATTTGTTTGTGAAATAATCCGGATAATAATCTCCAAATAATGACGTCAATATAAGATAAGAGAGGGAAGTCGTAAAGATTTTGCAGTTAGATCAAGCATACGTATTCTATAACGTGTATACGATGTAATGTCTTGTACATGTAATATGATTTTATACGGTATCTTAACTTCAGCTCTTATCTTCAAAAATAATTTTTCCGATAATGAAAGCTTTGCACGCATTAACATATTTTCTTTTACACCTTGTGGCATTTTTAGAAAACTCGAGTAAAAAAAATGTACTCACTTTTCAGGCTTAGTCGTATGACGTAAGAATTTTCACTCTGTTTCAGAAGATTTAATTAAGGGGTTATATCTAATTATTTGGCAGTTATTTAGAATTTTTACTCTGTTATAACTTCTGTTATGTTTGATTTTTCTTTATTTTCTTTTAAAGGCACGACTAATGCATGAGGGCAATTTCTCATTTATTTCACCTCATTTTCCGAAAGGATAAGAACTTATGGAATCGAAGAAGCTTTTCTCTTTCTTTTATGGAGTAGGTAGAGAGTAAACAGAATAGATATCATATATCATTTGATACTACTGTGTTTTGCAAAAAATGAATAGTTGACACAATATAATTGTGTGAGAGACACAAATTATTGTATTCTGACCTTCAAATTATATAAAATTCTGACCTTCAATTAATTGAAGGTCAGAGTGAGTTCAGGCTCTGTCGGCGCCCTGATGAGTTAGACGTAACGAAACAGAGTGGGACAATGACATTATGTCGAGCCATCAATGATGACGAATGTCGAATGATGGAACAGTTCCCAGATGTAGCATTGCTTTTTGCTTGTTACATTTTTTAGGTGTCTCTCGCACAATTATATTGTGTAACAGAGTAGGTTTTCTGAGCTTGTAGGGTATCTTAATGATATTATTTAGAAAGGAAGAGTAAATGGCTATCTTAAGATTTTTTGTTCGAAAAAAGGCTTTAAAGAAGGTTTTGATACTCGGTTTTGAGAGCTTTGTCTACTAAAAAGTTAAATTTATTGTATTTTTTATGTGAGAAAATGGAAAACATAACGAAGCAAAAGTCTAAAAGACCTCATTAGTTTGAGGTTAGATTAGGTTAAAACACACCTGGGTCTACTGGTACGGTGTTTGAGTTAGAAAAATGTAGACCTTCTTTGGATTGAGGTTAGATTAGATCCTAAAGACACACATGGGTTTAAAGGTATGCTGTTTGATAGGTTAGAAATATGTAGACAGACCTTCTAAAGAAGGTCTACATATTTCTAACCTATCAAACTGCGCACCAGTCAACCCGTGTGTGTCTTTAGGATCTAAAAATTAATTAGATTAAAACACACATGGGTATACTGGTTCGCAATTTGATGGGTTAAAAATATGTAGACTTTCTGTAGATTGAGGTTAGATTAGGTTAAAACCTACCTAGGTTTACTGATTCGTTCTTTGGTGTTTTCAGAAATATTTAAATTACTTTCGCGGCACTCTCCACTGATTCTTTTCCCGTCCTCTCTACTTTACATCGAACAAAGGACTTACACTCGGTTTACTTACATAACTGTTGGGTTGTTAAAACCAACCAATTTTAGGTTTAGAAGGTTTAGTTTTGTCAAATAAATTTCGATGTCTACGGGCTAAAGAATTTTCTTTTGTGACATTACCCATTACCTCTATGTCTTACTTAGAACCAAAAGTAATATCTATTTTAAGCCATATTCTCTTCTATGCTTAACGTAGGTTAAGTTAATTAGTTAGAGGTGCATTGTTGCTTATTCGTATTGCTAGGTCTGGCTAGGTCATGACCTTTAACCTTTTGATGTTGTAGAACAAGCACCTGACTTGCCATATCTGTATTTCCATTCGCCTTTTAATTTTTCAATAGAAAATGTTTTTTTTTTTTGAAATTACTTGATGACTATTCCAACCTAAACTGATGCATTATTTATTATTTGATACTAGTTTAATTATATTGCAGTATTTAAACGTCAGGCATGCACCTTGGTACATTAAAACTTGCGCAAAGACTCTATTTTTTTGTATCTTTGTCAATAAGATATAATTTCAATGTGATATTCGTAATGTCGTTTAGTTTTTAAAATAATTATAATTTTATTATATCATTTGATACTACTGAGTTTTGCAAAATATGAACACAGACAGAGCTCAGGCTCTGTTGGCGCCCTGGTGAGTTAGACGTAACGAAACAGAGTGGGACATGACATTATGTCGAGTCATTAATGATGACGTATGTCGAATGATGGAACAGTTCCCAGATGTATCATTGTATCTTCTTGTTACATTTCCTAGGTGTCTCTCGCACAATTATATTGTGTCATAATTTTATTATTATAAAAAATAATCATTTTACTTCATCTGTAATTTATAACTTAATGGTTGTCTCAAGTGTTTTATAACTTAGATTATGTATATTTATCAATGTAAATTTGTTTATATTGGTCTTTTTATGACTTTAATAATACCCGTGTAATGACTATCAATATAAGTAGAGTAGTTTGATTTATGTACATTTAGAATTTATAAATCAATAAAGGTTGTCTAGACAAATTGGAATTCCTAACTAACTTAAACTATGCCCTAGTGCTATTAAAATTAAAATTTTGTAATTTAACAGCGTATAGAAACTGCCAGAAAAATATTTTCCGCAAAGCTGAACTAAGCCCAAAGATTGATTTTTGTTATACTTATTGTACAATAATAACAGATACTTCTTATACCTTTACTCTATATTATACTTATACTTATACTCTATATTATACTTATACTCTATATTATACTTGCACTCTTATACTACAATGATATCAACCAAACGATTTGGTAAAACAATCAGGAGGTCTTAGAAACTTCTGAAATAGATAATTTAAATTAAATCTTGGTTATTGATTTTCAGTTAATCATATCAGTTTCTCTAAGGTAGAAGGTAAGGAGAAATAAAAATGGTTTCTGAAGATTCAAGACATGTTTTGAATGAAATTATATATCAGCTACATTTATTGGAAGCATAGCTCTTCGGAATGTTCTTGAATGCATTTATTAGCATAGCTTCTCAGCTACATTTATTGTAAGCATAGCTCTTCGGAATGTTTGAATGAATTATATATCAGCTACATTTATTGTAAGCATAGCTCTTCGGAATGTTTTGAATGAAATTATATATCAGATTTATTGCATAGCTCTTCGGAATGTTTTGAATGAAATATATATCAGCTACATTATTGTAAGCATAGCTCTTCGGAATGTTTTGAATGAAATTATATATCAGCTACATTTATGTAAGCATAGCTCTTCGGAATGTTTTGAATGAAATTATATAAGCTACTTGTAAGCATAGCTCTTCGGAATGTTTTGAATGAAATTATATATCAGCTACATTTATTGGAAGCATAGCTCTTCGGAATGTTTTGAATGAAATTATATATCAGCTACATTTATTGTAAGCATAGCTCTTCGGAATGTTTTGAATGAAATTATATATCAGCTACATTTATTGTAAGCATAGCTCTTCGGAATGTTTTGAATGAAATTATATATCAGCTACATTTATTGTAAGCATAGCTCTTCGGAATGTTTTGAATGAAATTATATATCAGCTACATTTATTGGAAGCATAGCTCTTTGGAATGTTTAAATTTGAACAAATTCTTTGCTTAGATTAGACCTTGATTGCCTGTTTTTCTTTAAAAGTTACAAATAAAAGTTGATTTTTATTACTTTTCCTCATTCATATCGTAGGTTTATAAGAAAAGTAGTGTGTTTGCAAAATATCCAAAACCGGGATGCCACCTGAATCATCCGTTTTAGGTGTTTTAAGGCCCCCTAAGTGGTTTTCACGAAGTTTTCTGTATGTATGTGTGTGTGTGTGAGTGTGTTATCATCGTAGCTCCCAATGTATTTATGCTAAAGAGTTGAAACTTAGTACTTGTAGTTGTGCTATTGGAAAAAATTGATCAGACTTTTCTTAGACGTCATTAACACGCAATAATTACTCAGCAAAATTTCAGTGCCTGGATGAGTGACCGCTGGACAAGATACGGATGTATTTACGTTATGTATCTAAGGACAAGCGAAGCGAGTCCGAGAAGGGAGGATGAGCGTACCAAATCCAATGTCATTGAGATGAACGTAGATAATCCGATGTGATTTTGTTGAATATCATATATTTTCAATATATCATATCGAATCCGATGTGATTTTGTTGAATATCATATATTTTCAATATATCATACGAATCCGATGTGATTTTGTTGAATAATAATTTTATATTTCGATATATATTCATCATCGAATCCGATGTGATTTTGTTGAATATCATATATTTTCGATATATCATATCGAATCCGATGTGATTTTGTTGAATATCATATATTTGCGATATATCATATCGAATCCGATGTGATTTGGTTGAATATCATATATTTCCGATCTATCATATCGAATCCGATATGATGAGGAAAAGTTCCGAGGAACCCCGTTACCGCTTTTTTCTAATTGTAATATAAATATTATTTGTAGTTTCTTACTGTATGTTTATTTGTTTTTAAATTTCGACAAAAAAAGAAAGGCGCGTCTTATAAAGGTCAAGATTATAGCGTCAGTGTCGTAGTAAAGATAATATGACAGGTGAAAGACAAATCACTTTGTTCAACAAGTATTCTCTTATATTAGACTTTGTGGGGTCTTACATCTAGAACATATCTAATACCGTGTTGTGTCTTTTTCCTTTTCTAGAGTAATAGTTTCAATAATTTACTTCGCTATTTCGTTATATAAAATCTCATCTCAATGCCCTTCTCTTCTTCTCTATTCTCTTTTCTACTTATCATTTTTTGTAAAAGAGGCTACATAAGTACTTAAGATTAAGATTTATTTATTATTTTAAAAGCATACATACAGTATAATATAAAATCAGCATAAAACATTTATAAGTAATATAATAATAATAATAAAAGTCTATTTGACAATGGATTATGCAAATGAAACTATGAAAATAATAAATTATTTAATAGCCGCATAAGCTATAGCTTGTGCGCGGCTATATATTTCATCATTATTTGTTTTTCCTTATAGATAGTATTTTTAACTTATAGATGGTATTTGTTATTTTATAATGTTAATCATTCATAATAATTTATTTACAAATATTTGGTTAATTTATAAATCTAATTACATTTCAAAGGTGAAAATTCCATGCATTTTGGTTAATTAAAAACAAAACATTTTTTTTTTTTCCTTTTATTTTTAAAATAAAAATAAATAAATAAATAATAAATAATACATATTATACAAAAAATAAAAACTAAGTATTTTAAAAGTAGGTTAGTTAAATATAAATATAAGTTTTAAGTTTTAGTAGGTGGCGGATTTAGCCACAGTATAACATCAGTATAACTTATTTTAAAGTTAGTTTTTTTAACAAATAAGTACGTTTCAGTGACTTGAAACGAGTTTGTCGATGTAGATTAAACTTCAGAAAGCTGTAGAAAGAGTAAAATGTAATGCAGTGTGGCCAGATATTGAATTTAACTTTTAGCAAAACTATTAGGTCAAGTTAAGCTATTCAATAAAAATGCATGATCTGCAAAATTTATAATATTCATTATACGCGGAATTTAATTGGATCCAAATAGAATTTGGTGTGGATAGTTTCTCATCCCATAAACCAACATAAGTACCCAACTTAGTTTAAAGTTTATTGAATTACATGAATATACGTATCTTTAAAATGTTTAGAAATCGAAAAACTATCACTTAGGATTTTTTATGATTACATGTTTTCTTATAATAAGCGGGATACTTAGGCCCATATTCACATAAATCTAACACATTCCTTAAGGACCCCTTAGTATGTTCTTTAGGGGAGAGTGTAGTAAATTCTATACATTTTAAGATTATTTTTAGATATCTTTAAGAGACTGGTAAGAAACCAAGACCAGCTTACCAGACTGACAAGCTTTTAGGCTTCCTTTAAGGGTAACTTAAGGAATAGTTAAGACAAATGTTTTTAACTAGTTAGTCCCAGTTAATTTTAATGCGGATGTATTAAAATTGATCCTTCATCCTTGTATTTTGTCTGATAGCTCATGTTAATACTAGCTAGTTAAACGTATGGCTAAATGATCTTAAGCCATAATTGGTACGTTACTACGCTGTGGATTACTCATTACATCAAACTACAAATTCCGTCTTTTCCACAAGAATATAGTCTGCTCCAAGCCCTTAACGGAGATTTTGGACAACATATAAAGACTCACCTTTCCGGCACAGTTGATGGCGAAAGCCGAAAGCCGGCTCTGCTATTTAAATATAGATATTCTTGTGGAAAAGACGGAATTTGTAGTTTGATGTTAAGCCATAAGTTTAGCCTTGGAATCGATTTTTAGGTTATTTTGATTTGTTTTAAGTCGATCAAGTTCTCAAGTATACTATTTGATGAATAAATGAGTTTCAAATGAAGCCGTATTGTTTTCACTGTAATATCGATCTGAAAAAGCCTGACTTAATCAAGTTTCTCTTCTTATAAATTCTATGCAGTTCTAATGTATTATATAACATTACTCTAATCTCCGTTACATTTCTATCTAATTTTCCTGGCAGTATTAACTTATAAATCCTATGCAGTTCTAATGTATTATATAACATTACTCTAATCTCCGTAATATTTCTATCTAATTTTCCTGGCAGTATTAACTTATAAATTCTATGCAGTTCTAATGTATTATATAACATTACTCTAATCTCCGTATTTCTATCTAAGTATCCTGGCAGTATTAACTTATAAATTCTATGCAGTTCTAATGTATTATATAACATTACTCTAATCTCCGTCACATTTCTATCTAAGTATCCTGGCAGTATTAACTTATAAATTCTATGCAGTTCTAATGTATTATATAACATTACTCTAATCTCCGTCACATTTCTATTGATTTTCCTGGCAGTATTAACTTATAAATTCTATGCAGGTTCTAATTTATTATATAACATTACTCTAATCTCCGTCACATTTCTATCTAATTTTCCTGGCAGTATTAACTTATAAATTCTATGCAGTTCTAATTTATTATATAACATTACTCTAATCTCCGTCACATTTCTATCTAATTTTCCTGGCAGTATTATGTTATATAAGGGTGGACTGCTACTAAAAGAAAAGATCGTGATACAAATTTAAACTATTCTGATATATTAGAATTTTTTGTTTAAATTGACCTTGGACCGTCAAATGCTTTGTTTTCTTACTAAATTTAATTTTTTTAAATGTTCTATTGATATTAGCTCTAAAACAGAAAATGACGCATATGAAGTTGTTCTGAATACTGGAGTTAAAAGGAGTAAGAGAGAATCAATTCCGCTCTTATTACATAAAAAATACTTTTTTCTTTCGCATTGTTTGTACAAATGTTTGTTACCAGGATGCTTTGAGTTTTGTTCTCAATACATGTACATCTGATTGAAATTAAAATATGATTCGTTAAAGTTGAATTCTATTGTCAGGCTGTTTTTTACACCATTTAATATTAATTTGAGCCGAAAAAGTTTTGTTCGAATATTCATAATAAACTTTGATAGTCCTAACATCTAAAAACCAAGAACAAATAGTTATTTATGCCATAAGGCTGAGAAGTATGTCTTTATGTCACGGCAATTAGATTTACCGACGAGCGAAGCGAGTCGGGAAAAATTGCCAAGACATAAAGACATTCTCAGCCGGATGGCATACACTATTTTTTTTGAGGTAGCACTCATTAAATAAACTGCGCTATATACTTAATTGAAAAAAAACAAACGTCCAATTAACTCCATATTATCGTCGTCATTGAATTCATCCATAGCTTCACACTTTTACTCAAACATTTAAAAGCTTTACAAATAAGCACACAAAAATTGTCAATTAGAACACCTTTTAAAAACGAAAAAAATTAGTCTACGAACAAAAAACAGAAACAAAATGAACGTTTTTAAAGAAAATCATGAAGGTTTAACACAGATTGTTTTTTGAACACGCTACATTACAGTAAATGGCGGCAATATATGATTACTTTTACGTCCTAGGAGTTTTTTTACATTCATTATTGTCCTCGGAGGTGAAAAGTACTAAATAACCTCCTATAACAATAATGATTGACTTCTCATGCTAAAAACGGTCCAATAAAGTGCTCTATTACGTACTACTTCAAAAAAAATTTAACACTGACAAAAGTCGTTGGTATTAGTTCCACGTGCTTTTATAAGCTTTTTTTTATAGGTATCACATGTTTATCATATAAGTTATTCAGATTTTTTATTAGTTATTTTATCAAAAATAAGCCGACATTTTGTAGTTAGAGATTGAGCATGTAAGATAGACTCCAAGATAAGTCGGTATTTTACAACATGCAAACACTTTCCCAGTGTTTTACTCCAACACATCTGACAGTGTGACAGCTAAAGTAAGACTCATCGTATATTTCATTTTTATTAAAAATAAGCAGCTAAAGTTGGAATTAAGCTTCTCTATCTCGAATTTATTAAACATTATAAAAAACACGGGCTGCTTCGGCTTGCTTCGACAAATTTATACTGCAACACGTCTTAAGATCCTTAGCTCGTCTTCAAAAATAATACGTACGTTTTATTCCCAGTGGTCACCCTTCCAGGCACTGACCTCGCTCGATGTAGCTTTACTTTGATGATCCAACAAAAGCCGTACACATACCTGCCGTATTGAATCGAAACTTATTCTGCTTATTTGTTACGTGAAGTAACACATTTGTACCCAAATCATACTCTATTAGATTATTTTTCGATTTTTACCATTTTTTTGCAAACGTATAACATTTTATTCTTCTATAAAACAGTAATGTGTTAGCACTCAAAGTTCGGAACCAAGATTTCAACTAAAAAATCCGTTTTAGGCATGGAGATATAGGCCCGTATTCATAGACATTTTCCTAACATTCTCTTTGTTCCTTAAGGAGAATGTTGGGAAAATGTTAGGAAAAGGTCTTTGAATACGGGCCATAGCCTATCTCAATCCATTGAGTGGTCTGAAACATCATTTTGGGGCTCTCAGGAGCTCTGTGTAACCTCATTGAAACCTCCTTCAAGAGCGAATTAAGGTTATAATAAATAATTTGATTTCGGCTTCACGCACATTGATATGTTTTGATTTGTATTTTTAACATTCTCCAATATAAGTTATTGTAATTTTGTACTGATTATTTGATTATATTTTTATCGAAGGTTGTCAGGTTACTTTTTCGATGTTTCAAACTTTAACTTATAGAGCCCCTCTAGTAATAATTTCTCTATGGTTTTAGGTGTTTATTACTAAGCTGTGTGTGAGTGGGTATTTGTCTTTTATCATCGCAATATTCAGTGTGTTCGCGCTATCAATCATTAGGTCTTTTATCATCGCAATATTTAGTGTGTTCATGCTATCAATCTTTAGGTCTTTTATCATCGTAATATTCAGAGTTTTCGTGCTATCAATCTTTAGGTCTTTTATCATCGCAATATTCAGTTTGTTCGTGCTATCAACCTTTAGGTCTTTTATCATCGTAATCTTCAGTGTGTTCGTGCTATCAATCTTTTGGTCTTTTATCATCGTAATATTCAGTGTGTTCATGCTATCAATCTTTAGGTCTTTTATCACCGTAATATTCAGTGTGTTAGTGCTATCAATCTTTAGGTCTTTTATTATCGCAATATTCAGTTTGTTCGTGCTATCAACCTTTAGGTCCAGTTGTACTTCCCGGAAAAAACTATTTTAAGACTTAATTAACTGTCTCGTGTGGATAATAGAACAAGAATAACCGCTTTAAAATAAAGAATATCTGTAATGCAAGTGTTAAAAAAACCATAACTGTAAAAAAACGCGCTGGAAAAGTTAGTTAAAAAACGAAGTAAACAAGAGTTATAAATAACATTTGTTTGTTTACTCTGTTAACATAATTTTAACTCTTGTCATGCGAGATACCTCTATAGCCAAGCTTTGCCTACAAACTATGTTTGCTCTAAAGTTGTAAACATTTACATCATAATGGCTGTGTAAACAACAGAGTGAGATGGCTGTAAGATATACCTTCTACCTGCTCCAGGCTTTCCCAGTGTAAAATAAGTGTCGCTAACCCCTACCGCTACTCCCTCGGACACACGTAGCACTAATACATTCGAGGATCTTGAATAAAGGGGATGACGCGTTAAGTCGATTTGCCATATAGCAAAGTGACCCCGTTGATATCCACAAAAATAGAGAAGAATCCATCACAAAACACGTGTCAAAAGCAAACTCCACACGCTTTGTACGAACTGCAAATACTAACAACTTTCAGTATTTCATTAGTTTTTTCAATTACTAAATATAAAGCTTAATGATCGACATAAATTTTCCTCTTGCCACGAACTTTTTTCTTATAATTAACTAGCTGCAATCAATAATTAGCTTCTTGGTTGACCTTGAGTCTAGTTTTAGGGGTCTTTAATTTTCAACGGTTATATAAAAGGTTACAAGTTCGAAGTGGTATTAAACAAGTTATTTGTAGCCCTTGGGATTATTTTCCATTGCACAAGTGTAATTTTTATTCCCTAGCTAAAATTACTTTAGAATTTTAAACATAAATTACGTTTTAACCGGTTTGATATAATAATTTCTTCAGGCAAGTCAAACCAATATGTTTCTTTAGCAATTGACGTGATATAATGCTATAAAACATTCTTTAATAAAAATGCTGCAATCATTGGTTCTAAGCTGCTGAATGCGATTTTTTTAAAACTAATTTGCATTGGGTTTATAGACTTAAAACTTGGTACAAAAATTATTAATTAGGTCTAGTTTTACTATCCGAAAAATAATTACGCTATTATTCTATTCAGCAGCGAAGATCTAAAAAAACATAAGACACGGAAGAATGGTCGGATTAATTTAAGTATATCATGTAACAGCCCTATATAAGACAAAGATATTTGTTAAGACTTGGATGTGTGTCCGCTGAGATTAAAAAATTGATGCTTCCTGTCTTAGGGCCAGCGAAGCGTATGCTAAGATACACAAAATTTATTTTAACATGGACATTTTTCATATTCCAAGGACGAGCGAAGCGAATCTAAAGTGTCAAAGACGAGCATAGTGAATCCGGTAAGACGAGGAAAATTCCGAGATGCCTTGTACTCGAAATTTTTGTGATTAAAATACTTGTTGAGGAATGGTTGTAGTGCCTTGTTGTGGAATGGTTGTAGTCCCTCGTTGTGGAATGGTTGTAGACCCTTGTTGTGGAATAGTTGTAGTCCCTCGTTGTGGAATGGTTGTAGTCCCTCGTTGTTGAATGGTTATAGAAAAGACGTAGTCTTAAAGGTTTTTATTTGCTAATCATTTGTGCTGACACTGGCAATGCGGAATGATATTCGCTTATCTCGATAGATGCGTCAGGCTTAAGGATGTTGCCTAAAGGATGTGTCGCCACTGTTTTCAGGGTAAATTTACATAATTGATTTGTTATATCCTAAATGCACTCTAGTTTAGAAGGAGGTTATAACGAGGTTATACAGAGCCACAAGAGCCCAGGAAGTATGTTTCAAGCCTCCCAATGTATTGAAAATATATTGTTCCCTCTTTATATCTCTTTAGGTCAGGACCGAGATAATAAACCGTAACTGGTTAGGGGTTTTATAAAACTCAAATTGCTTAATCTTAAATTTTCTTCGTTTGGCAGCTGCTCGTCTTTAGCCAATGTCATTTTATTATTAGGTTTATGAGGCAACCGTCAATTGTCACAACCATAAAGACATTTATCGTAGTTGTAACAATAAAAAAACATCTCATGAGCCAAGGCGAGACGAGCAGGTCAGAAGAGCGGTCGACATGATGGAAATATGACGGAAACATAAATAATGACGGAATAAATAAATAATGAACTGAAACAAATGGAAAAATAAACACATGGCAATATCCCATATAATAACAAATTAAAAATTCCCAAAGGAAATTCGCTAAAACAAAACAACATTTAATTCAAAAGAAACTTTTTACTAAAAGAGGCTCCAAGAATTTTTCGCGGACTGTAGGCTTGCGAAGCGGCCACGAAACAACAAGGGGCCGGAGGCCCCATCTTTTCTTAATGCAATTATTTCCCCTTCTATTACAGGAAAGCAAAAGAAGCTGACAGCACTGTCTTATATTTTAAATGAGTGTCTTTTTCTCCCCACCCTGTTTTTCTTCTTAGTGCATGTTTAACCTCAAGTTCCTCGTTTGTTATTCATGCGTAGCATTTCTTAAATAATGAATAAGGTTTTGTCTAAAGCTAATGCGACGCGTAAATATTTTATCGAGTTTTAAGAACGATATATGTCTGTTTAGCTCATGATTTTTCTCCCTACAACTTTTTACCCTACATGTTACTAGGACTAGGGCATCTTTATGACGTTATCCCTGCCTCTAGGGCATAATGCTTAGGGTTTTACCCCTTACTGTACAAGATTTACTGCAATTCAGTTCCCAAACGAAGAAACCCCGATGCTTTTGTTACAAATTATAACGAAAACATTCTACCAATCTCATCTATCGATTTTATGTTGTCCTAGGTCACGGAAGAATTCATATTAGGTTTGGGACTTTCAAAAACACAAAATTAAAAAAAAAAATTTTTTGTAACAAAGTAACTTTAATTAAGTAATTACAATCTTTCAACTTTAATTAAGTAATTTTTATTTTGTAAGTTTAATTGAGTTATTTAATTTTGTAACTTTTATTAAGGTACTATGACCCTAGCATATTTCTGAATTTATCCTTCTCTATATTTATAAATACATATAGAGAAGGACCCTATAATAAAGAGGCTTTCATACGAGGTGTTCAGGTTACTTTTTCGATATTTTTTCAAAAATAAGCCGATAAAGCCTTCTCTATACTATAGAGGACATAACCTATATCCATAGAGACTTAGAGATATATTACTAGAGGGGGCATAGCCTATCTTAATACATTAAGAGGCCTGAAACATTTTTAGTGGGGCTCTCAGGGGCTCTGTGTAACCTAATTAAAACCTCCTCCAAGAGGAAGTTATGGTTATAATTAATCAATTGTTTTCGGCTTCCCGCAGATTGTTTGTGTTGTGATTTGTGTTTTAAACATTCTACTATATAATTTACTGGTTTTTTTTATGAAAATGATAATCGAATGTGGTCAGGTTACTTTTCGATGTTTCAAAATTCAACCAATAGGGCCCCTCTAGTAATATATCTCTATGCATAGAGATATATACTAGAGGGAGTATAGCCTATCTTAATACATTGAGAAGCCTGAAACATTTTTAGTGGGGCTCTCAGGGGCTCTGTGTAACCTCATTGAAACTTCCTCCAAGAGGGAGTTGAGGTTATAATTAATTAATTGTTTTCAGCTTCCCACAGATTGTTTGTGTTGTGATTTGTATTTAAACATTCTACTATATAATTTACTGTTTTTTTGCTGTTTATTTGATGATAATGATAATCGAATGTGGTCAGGTTACTTTTTCGATGTTTCAAAATTCAACCAATAGGGCCTCTCTAGTAATATATCTCTATGCCTATATCAATATTTTGAGGAGCTTGAAACATAGAGATATTATTACTAGAGGGAACCTATAGGTTAAATTTTGATACATCGAAAAAGTAACCTGACCACTTTCGCTTATAAATATAATCAAATTATCAATACTAAATTACAAATAACTTAGATATTATTATTAAAAAAAATAATAATAATAATAATTATTATTATATTATTATATAATAATAACTTATAAACAACAGTAGCCAAGAAAATAAGAAAGTACACAGAGCTGTCATTTGAAATTTAAAGACTATGGGAGATGAAAAAGGTTGAAATCCTTCCATTTGTTATGTCCACTACTGGAGTTGTACCTCATAGTCTAATTACTAATATTAAAGCTCTGGACAACACTCTTCACGACATTCAAAAGGCTGCAATTCTTAACACCTGTAATACCGTTAGAATTTTTTTAAATCAATAAATAACTTTAAATTAGCCTTAGTCTTGGTACTTTATACCCGACTAATGCTAACGAAAACTGGCAAAAGCTAAGAAAAAATAAAATAAATAAACAATAATTATAATAATAATAATAATGCCCGTTAGAGCCTTGCAGCTCATCAGGATAACCCTGCGGGCACCACCTCGGGTAATAGCAACCGTTACGCTCAAAGTGGCGATAATTTATCTAAACAATAATTTGCTATAAACTGAGAGCGTAACCTGGGATGCGAACCCCAGACCTCCGTGGTGTCAAAGGTCAGTGCAAAGACTAACGCTCTAACGACCTCGGCAACGGAGGCGGCCCTTGATATTATAAAGTTTGAAACTTCGATATAATAAAGTTAAAAATAACAAATTGGAACACACAATTGTGCAGGAATCCTTTTGATTTATTTTAACCTTGACTCACTCTCGAAGGAGGTTTCAATGAGGTTACAAAGAGCCCCAAAATGATGTTTCAAGTCTATCATTGTATTGAGATAGGCTATGCCTCCTCTAGTAATATACCTCTATGGTTTAAATCTATATAGTTGTCTCTATGGTCATTATCTATGGTTATAGTCCCTAGTAGTCATAGAGTTATATACTAGAAGGGGGCATATCATATCTTAATTCATTGAGTAGCCTGAAACATATTTTCAGGGCTCTCGGGAGCTCTGTTTAACCTCATTGAAACCTCCTTCAAGAGTAACTTAAGTTTATAATAAATCAATTGTTTTTAGCTTTCCGAACTTTATCTGTGGTTAATATGTATTTTAAACGTTCTTAAATATATGTTACTATAATTTTATTCTGTTTATTTGATTGTATTGAATGCCGAAGTTAGTCAGGTTATTTTTTCGATGTTTCAAAATTCAACCAATAGAGCCCCTTCTAGTTATTGTATCTCCATGCTAGTAGTAAGCTCTATGGTTGTAACTGACTGATAATTTAATTACGTATTTATTAAATGTACAAAAGATGAAGTATTGGAGTTGCGTAATTTTTTCATTCCTTTTTCAATTTGTTGTCTATTGAAAACCTTTTCACTGTTTTCTTACCAACGTAATAACATTTACATAAACAATATAACTTTATGGTTAAAAAACAAAGATATAGAAAAGAAAATAATAAGTTATGTAACAGAATAAAAAGGTAAGAAGATATAATAAAATATTTAAGTCGGTTTAAGAATACAGACTTTGTAAATTCACCATGATTTCCCTTACAAGTTTCTAAAACAAGACCTAAAGCAATCCAGTGTTG
>JACMZG010000022.1:38649526-38857026 GCA_018340805.1 Microvelia longipes | reverse complement strand
TGATCCAACGTTCTAGAAGGCCGTGGATATTCGACCGCGCCTTATAATTTATTGGCAGAAATTTTGAAAAATTGTAATACCCTTACGCGTTTTACAATTTTTTTTACGCGTATCAAATCATTTTTACAAATGATTTGATCGATTCGAAATTTAGCACTTATGGAGTCATGCATAGTACCAACAAATGTGCTGAGTGTTCTCTCATTATCAGCAATAGTTAAATTTTTATTAAGAAATTTTTATTGAAAAAGAATCCAATTTAGTTGAAATTTTGAGCAAATGTATTCCTTGCATAATAAATAAGTATACTGTTTTTTAATCCGGCAAGTATATCTACAGATCATTGATCATAAAAGTTAAGCAGCATTGAGCGAGGTCGCCGAGGTCATTACTTGGATGGGTTACCGCTGGTAATAAATAGAATGTATATACTGTCTGAGGACGAGCGAAGCAAGTCCGTAGACGTGATGCAGTATAAATTTGTTTATTTTTTATATTCAGAGGACGAGCAAATCGAGTCAGAAGTGAAGAGGATGCGTAGCGAATCCGATGTAGAGAGAATGTAATGTAGATGTAGAGAGAATCCTAACTGATTTTTAAGAATCTACTTCCTTTTTAATAAGCTCATTTAGGATTAGCTCGGGGTAGTAGGGCGAAATCTAAAATTAGCATATACAACTAGTTTTCGCTAGGGTTTGGATAAAACCCTGAAAGTTAAATAACAGGGATGAAGCATATCATCTCATCTTAATGCAATAACTGTCGCCACTTCTATCCATTTTACGTCGGACACTCTAAAACACTAATGTATCCTGTAAGCGAATTTCCAAAATAATAATGAGCTTATAAAGTTGGGATCATGGTAAGGGGAAAGTGGTTTTTTTTAAAGGGAAAAGACTCCCTTATCAAGAATATAACATATATTGTTGAGATATTTGAATACATCTCAGGTATATCATTAGGTATTAACACTACGTCTTAATACCTATATATATATATATATATATATATATATATATATATATATATATATATATAATATATATATATATATATATATATATATTATATATATAAACACAGCTTAAAATGAAACTATATATTTATAGTTACAATTAAACTAATTTAATATGCTTATAACTTTATGTATGGGTAGAAGTTTATACATCCTTATAGAATGAAATGAACCAAAATACACTAATATTTGTTAAGTAATAAGATCAAAACTACTTTAGATTTGTACGCAGCTAATTATTACATAGCTTTTTGTTTTATAATGTGCTTATAAATATACAACACACACACACATATATATATATATATATAAATATATATATATATATATATTATATATATATATATTATATATATATACATATACATATATATATTATATACATATACATATATTATACATAGATATATATAAAATTAATCACTAATTCAAGTGTTTTTAAGACCTCCTGAAAAATGTTTACCAATATTAATGTATTTAAAAGACACTATAGGGAATACTAAAAAAACACACTCCTTACTCCATGTTTTTTTAGTATTCCCTATAGTGTCTTTTAAATACATTATTATGGATAAAGGGAACAAAAAGAATGTTAAAAAAGTTTACCAATATGTTTGTATGTGTCTGAATTTGTCAGTTATGATTCTAGCTCCCAGTTCATACCAAGTTAAGATAATTTAAGTTAAGTGAATTTTCCAAAAATGAGCTTATAAGGTTGCTGTCTTGGAGGCGGTGCTTCTGAAAGGGGATGTATATAAATTTATAAAGAAATAAATAGAAACACTTAGAAAACTTGTAACGTTTCGCTTTAAGTATGTTCGCAAGCCTCATTCGCTAATGGGATAGGCGTCATGGCGGAAGACGAACCTCGGACCGCCCCGACACAAGGTAGATAAGACTAATTGGAAGGAGGTATACTAATATACATATAGTAGTATACATCACACATGGTGGTTTGGCTAATTTTATCTCTATGTCTACATCCTGTATATATGATCACTTACAGCCTGTATGTATTACTACTTACATCCTGTATATATGACTAATTATATATCTGTATGGTATTATCATTTTCTTTTGTTGTTTGATTACAGTCGGACGGTAACACAGCATTTCTAAGAGCAGCGCGAGCTGGTCACCTGGACAAAGTACTAGAACACCTTAAGAACAATGTAGATATCAACACATGTAACACCGTATGTATTTTCTTTTACTTTTATATATCTGTGGTCTGTAGTGGTCCGACATTACCTGTAAAATAATGCAATTATTTTAATAGTATCATTTGATATTACTGAGTTTTGAAAAACAACAGCAATGGACAACAGGCAACGCCTTGACTCAGCAATGATCTAACTTTTTTTAAATAAGCTTATTAAGTCAAAAAGGTTAGAGCTGGAAGGGTCTAGCCATGACCCTTTAACACGTGTACGCAGCAACGCGACAGTACATTCTTGCTACGTCAAGAAAGAGTATTAATGCGATCGGTCATTTTCCCGACTGTACACCTAAACTACAAAAATATGTAGCTAAGATGCCCTGTCGCGAAGACGACCTTCTAAGAATTTTTGATATTTGACGCTGGAACGCTCTTTTGCGTTACAACAAAAATCCCATACACTAAAGCAAAACATATCGCTGTAATATAGATAAGTATACTCTTTGAAACATAGTCAAAAATAAATAAAATGATGTAAGCAGGTTTAGATAAAATAAGAATAAAAAAATACATAAAGAACAAGAACAATATATTTCAATCCATTTGGATCATCTTCAGGAACTAAAAAACAAAAGTACAAAAATATTACTAAAAACATACAAAAGTACAAAATACACAATAATAAGACAGGAACCAAACATTAATGTCAAGTATTAAACTTAACAAATTATACTTACTATAAAACTACTAAAAAGCTACATTAACAATAAATAAAAAACTAAAAACAAATCAACAGGAATAAACTTTAAAAGCACCAACTTTAAAACACCACAAAAAAGAGGTAATTCGTATGTACGTATTTACCTATGTACGTACGTTCGTATGTACGTATGTATGTACATACGTACGTATGTACGTACGTACATAGATACATGTATACATATGTATATGTGTACATATGTATATGTGTAAATGTATGTACATGTGTACATACATGTACGTACGTACGTACATACGTACGTATATACACACATACGTACGTACGAATGTATGTATGTATGTACGTACGTGCATGTATGTATGTATGAACACATGCACATACATATACACTTATAAAAATGTACACATGTACATCTTTGGTACACATATGTGTGTATGTACGTACGTTCATACGTACATACATACATTCGTACGTATGTATGTGCGTACGTACATGTATGTACACATGTACATACATTTACACATATGCATATGTACACATATACATATGTATACATGTATGTATGTACGTACGTACATACGTACGTATGTACATACATACGTACGTACGTACATACATACGTACATACTTACGTACGTACATACATACGTACGTACATACGTAAATACGTACATACGAATTACCTCTTTTTTTGTGGTGTTGTTGACTGCAACTAATAACAATTTGTGCTAATTTTCATTAATACATTTAAAATTTGAACACAAATCAGGTAGATAACATTGACGTCTAGCCGTAGTTATGTATGTACCAAGTTAGATTAAAAATAAATCGTTGAGTGAATGTAAATACTCTTTGACATTAACCAAAAGAGAGTGCAAATTACGAAAATAGGCTTCATTTATCACAAATTCGGCTAATTACTGAAAATTTTGAAAAAAAGCTAACGCACCTCGAAAATTTCCTATAAGAATCAATGATAAAAAAAGCATCAACCAAAGTTTGTTGGTGATCCAATGTCCAGAGGAATCTAGAAGGCCGTGGATATTCGACCGCGCCTTATATTTTTCCTATATACTTACGGTATAAATGATGGAAAGTAAAAAATAATTAAATAAGTTTCAACCTAATTTTAAAAAAGTCGTATTTTTTAATAAATATTGATACATTAACTTATAAGTTGTAATGTATTATTGATAACATAATTGATATAATATTTTTATGTCAATTAACGAGCGAAATAGATTGGTAAATCAAAACTAATTGTAGATGTAAGGGGTTCGCTAAGGGGTAGTAGAGTGCCTGTATATCAGGCACTCTATGATATACAGGCACTCTATGGGGTAGTAATGGGAAAGATCGGGTTTGAGTCCCCCGATGGAACAATGCGACACCTAGCGGCAAGTTGTGAAACTAAACCTATCAGTCTTCGTTTTTCCGCCTACTGCAACAAGTAGTGTTTTTAGTTAACTTAAATCACCACCTTGCATAGAGATATATACTATATATACTTGATATATACTGACATGTTTAGATCAGAGACTATAGATACTTAAACAGTAAGACTGTCGACTCAATGGTGGAAAAATTTGGATTCCGGTCAACACTAGCGCGGCGAGGGACCTACCTTTTAATTGAGTGGGAGTGTCTGGAATTCCCGCTTTTTGCCCACAGTCAGTTTGAAATTTGTATACTTTGTATAGTTATACTTCTCACTAACCCTACCACTTTAATCTTACACAGAACGCTTCTGATTATTTTTAAGTTTTTCATTCAAGTAATTTATTGTTTTAATTGATTAAATCAGGTAATAATGAAATAGTGGCTAAAGTTTACACGTTGTAAAAGACAGATTTCGGCATTTAATGCAGCCTGTATTTTAATTACATCGGCAAGATGCGAACATGTAATTTAATGTAATTACCTGATAAAACCGACTAAATTAATAAATTAATTAAATGAAATTTACTTATCTGCCATCAGTAAGGTTCTCTGGAAGTTTAAAAAATGTTTCTATTTACTTTTAGTTTCTCAATTTTTAAAATACAGAACATGCAACGGCGAACCGTTTTTGTGAAAAATACATACAGAAAACTTATATAAAAGAACATTTTATAATAATAATATATGTAGCTGTCATAACCAAGAATTGCCATGGTATTTATAAATTTTAATATAAAAATATAATCAGTCATTTTTGGAAAGCTATTGGGGTTAGTTCATAAGTTGTCCGCGCCGGTCCGCCGCAGCGCTATTTTTAGTAGCTTGCGATAATCGAGTCCAAACTTTTCCTCATTTAAGTTAACCCCCCCTGGTTTAGATATAGCCTATCTAAATACATTGAGATTCCTGAAACATCTTTTTGGGGCTCTGTGTAACCTCATTGGAACCTCCTTCAAGATTGAGTTAAGGTTGTAATTATAAATTTATTTTGGTTTCCGGCACATTGTTTGAATTTTGATTTGTATTTTTAACGTTTTACTACAGAAGTTATTGTAATTTTTGTACTGATTATTTGATTATATTTTTAGCGAAGGTGGTCAGGTTACTTTTTCGATGTTTTAACATTTAACCTATGTGACCCCTCTAGTAATAATATTTATTTATTTATTTTAACAATTTACAGTGAGCGGCCGTTTAATGGCCGATTTTTACAGCTCCACATATAATAAAAGTGTTAGGTTATTTAGGTTATTAGCATTAAATTATTAATTAAGAGATACATTATTTAAAGTAGGTAGTAAAAAAATAAAAAATTGTTACACAAATAAATTTAGATAAATAAGAAATTGTAAAAGGATTATTTAGTTTACAATTAAAGACATTAGAATTATGAGTATAATAATTATTTTAAAATATTAGAATTCTTATTATAGATAAGTTAACATATTAAAATGAGCGTCATAAATTTATATAAAATCAAGTATTAAAATTCAAAAGTTAAAATTAATGATTTAGTTAATACACATGAGAATGAACAACATAAGATTTATTATTTTAAAAATTGAGAGTAAGCAATTAAAAATTAAAAGAACAGTTTAATATAAAAATATTAATAAAATTGCAATAAAATGAGCCAAATAATTTAGTAATATCTAGAATTAAAGTTAGATCATTGAGATAATTTAAAGAACAATTTAGTAAAACAATTTTAACACTTATAATTGTTTATATCATAATATAAAATTTATTATGTATATTATTCAATTATAATTATGTTTATATTATTATTCAATTATAATATATGTCCAAAGAGACTAATATTATTAGTATTAGTGTTAGACTAATACTCTACTGTTAGTAGTAGACTAATAGTATTAGTCTCTTTGTATAAGCTACCTTGCGTGTAATATTATCGAGTACTATTTCAGATTTTAGCTTCATCGCACATTAGTCACATCGAGCATTAGCGCCATCGGGTCCCCACAATTAACTGTGAAGCTAAAGAGAAACAAAAAGTCCGCCATGTTTTAAAGCTGCAAGGGTCAAAGTTCAAATGGTACTGAGTTAACAGCACAGAGAAAAGAAGTATAAATGAATTAAGTATGAAAGAAGTATAAAAAGTGGTAAACTTCTTGTTAGGAGAAGTGAAGTTCTTGTTTAGGTTTTATTATCTATGATGTGAAGTTTATAGAAAATAGAAGTATATATAAATGGTGAAACAAGTCATTTAAGTTATAAGTCAAAGCATCAGCCAAAATAATTTTAAGATATTTGGTAAGTTACAAATATGGGCTATCTATAACTTTTATAGAATAGCACACCGTTATAATAAGTTGACAGCGGAGGA
Source organism: Microvelia longipes (assembly GCA_018340805.1). Classification (NCBI taxonomy): domain Eukaryota; kingdom Metazoa; phylum Arthropoda; class Insecta; order Hemiptera; family Veliidae; genus Microvelia; species Microvelia longipes. The sequence continues at coordinate 38,850,344 of JACMZG010000022.1, read as the reverse complement.
ACCAATAAAGTTGGTCTAATATTAAATTGTTGGCGTGGTTTAATATCGAGGGTTATCCTTATTGGATCCCTCAAATTATTTTCCCACTATGTCAACTGATTATAACCGTGTGTTACTATATAATACTTGATTTTCGGCATGGAAGACCGCGGTTCAGAGTCCGGGTTATGCTCTAAGATTTAGTACGTTCACACACACTTAAGAACCGCGTATCGTATTTAGTACAATCTCTCAATACGGTAATTTAAGCTGTATGAACCATGCGGAGGGGATCCGATCGCATACGCTAGAACTAGGGAGATGGAATCTAAATGGATCCCCCGATACGCTGTCTTTTTGTGTGTGTACCTTTAGAGACGATCGTATTTAACGGATAACCTTCTCGTCGAACTTTTATTTCACTTCTATATAACCGTTTTTGATCAAATAACTTTTTGAATATTATTTTTTTTAGTGTAACTTTATTATTATGCAAAGAAATCACAATTTAATTAAATATATTTTTTGTTTTAAACTTCCTTATAACCAAAAGTGAAGGTTCACTATACAAGACACCATGTTTTGGCGGGAACAGTTATCACTCGATCGACTAAACAAATACGCTGCAAGAACCGTGAAGTTTGTTGACCGTACTGCATACGTATTCTATACGATCCGCGGATCTAGAGTGTGTGTGAACGTACTAATTATATGAATGGCATTTGTATTAAAAATATTTTGCCAACTTTAAATAATAATTAGAGGATAGTAGATGCAATCCACCTGAGGTTGTTTCAGCAGGGGGAATACTCTGATGGACCAAAAGGCCCTAAAACAGGCATTTTCTCTTTTTACTTGATAATAATGGAATAAACAAACAAATTATGGCTACAAGGATTTGCTATTTTGATCTTTCTATAATATAACAGTGTGTTAGCCAATTAGGTTAGTCCTAGAAGTTGAACCACACCCTCAGTTTTATATCAAGCTAATTCTTTGGTTCCTCAACACTATTTTCCCATGCTGTTATGATATAACACTCAGCTGAAGTCAGTTGACAGCACACCAAAAAGTGTGGGAGGGAAAGAATTATATTGATTTAGAATAACCGCGCCACTTCATGCCAACCTAGGTACAAAAATGCCTTTTTCGTAAATAAAATCATAAAAAGGCAACACTGGTTGTAAACATTTGTAACCTCGTGTTGCTTTTATTTCCTTCATTGTGCATATTGATCTGTTTGAGTTGGTTTCGTTTCATTCCATTCTGTTCAATTCATCCAATTATTGCAGTGTTGTAATATGATCTGAGTGCCTATATCTGTCACATGGACATTGACGTATTTTTTTTTTGTTACTTAAAAGAAGGGATTTTTATGTTAAAAATTGAGGGTTAAAGTATTGAAATTTTGGCGAGCTGTCAATTGACTTTAGCCGTGTGTTATATTATAACTGATTATAATCATGTGTAGTAGTACTAAAGTTATGTAGAAATTCATACAATTGGAATGGGGGCGTGGGACACAGTGGCCCAACTCCCTGGTATGAGGAGGTCCTACAACAGGGGCTAGTTAAGTAAACTACTGCAACGAGCCCTAGTTTTAACCCTATGCCACCGTGATCAATATTGTTATCAGTTTAAAATCGGGATAATCGGAACGTCTATTTATGTTTGTTAAGATTGTGTTCAAGACAATTTTTAACTTATATGTGAACTTAACTTAACTTTTTAACTAATATGTGGACTTAACTTAACTTTTTAACTTATATGTGAACTTATTGTTAACTTATATGCGAACTTATTTTTAACTTATAAATGAACTAATTTAAGCAACAAAAAAAAAAGTCTCTCCACAAAACAATAATTTATTCAGAGCGCTTTCAACCTAACATGAGGCCATCATCAGTGCCAGATATAACAGTCAAAGACCTTAAGATCCCAGATAAGTAAAGTGAAAGAAAAAGGTGAAAGAACCTGTGAAGCCCGAGAATAAGAGTGGTGTATATTTAATACAATGCGGTGAGTGCTCAGCCAATTATATTGGCCAAACTGGCAGAAACCTAAAGGCTAGGGTCAAAGAGCACTTGCGTGATGACCTCAGCAGTTTTTACCAGCATGTAAACCTAGAAGGTTATATTAATGCTAACCACAAGGCTGGGTTCATACATCATATTTCTAAAGGTAGAAAAATGGATTCCCTCGAAAAATACGAGATTATGAGGAACCAAAAAACAGAGAGTCGAAATTTGAGTCTAAATGATAAGGACGCTTGCAAGCGCTGCTACCCCTCTGCGGACTGAAAAATTGAATCTCGCTTCAGTCGCAGTCATAACTAACAAGCACTCACAGGCTCAATAATTCTCTTCTCACCGGTCAGTCTGATTCATTCATTTATATTCATTTTATTTTAATGTTTTTTTTTGTTTTTTATTTATTTATTTATTTATTTTTAATTTAATTTTGTCTTTTAGTTTTTTATTTTATTTATTTTGTTTTCCTTTTAATCTATGTAATTTTTTAACTTTTTAGATTTACTAAGTCCTATTTATTGTTTGTTTTATATAGGCCTGAAGATGACCTTTGTGGGTTGAAAGCCGGTTTGCTTATTTAAATATATTTTGTAGAGAGACTGATGCTTTTTATTAAGATTTACTCCACTTGCGCTGTCTTATTTATAGTACTCAACAAATTTTGTCGAAAAGATGGAGTTAATGGTTTTTTTCATTAAAGAAAGAACGGCTAATTGAAAGACATTACAGGTAAACACATGTCGAACAGTGGAATTAGCAGTTTTCTTTTCCTTCTTTTTCGACTCGATGATGTCGGTGAGTCATGATAGACTCACCGACATCGTGTGTCACCCAAAGCACCAACTCCACACAGCAAACAAGATGCTGAAGGTCTCTTTTTTAAACTTAAATAAAATAGGGCATAAGAATTTCCGTTAACACGAACCATGTAGGTTAACTACCGTGACTTATAAAATGACAAATTTTTAAACCCTTTTATACTAATAATATTAATGTGATGTGACAATTCAAATCTAATCAGAAAATTATATTGTACAATAATATCCTAAATAAGCAGAGTGGGACAGGGTTGCATGTGCAATAAACCCTTCGAGCAGATAACATCAAGATTTGCATGACTATGCAGAGTTATGTCTATTGATTGCATGTTATTATTTATCCAGACTTTAGACTGCAGCAAAAACTTTCCTTGACTTGATGTATATCACTTACAATACAACTCTACAATTGAAAAAATAGAGGTTTTATTTAAATATGATGCTGCAGTCATCTTAAAATATTACTAGGTATTGAAGGGCCACTAGTGGTTACAAAGAAGTTAATCTCTGAGACTAAAGATCAGGAAGTCCAAAGTAGTGGATAAGCGTAGCAAATCAAATGTGTAGTGTGAAAAAGTTCTGAGGTACGCCGTACCCCATTTTTACTATTCCTCATTTATACTGTGGGTATATAGGAAAAGTATTGTGTTTGCAAAAATATTTGAAAACGGGATGTCACCAGAATTATCTGTTTCAGGCGTTTTTAAGGCCTCCTACTTGGTTTTCACAAAGTTGTATGTGTGTGTCTGTTATCATAGTAGTTCCCAGTTTATGTATGTTAGAGAGTTTAAACTTTGTACAAAAATCAGTCTACCACTGTAGTTGTGCTATTTGGAAAATAATTTGACGTCATTATCCTGCAATAATGACTGCAAAAAATTCTTACTTACTTACTTACTTCGATGAGCAGTAGTTAAGCCTAATGGCATATTACTTTGTCAGAAAAAAATAATGTCTATGGAAGAGATGAGTTAAGGTATTCCTCGATAGTATATGGAGTAAGGTTGACAAGAAATTCCTTCAGTGCTGACTTCATGGACTTGTGATCTAGAGACGTCATGTGTCGTGGCAGAGCATTGTAGAGTTTAATTCCAAGGATAGCAGGATCCTTCTTAGTTTTCTCTAATCTTCTGAATGGAATGGCGATTTTTTGACAATTTATAGTGCCATAATGGTGTATATCTGAATTTTTAGTTTTTTCGGATGAGTGAACAGCAAGAATGTTGAATAATATGAAATGAGCAACCACTGTTAAGATTTTGTATTCTTTAAAAATAGGTTTGCATGATTTAAGCGGATGTGTCTTAGTAATGATTCTAAGAGCACGTTTCTGTAGTACGAGCACTTTTCCTAGATGTGCTGAGGTGCCCCAAACCTCAATACAGTAAGTGAGTTTAGAGTGAATGTTAGCGTAATAAAGCTAAATTAACTGGGTAACTGATAAGTACCTACGTAGGATTCTAAGTGGATATAGCTTTTTGGAAGTACTGTTACACAGGTGTTCTATATGAGCAGCCCAGCTGAGTTTGGAATCCAGAGTAACGCCAAGAAGTTTAACAGAGGTTGACTCCGATTTATTACTCAAAGAAAAATAACATGTTTGGTTCTTTGAGTTGTTGAGTACAAGATGATTTGCAGAGAACAGTCTGCGGCCCATCCCTGGGCTTCCTCAAGGGAATCACTTGTCTCTTTTATGTTTTTTCCTTTGGTAATAATCGTAGAATCGTCAGCAAACATTTTAACTTTTTGAGGTTTTTGATCAGGAAAGACTAGCGGAAGGTCATTAATGTATATAAGAAAGAGCAAAGGTCCAAGTTTTGAGCCTTGAGGCACTCCGAAGAAAACTTTTCCTAACTCAGACAGACCATCTGGACCCTTCACTACTTGCATTCTGTCCAGTAGATAAGATCTAATCAAATCACAAGCTGATTGGCTGAGGCCATAATATGCAAGCTTCTTTATAAGTAATTCCAGGTCAACACAGTCGAAAGCACATTATTTAAATATGTGCGTGTGTGTGTGTGTCTGTTGTCATCGCAGCGCCCTGTGTCAGTCTACTGCTGTAGTTGTGCTATTTGGAAAATAATTTGATGTCATCTACCTGCAATAATGACAGCAAAAAAATTCCAAATTTACAAAACACGGAAAAATGATGCAATCCGATGTACTTTTTTAAAAAAAATTGTAAAAAATAAGAATTAATTAAGTTGAAATTTGGTACAAGTATATACCTTTACATAAAAAATAAGTACACCGAGTATATCCATGAATTTTGGTAGATCATAAGACTAGTCTCAATCAGATTTTAGTCTCTTTTATAAATCATTTTTATGTTTTTTTGTTATCTTTACTTAAGTTTAGCTATGTAATTTCTATTATACCTGAGCGCCTTGTTTTGGAATTATCTGTTGAGGGCTCATTTTAAAAATTGTATAAATAAATAAATAAATAAAAGTAGAGCAGCTCAAGAGTAGTCAGTGCATGCATGGGTGATCGCTGGAATGAAACGAATGTATTTACTCTCTGAGGACGAGCAAAGCGTGTCCAAAGATGTGTTGAAGTATAAATTGAACGACTAGTAGTGCCCTTATCTACATTTATACAATAATGGAGACCCACACTAACCATAATCAAATCTTGTTATATTAAAATAGCAATTGTTAACTCTTCCTCATATAAAACCTTTATTCTCCCACAAAAAATTGTCTTCCGATTTACTATTCTAAAATTATATGAATGAAACAAATTTCATATTTTGTTATGGACTGAAGTTTTTATATCATTTGATACTACAGATTTTTGCAAAACAAACAATTATATTGTGTCTATAAAAGTTCCATTTATTTTTTATTTCAATCTATATGTGTAAATTTTATTTATGTTAAAGATTTTAAGTAAAAACAGATTAATTACACAAAAGTCCTATATTTTTTTTTATACATAATAATTAACTAAGCTTTTGACTTGAAATTAGTCATCTTCAGAGTTTAACAATATGAATTAAAAATTAAAAAAAAAAAAACAATTTTACAAACTAATTTTATTGCACCTTGTTAAGCTATGAGTAGTTTGTAAATTGTTTTTTTTTTTATTTTATAATTTATATTTTTAAACTCTGATGATGACTAATTTTTAGTCGAAAGCTTAGTTAATTATTTTATATAAAAAAAAAATATAGGACTTTGGTGTAATTAATCTATTTTTATTTATTTTTTTATTAGCCCACAAAAAATAATCTTTTTAATTTTTAAAGATCTTATTTATTAATCATTCAGCAATATTCTGATAAATCTGATTTGCGGAATCTGTAATCGCTATTGAATTTTTACAAAAGTGCTCTCCCTCTATTTGAATTCATATTTATTTGTATTTTGTTGTTTATGTTATAGAATGGTTTAAACGCTCTACACTTAGCTAGTAAGGATGGACATATAGATGTAGTAACAGAATTATTGAAAAGAGGAGCCAATGTTGACTCTGCCACTAAGAAAGGCAACACAGCTCTCCATATTGCTTCTCTAGGTTTGTCTTTTATATCTATGAATCGAAAGCATGTCCTATTCTTTTCCTTGGGGAAAAATTAAGCCATCCAAAATAAGGTTAGTGTGCATGGCAGACGGAATCCTAATTTAATTTAATTTTAAATTAAAAAAAAAAACTAAATTAACTAAATTTAACTATTTTTTTAATTTTTTCCTTTTTTTATTTTATTTTATTTATTTTTTATTTTTTTTTTTTTTTTTAATTATGTGGAGGAAATCTAATGCTGGACTAAGAAACAAACATGATTAACCACATTTTTATTCCAAGTTCTTTGCAATTAAGTTAGTTCTCGCTGTTACTTAAAGTTTTTTGCAATTATTTATGACTCTAATAAAATGAAGTTATTATTATTATTTAAAATTATAAGTACCAAGTTATTTCCTTCCAACTCTCTCTCCACATCATCTTCTAAAGCATGACTGTAAAATACATAGTGAGCCCTACAAAAGATATATGTTATTACAGTATATTTACTATTTTAATCATATATAATGCTAATATATGTGTGTCAAGTTTCATTTCATTACCTCATTATTTAATTTTTTATTGAATGACTTGTATATGTTCTTTAAAAAATTGTTAAAAATTTAAAACTAATCCAATTAAGTTGAAATTTATAGACCAAGAGCCCAGGGGTGTTTTGTTAATAAAAAGTGTAATGGCTGTAACCGGTCTCAATATTTTGTAAATACCTTCCTGAACAAGGATCTGCAATTCTGCCGTCTCGTATCGGATTGGTGTCCCAGGCCGAACGCACTTTACAGGCCAAATTTACCACCGAAGTTAATAAAAAGTGTAATGGCTGGAAAGGGATTTAATATTTCGTAAATACCTTCCTGAACAAGGATCTGCAATTCTGCCGACTCGTATCGGATGGGTGTCCCAGGCAGAACCTTTGACCCCTAAAGTGCGTTCTGCCTGGGACACCCATCCGATACGAGTCGGCAGAATTGCAGATCCTTGTTCAGGAAGGTAATTACGAAAAATGGAGACCGGTTCCAGCCATTACACTTTTTATTAACAAAACACCCCTGGGCCCTTGGACTATTAGTATAAGTGTATACGAAAAAAATGAGTATAGGAAATATTGTGTCAATACAGCAAGTATATCCATGGTTTGTGTTGGATCATAAAAGTTAATCTACATTGAGGTTGATCAGTGCCTGAATTGGTGACCACTGGAAATAAAATGATTTTTTTTACTCTCTAAGGACAAGCGAAGCATATCCGAATTATTGTTGTTGTATAAATTCCGTGATTTTTATATTCTGATGATGAGCGATGCGAGTCTGAAGTAAAAAAAGGGATCTGATGTAAGGAAAAGTTCCTCATCAGCCTCCGTTGCCGATTTTTTTCCTTGGAATAACCTTGTGAAAAAATAAATTGGTTACATCAATGGCAAGCCTCAGGATTGAAATGTGATACAATACTTCCTCAGATATTAACCTGAGGTATTAACCTAATTAAATTGTTATTTACTTCCTAGCAAAGACTCACTTGTCTCTTTTTGAAGGTAAAAACTATTTTAATCTTTGCTAAGAAAAAGAACTTAGGAAGAAGGTCTTAGATAAAATAACTCAGTGATAAAAGGGGTCTGGAAGTAAAACAGTTTCCATTAGGTGCCATAACCGTGCTTATTCCTACTGAAACCTCTCTAGAAAGGGTGTAGACTCCCCACCCCTCTACAACTCATATTAGAGCACTTATTTACAATCCACCCTACACACAAGATTTTTCTGTGACGTCATATTAAATCACTTTATACCACACAGCTAAGTCAATAACATATGTGATAGATAATAATTACAACTTATTTTAAGTTCATTTACCTTAATTTAAGACAATATTGTCGAAACTAATTTAATGTTTGTGTGAAATTGTAATTATTATGAAAAATAAGAAAAAAAATGTCTCTAATGTACAATGTACCATGTCACCAATGTACATTATTATAGTACCAAGCTATCCAAGGGAATGATTAGAGCTGTTGTATCCTCCCTCTAAGCATTATAGAATCCTGTAAAGGAAAATTTAAAAAAACTAGGACTCTTAACAGTACCATCTCAATACATTTATAATATTTTAATTTTTGTTTATAAATATATTGACTGGTTTAAAAAACTAAAAAAAGAAAATTACTATACTAGAAATACCAATGTTCTAGAAATCAATAAATTTAAATTAGAAAAATACAGAAAAACACCCACGTATATGGGTTCCAAAATGTATAATAAGTTACCACAATGTGTTAAAAACATAAAAAATATTAAAAAATTTAAGCCAGAAATTAAACAAATTTTAATGGAAAAAGAATATTATGATTATACAGAATACTTAGAAGATAAATTTTAATTTTTTAAATATTCTAAACATAATTATTATTTGTTTAAATGTTATATTACCCAAAGTAAACTATGTAGAATTTTTAATTTATATTTTGAAATTTTAACTAAATTATATATATTGTTAAATTCAATGACGTTGTCTAATCCCTGTAAAAGGTCAAAGGAAATAAAATTATTTATTTATTTATTTATTTGTCTCTTTAGTCTGAATAATACATGTAGTAAATTAGACAAATGAGTTAGTACTATATTCTATTCGTAGTTTTTATATCTATGATTTCTTTTAATTTTTCATTTTCATTTCATTTAATTTACTACATATCTCTTTTCTGTTACCTAAATGTATTTTAATTACTATATATCTCTTTTCTGTTACCTAGATTTCTTTTATTTACTATATATCTCTTTTCTATTACCTAGATTTCTTTTATTTAATATATATCTCTTTTCTGTTACCAACATGTCTTATGTTAATATGTTCTTTTTACTACTCTTTTTCAGCTGGTCAAGAAGACGTAGTTAAATTATTAGTAGAACACAATGCTTCAGTTAATGTACAAAGTCAAAATGGTTTTACACCTCTATATATGGCAGCTCAGGAAAACCATGATAACGTCGTCAAATTTCTATTATCTAATAATGCCAACCAAAGCCTGGCGACTGAGGTAAATAAACACCATACACATAAACATTATCTTAACCTAAAAAATCTGAACCATAAGGAGACCTAAAGGTTCTGATTTACATATTAAACATACATATTAACTATTAAGTGATTAGTATGATCTTAACTATAGAAATATATTACTAGAGGGGCCCTATTGGTTGAATTTTGAAACATCGCAAAAATAACCTGAACACCTTCGACTATCAATAATCAAACGAACAGAACAAAATTACAGTGATTTATATAGTAGAACACAGAAAATATTAATCAAAACACAAAATATGTGCAGGAAGCCAAAAAAATTTGATTTTTTATAAACTTAACTTACTCTTAGAAGAGGTTTCAATGAGGTTATACTGAGCCCCTGAGAGTCCTAAAATGATGTTTCAGGACTCTTAATGTATTGAGATAGGCTATGCCTCTAGTATATATCTCTATGAGCTTAACTATTTGGATGATACTAAATAGGTTATAATTATTTATGATTTTTGAAAAAAAAATTTTTTTTGAAAGAAATTTATGTTTTCTGCATGCTCTGTTTATTCAAACACTACATGCATTTTCAATCTTCTTAATTATAATGTTATTATTAATTTTGTTTTGTCCTTGACACATTTGATTTTTAAATTTGTTTTTTTTTCTTTTCTTCTCCTTTTGTTGGTATTTTATAACCAGTTTGCCAAAAGTTATATAAAACTGGATATAAACAAAAAAAAAATAATAATAATCATGAGAAATTGTTTTAAGAATTAATTAATTTTTCAAAATCTATTGAACTGATAAATTTGGAGAATATGATCCAAAATGTATCATTAAAAAGTAAATTTCTATTGTTTGTGGGAGGCCATGAATTTCCTTGTGTTATCCAGGAGTTGATAAGGGGGTATCTCTTATATATGAGATATATAATATTATATTATCTTATATGAATATAATACTATCAGAAATACCTTGAAATTGCTCCCCCTTGAAATTAGGAGGCAACACACTGATATCATATTGCTTCATGATTTATTTAACAATGTTATAGACTACCCAAATCTCTTACAGCATATCAACTTTATTATTCCAAAAGTACAAACTAGATATAAAGAGTTATTTACTACCCAGTATATTAGATATAAGTTTAAATTGGATATTTTAAGTTTAAGTAAGACTACATTTTATACTCCATGTGTTTAGATGAATAAATTGTATAGTAAGGTTAAATGTCTGGATGAAACTCGTTATGAGTTAAAAAGTTTAATAAATTTTGAAAGGTTTGTTCACTGTCGCATAAAATTGCTGCCATTATTTTGGTATTCAGTAAAATGGAAGTGAGTCATGCAGTCCATTAGGATATGCTGTACTGTTATCAGATCATTGCAGAGTCTGCATTTTGGTTATTCTTTGTCTCTAGAGAATAAACCTAACAAAATCTATGCACTTGAGAAGTCTGTAAAAATGATAGCTTCTTTCTTGTGGTGTTGGACTAAGTAGATAATTGTCTGCTTTTTAGATTCTAGCTCAAGGTTTGTAGTTGCCTAAGAAGACTTCCCTCTTTTAATTTATTTTAGGATGAATCAAAACAAGGATCTCCATAAAACAAAACTTTATCGACAATGTTCTTTCAACCTAACTAGAGGCCATCATCAGTGCAAAACCATTGAAATGTTAAAGAAGAAAAGAAGTGAGTGTATGTTTTCTCACTAGGTATTATGGTTCGAATCTTATTCCTTGTAAGAAAACATAGACTCACTTCTCTTTTTTAACATCTCAACTGTTTTGCACTGATGATGGCCACTAGTTAGGTTTAAAACTCTTTGCCAATAAAGTTTTATTTTGTAGAGAGACTTTTTTTCTTTCATTATTTATAATGGACTCCATTGACACTCATTCTACTGATATTTTTAGGATGGGTTTACACCACTTGCAGTCGCTATGCAACAAGGACATGATAAGGTTGTAGCTGTATTACTGGAGAATGACTCGAGGGGTAAAGTCAGGCTACCTGCTCTGCACATAGCTGCCAAGAAGGATGACTGCAAGGCAGCTGCATTGTTACTTCAGGTATTACATTGTATATCATTCTCACTAGGTCAAATTTTATACTTGGTTAATTTGACAAAGAAATGCCAACATGTATTCATTGTGTTAAGTTCAATTTTATGTATATATAGCTTAAAGCAGTTATTCATCCATATATATATTATATATATATATATATATATATATATATATATATATATATAATATATAATATATATATATATATATATATATATATATATATATATATATATTGGATGAACGACTGCTTTAAGCTACAAAAAGTGAAAATATTGTGTGAGAGGTAGTAGTGACAAATGAGGAATATGGTTAAACATGGGCAGTAGACCATTTGTTTGGAACCTTTATACATTGTCCTGTTTTTTTTTTTTTTGTATGCATTATAATTTGTGTATCAAATGTTTTCCCATTAATTCCATCTTGTTCAGTTCACCTAGATTATAGTGGTTCAGAAGAAAATGAATAAATATCACTAGTCTCTACTTATTTAATGACAGATTCAGCAGTCATACTTACAATTACTGATTCAGCAGTCATACTTACAATGACAGATTTAGCAGTCATACTTACAATGACTGATTCAGCAGTCATACTTACAATGACTGATTCAGCAGTCATACTTACAATGACAGATTCAGCAATCATAATCACAATGGCAGATTCAGCAATCATAATCACAATGACAGATTCAGCAGTCATATACAATGACAGATTCAGCAGTACAATGACTGATTCAGCAATACAATGACAGATTCAGCAATCATAATCACAATGGCAGATTCAGCAATCATAATCACAATGACAGATTCAGCAGTCATACTTACAATGACTGATTCAGCAGTCATACTTACAATGACTGATTCAGCAGTCATACTTACAATGACAGATTCAGCAATCATAATCACAATGGCAGATATTCACAAATGACGATTCAGCAGTCATACTTACAATGACAGATTCAGCAGTCATACTTACAATATCTATTTTCTTCCTCTTTATTTTATTATTATTACGTTTAAGCCCCATTAATATGTAGTTTTTTAATCCTATGATTTATATTTCAGAATGAACATAATCCTGACGTTACATCTAAGAGTGGTTTCACACCTCTTCATATTGCATCTCATTATGGTAACGAAGGAATAGCACAGCTTTTGCTCTCCAAGTCTGCTGATGTTAACTACTCAGCAAAGGTGTGTCTAAGCAACAAAATGAGTTTATTAATATTTAACTTGTATGAATAATTTTTTGTGAGAGGTATTTTTTTTAAGATGCCAGCTTTTCACTTCACTAGTACTTCAATAGGCAGCCTTTAAGATGGCAGCTTATTACACCACTAGTGGATGGTTAGCCTATCAAATTCCAGCTTCACTCCATTAGTGGATGGGCTACTACATGCATTCAAGCCTATTCTAAGCAATCAAATGAGTGAAGCGAGTCTATTTTTAGCTCATAAAATTTTAAATACATGCATCTAGTGAGCAAAGCGAGCCCATTATATTTATAGCAATATTATAAAAATACACACTTACTATGCTTTATTAACTATATTCAATCTAGCGAGCGAAGCAAGCCCTTTTTATTTTGTATTATTGCAACTATATGCAATCTAGCAACCCCTTTTTAACTATGTATTATTATAAATACACGCAATCTAGCGAGCCTTAATTAATCAAAATCAAGAATCAAGCGAGCAAAGCGAGTCCCTAGCCTTTTTTTTTATTAAGCAATCTTGCAAGTGTAGCAAGCTTTTTCATTTGCTTTCAAATATATTTATAGCAATCTAGTGAGCTGAGAGTGTCTGTAATGACATACATAATTATTTATGTGTCTTTGCATATATATGCATGTATAATTATATAGTAATGTAGCGAGCCAAGCGAGCTTTTTTTTATAATATAATATTTTAGCAATCTTGTGAGCGAAGCGAGTCTTTTTTCTTACCCTTACGTATGTATTTATAGGAAACTAGGGAAGCGAGCCTTTTTAATATACCTTATTTTACACTGTACCATTTTGCAAGTGAAGCGAGCTTCTTTGCATGTATAGTTTTTACATTCTACCGAGCGAAGCAAGCCCTTTTTAATGAATCTAATATCTTGCCTCTTGATACTAGCCTCTTGTAATCTTGTGAAGCGAGCCTCTTTTTATACACTCTAGTATATAGTTATAGGAAACTAACGAGTGAAGCGAGCCTCTTTTTATACACTCTAGTATATAGTTATAGAAACTAACGAGTGAAGCGAGCCTCTTTATACACTCTAGTATTAGTTATAGGAAACTAACGAGTGAAGCGAGCCTCTTTTTATACACTCTAGTATATAGTTATAGGAAACTAACGAGTGAAGCGAGCCTCTTTTTATACACTCTAGTATACAGTTATAGGAAACTAACGAGTGAAGCGAGCCTATTACTTACTAATTTTATTTTATGTATTCTACTAACGTGAGTTCCTGATGCAACATATTACTAATTATTACTAGTGTACAATAAGAGGGTTTAATTTTAGTATGCATGTCACAGTTACATGCATAAATTTTATGCACTATTTTAAATAATAGTGATTCATAGTTTTATTTTTTACTACTTATTTATTAATTTATATTGATGTTTCAGCATAATATTACGCCCCTGCACGTAGCAGCTAAGTGGGGTAAAGCCAACATGGTAGCTCTATTGCTTGATAGAGGTGCTAATATTGAAGCTAAAACCCGAGACGGGTTAACTCCACTTCACTGTGCTGCTAGATCAGGACACGAGCAAGTTGTGGATATGCTTCTAGAGAGAGGAGCACCCATCAGCTCTAAGACTAAGGTAAGTGTCACGTTTATCTAGAACAGGGGTATCAAAAGTAAGATATAGTATGATCACTTTCCAGGAGTTCCAGAGATACACAAAACTATTAATTTATGTAACAAGGCTGGAAAGTGGAATATTACTGACTAGTTTTAAAGTTTGCCCCCGAGCCGAAGTCCAGGGTGGGCTTACCTGCAGAGGCAAAGCCGAGACAGGTAATTTACTATTTGACTGCCGAGGAAGGCAAATTCTATATGTGTCAGTAATGTTTCTTTCCTGCCTTTTTGCATACAATATTTTATCTACTCACTTCTTTTAGGAAAAATAATTATAAATTAAAACACAAATAATTCATGGGACTTTTTATGGTTTATTTCCATACTACAAATATTAAACAAATAATAAATATATACAATTATATTTGTACTGCAACTGCAAAAAAACAAATAATTAATCGTATTATAATCAAATATTATCACAGTGAATTGTTAAAAAGTGTTAAAAATTAAGTAGCAAAAAGTTACACGGTAGTGTTGCCTCTAAATAATTTTTCTAAACAAAGATCTACTTTATTTTTTATTTTAAATTGTTTCAATATTTTGTTTTAAATTGAGTTAAATAACTATTAAATACATAATATCAACTTTAAATAATTAAAACTTAAAAATAAAACAATTGTCATCAAATACTACAATATTTGATATAATTGTATTAGTTGGAAATTAAAGTCAGGCAAAGTATTGTCTGCCTTGGGAGATAAAGTAATTTTCATGTATTTTAAATGGAACTTTCTCTCCCAAGGCAGGCAATACTTTGCCTGACTGATTGATTGCATTTTACCTGCCTGATTTAAAATTCTAGTGACAGATCAACAAAATAGCATTTTCCTGCCTAAAATAGATCAGTAAAGATCAATTTTTCTGCCGTGAGTACATAAAATAAAATATAATTGTGCGAAAGTTCAGGCTCTGTCAGTGCCATGATGAGTTAGACGTAACCATAACAGAGTGGAACATGACATTATGTCGAGCCATTAATAATTATGAAAGTCGAATGATGGAACAATTCCCAGATTTAGCATTGCATTTTGCTTGTTACATTTCCTAGGTATCTTGCACAATTATATTGTGTCAACTATTCATGTTTTGCAAAACTCAGTAGGATCAAATGATATAGATAAAATAACTAAAACTTGTATTAATTTAATCTTTCAAGATGTTACATTAAGCAAACTTATCAATACTAATTATTCATATTATTCAATTATAGTATTATCTAAAATACTATAATATAAGTGTGCTCAAAAATCACTAGAAAATTATTTAGTATGGAATGATTATAATGAGCATGAATGGAGTCCGTTACAAATAATGAAAACTACAAAGTCTCTATACTAAAAAAAACTTTATTGGCAAAGCACTTTCAACCTACAAAGAGGCCATCATCAGTGCAAAACCTACAAACAAGTGCAATAGATTAAAAAACCAAAATAAAAAAGTATGAAAAAACCAACAATGATACGAAGTAAATAAATATAAAACTAAATTGTGTAGATTTTAATTAATTGCTGTTGAGATGTTTGGAATAAAGAAGAGAAAGTCTATGTTTTTTATTTGATATCAGAGTCAGACTGACAGTAGGAGGCGCAGGTGCCTGTAACATAGCCTTCAGTAGGGATCCCCCCTACTGAAGGTAGCCAGGATCATCCCGGCTCTCCTCTCTTATTCAAATTTAAATCACCTACTCTGTTCTGACTCTACTCAATTTTCAATTTCTCCAAAAACCCCATCTTCCGGCCTTTTTTAACAAAATTCAGATACTCGACCTACTGAGGATTAGTGATTTTCAGTAAGTAAATGTTAATAAAATTTACTGTTCTGTCTCAATTTATATTCCTTAGTCCTGGTAAGTATGTTTCTGCCTGTTTGGCCAAGATACTCAGCTTGGTATATGTGACAAGCACCATGTGAATTCCCCTCCTATATAATGGTGTTATTGGGTCCCTAACGCAGCTTAAAATATACTTTGTTGACATTGTAGGTAAAATAAAATTTTGTAGCTAAAAAACAGTTCTGTTATTATACCTAGTTTTACTGCCATAAGTTAAAAAACTAGGGAAATCAACATGAACATTAGTCAATGATTTAATTAACAACTTTAGTTTTTCCCAGTTTGGAATGTACAAATAATTGATTTTCTTTTCTTTTATTCCTCTCACAACTCAGGATACCAGTTAAATATTTAGTAAAATTATTTTTGACAGAGTTGGAAATATTTTTGTTTAATATATTTTCTAGAATGGGCTTGCTCCGTTGCACATGGCATCACAAGGCGATCACGTGGACGCAGCACGTATTCTACTGTATCATCGTGCTCCTGTTGATGATGTGACAGTGGATTACCTAACGGCTCTACACGTTGCAGCACACTGCGGACACGCTGCTGTAGCGAGGTTACTACTCGATCGCAAAGCTGATCCTAATGCAAGAGCATTGAATGGCTTCACACCGCTACACATCGCTTGCAAGAAGAATAGAATCAAGGTTGTTGAATTGCTTCTGAAACACGGCGCAAGCATTGAGGCTACGACTGAGGTAATTTGCTTTATTTGCACCAAAGTTCTGGAGTAACGCACTAAAATGTGATAATTTTTTTAGATGCTCTTAGTTTAAAGAGCGGATTTTAAATCACAAGTGGAGTGCATTGAGAAAAAGTACTTGTTAGGCTTTAAATAATAATAATATTAAGGAGCATTAGTGACAAACACCTACAGTCTGTCGTTTAGTTTAAAAATCTTGACAGGTCAGTTTAGACACCACCGATCCTTAAGAAAAAAAATCCCTGTAAGAAGGGAGCGGGAAAAAACTATGTAAACAAATCAGGTTATTTTACCCGTATTTTCTTGGCGATGTTTTTTTAAATTTCTTTTGTGTAGTTTTATTTTAAAATATCATTTTTAAGATTTATTTGAAAGTAGTTTTCAAATAAACTACGGTTATTGTGGTAGGGATTTTTTTTCTCCTTTTAAATCAGAGGTTGGCAGTGGCTTCTCTGATTGGTCAATCCCCAAAATACTTATGACCTTGGGGATTTTTAAACTAAACGATAGACTGTAAGCCTGTTTACTCTTGTGGTCTTAACTAGGCTGCCATCCTAACAACATACAATTTTCTTTTAAATAAGTTTGCTAAACTTTCTGTAGTTGGGATATTTAGTTAAATTATTAATTAATGCTCAATTAGTTAATGTGGTTTTATTTTATGAAATTCATTTGTTCAAGCTCACTTGCTGACGTAAAAAGTATTAGTAATATCCAGAACATGTAGAGATGTGATAGTGTACTCATTTGAACAGTCTTGAGTTTCTTAATAGCAGGAAAATTATGACGTTTCAAGAAATGTTTTATTTTAATATAAGGGGATACAAGTGACTGTAAAAGCATATTATTAGCCCTAAAGGGTCCGGAATACATTTTCATACTCTACAGCACCATTTTAACAAATTTTGTTTGTTCTAACCTTTTTATATGCCCTATATTTGCATATTAGAACATGAATCAAATTTAAAATTTCCTAAAATTTAAAGTTACATTTATGTAGTTATGGGTGCCCAAGATAAACTCAACTGATATATGTAACACTGTGATTTATAAATGCATTTAACCAAACTATTTTCGTGTAAAAATACTTCTTGTGTAGCACATTTTGTGTTAAAGAACTTCTAATATGATATTATGTTACTTTAAGAAGTGCTTAGCAAAATTCTATTCACAGTATTTATAGGCACCTCTTAAAAATTCTGTTTTTTAATTTTTTCAAAGGGCTTAAATTTTTATGTCTTTCTATTTAAAGCTATGAACAATAAAAACGAAAATTTATAGAAATTACACATAGTGTGAGAATGAAATATTTATTTCAGCAGAAACTAAACAAATTTTCACCCAAACATACACATACTTACACTTGATCCTTAACTTTTACAAAAAAAGAATGCTTTTGATGAATAATTTTTGCAAGTGCTGATGTTTAAATTATGAAACAGAAGTCAAAATTAATATGTTTCATCATTTAAACATTAGAATTTACAAAAATTATATCAAATGTTTACTTCTTTTGGAAAAATTAGGGATCAAGTTTATAGATGTATGTGTTTAGGTGAAAATTGTTTCAGTTTCTGGTGAAATATGTATTAAATTCCTTTACTATTTGTATATATCTTTATTTTTATGACTTGTAGCTTAAATTTTAAGACTTAAGATAGTACATGAGGTTAAAATATAAAAATTTAATCGTTTTGATAAGTGAAACTACAATTTTCAAAGAGGTGCCTATAATAGTTATTTATGCCATAAGGCTGAGAAGTGTGTCTTTATGTCACGGCAATTAGATTTACCGACGAGCGAAGCGAGTCGGGAAAAATTGTCAAGACATAAAGACATTCTCAGCAGGATGGCATACACTATTTTTTTTGAGGTAGCACTCATTAAATAAACTGCGCTATATACTTAATTGTAAAAAAAACAAACGTCCAATTAACTCCATATTATCGTCGCCATTGAATCCATCCATAGCTTCACACTTTTACTCAAAAATGTAAAAGCTTTACAAATAAACACACAAAAATTGTCAATTAGTTAGAACACCTTTTAAAAACGAAAAAAATAGTCTACGAACAAAAACAGAAACAAAATGAACGTTTTTAAAGAAATCTCATGAGGGTTTTACACAGATTGTTTTTTTGAACATGCTACATTACAGTAATGGCGGCAATATATGGATTACTTTTACGTCCTAGGAGTTTTTTTACATTCATTATTGTCCTCGGAGGTGAAAAGTACTAAATAACCTCCTATAACAATAATGATTGGCTTTTCATCCTAAAAACGGTCCAATAAAGTGCTCAATTACGTACTACCTCAAAAAAATATTATTTACAGAGTTTTGTGAAGCATTCCTTAAAAAGACCTAAAATCTTATTAGAAGTGTTGCAGCACAAAATATGTTACACAAAATATATTTTTACACAAAAATAGTATGGTTAAATGCATTTATTAATCACTGTGTTACATATATGTAACAATAAAATGGTATACCTAGGGCAGAGACTATAGATACTTAAACAGTAAGACTGTCGACTCAATGGTGGAAAAATTTGGATTCCGGTCAACACTAGCGCGGCGAGGGACCTACCTTTTAATTGAGTGGGAGTGTCTGGAATTCCCGCTTTATGCCCACAGTCAGTTTGAAATTTGTATACTTTGTATAGTTATACTTCTCACTAACCCTACCACTTTAATCTTACACAGAACGCTTCTGATTATTTTTAAGTTTTTCATTCAAGTAATTTATTGTTTTAATTGATTAAATCAGGTAATAATGAAATAGTGGCTAAAGTTTACACGTTGTAAAAGACAGATTTCGGCATTTAATGCAGCCTGTATTTTAATTACATCGGCAAGATGCGAACATGTAATTTAATGTAATTACCTGATAAAACCGACTAAATTAATAAATTAATTAAATGAAATTTACTTATCTGCCATCAGTAAGGTTCTCTGGAAGTTTAAAAAATGTTTCTATTTACTTTTAGTTTCTCAATTTTTAAAATACAGAACATGCAACGGCGAACCGTTTTTGTGAAAAATACATACAGAAAACTTATATAAAGAACATTTTATAATAATAATAAATGTAGCTGTCATAACCAAGAATTGCCATGGTATTTATAAATTTTAATATAAAAATATAATCAGTCATTTTTGGAAAGCTATTGGGGTTAGTTCATAAGTTGTCCGCGCCGGTCCGCCGCAGCGCTATTTTTAGTAGCTTGCGATAATCGAGTCCAAACTTTTCCTCATTTAAGTTAACCCCCCCTGACCTAGGGGCTACAAATTTGAAACATTCAAATTTTGTTGCTCCCAAAATTCACTAATGTTATTATAAAGAAACCTTTTTACTATATTTTATTCTGTATCATGTTATAAGTCTATTATAAAAATTATAATTAAAAATTGTAAAATATAACCCCTCTGCGGTACTATTAGTGATAGAAGGTCTAACTTTTGATTAATAAATTGGAGGCAGTAGAATGATGATGCAAAAAAACTTGAGGTCGGTTTACAGCAAATAGTTATAAGTCGTTAAAAGAAGATTAAGGCCCGTATTCAAAGACATTTTCCTAACATTTTCCTTAAGGAGAGAGACCATATATGTAACAATAAAATGGAAAATGTTAGGTCTCCTTAAGGAAGCCTTAAGGGTTCCTTAAGGAGCCCTTAAGGAGCCCTTAAGGAAAATGTTAGGTTTAGGTAAGGAAAATGTCTTTGAATACGGGCCTGAAAACTAATGATAAATGAAGAAATAGCAATAATATCTGCAACAGCCTCAATGTTATGATTTATTAAAAATAGCCTTGTAATGGTTACATATATGTAGGCATAGGACTTTTTCTGAATATTTTGTTACTTTAATGCTTTAACCTTTTTTTGCTAGACAAATGCTTTACGAGATAGGAGAGTCTAAAAATTTCTTTAAAGTTGTCTAGTTTTTTATGTTTTTAGTGAATTTTTGAGCTGAGAAAAAAGGAGATTCTGTGGTTGCGGACATAGAGAGGGGTTGGTTGGGGAGGGGGGATCCTGGATTTGGATTTCTCTGCAAACTAAAAAATGATTTGTTTATTTTACAGTCGGGTTTGACACCACTTCATGTCGCTAGTTTCATGGGATGTATGAACATTGTAATATACTTGGTGCAAAACGAAGCATCGCCTGATGTGACTACAGTAAGAGGTGAGACGCCTCTACACCTTGCTGCAAGAGCTAATCAGACTGATATCATAAGAATATTGCTTAGAAATGGAGCTCATGTTTCAGCTAGAGCTAGGGTAAGTGTCTAATATTTTGATCATGGTTAAGAATGAATAAACACACTTGAGTTTTAAAAAAAAATATTGTCAAACCACAATAAGTACTTAAAAAGTAGAAAACTGACCGGTTTCAACTATAAATTTGTCATCGTCAGAGTGCATTTATAAACTACCGCTTTATAAAACCGGTGCCATTGGTATTTCCAACCTTACAACTATCTCTTTTTTTTCAAGTTTCCTGGACTCTTACTTAACGGTGCTTGAGGCACCAAAGTGTTCTTTACACATTTTTTCTACTTTAAGTTATAAAAATTGTAAAATTGTTGATGTAAAAAAAAAGAAATGTGTTTCTATTCTATTCTATATTCTATTCTATCTCTTTAAATCGCAAATGTTCTGCAAAAATGAACTGAGTGTTCTGTCATATCATGAACATCATAAATACATGAACATCATCATCTATGATGTCCCACAGCTCTGAAGATGCTTTCCACAGTGGAAACGAAACACCAGATTCATCATCGTCATTGACTCAGTCACCTTCAGAGAGCCTAAATCTTCATGACAATTACTGTGGAAGCCTGGGTAGTTTATACTTCTTTACTTGTATTTAGGTTTGAATCATTCACACTGCTGTACTTTTTTTTAAAAAAATAATTCTTTTATTTTTCAAATATACAAAAATACAATACAAAAAACATTTACAGAAAACAATGAAAAATCCCACAAATTGTAAGATTGTGTGTGGGGAAACAAATAAAATTTAAAAAAAAATAAATAAAATTATTGTACAATTATTAAATTTTTATTAAAGAATAAATTATTATGCAAGTGAATTTTTATTGCACTATTAACTAAGTTATTGCATCAAAGTTTATTTCAGGAAGGCAAACTGTACCAAAAAAATAAGAATAATTTATCAGAGAGAGCTTATATTTGCCCCCTGTTTATTAATCATTATTTTGCTTCTAAGATACCCTCTTATATTTTTAGGAGCAACAAACACCTCTGCACATTGCCAGCAGACTTGGTAATGTTGATATAGTTATGTTATTGTTACAACACGGAGCTCATGTTGACTGCACTACTAAAGACTTATATACTCCTCTACACATAGCTGCCAAGGAAGGACAAGAAGAGGTGAGCAATCGTTTTTATAGCACATTTGAAATAGTATTTTACATTACAAGACTGTGAAGAAGGTTTAATTTATTAATACTTATAATAATACACCATTTATTGCTTATAAAATTACAAACGTGTTAATTACATTGATACTAATTCACATGCAAGTCAGCCTAAAGCTGTGGTTATCCTCAGTAAGGACTTGTAGACAGGTTATCGTTGATGAATCTTAAATTTGATTTAAAATATGTTTTGTTATTTTAGTTTTTATTTATTAATATTAATATTTATTTGTTCATAAAAGATGGGTTTTTAGCCAATTTTCATCATAAAAAGATGCTAATGTGTTTTTTATTGAATTAGATTGATATTTTTATTAATCAGTCACAATTATTAAGATTTTTATTTTATTTGTTTTAGTTATTTTTTTATATTTCATTGAGTTGTTTTAAATTCTTAATATCTTGCTTACTCCTTAGAATGTATAAATTTTATTTTATTTTATTTTTCTTTTTCTTATTAACACAAGGTTGTTCATAATTAGAAGGTTTAATTTACTGCAACTATATTTACAGTCGAGTGAAGCGTGACAGTATATGGAGCTGAGTTAAATAAAGCCATTCTCAGTCGTGTAGCATATGCTATTTTTTCCGGGCATAGTTATAGTAAACAACTATATAGAATAACAACTAAACAAATATTTGGTTTTAACAGAAGTAGAAGTGTACATTTTTTGAAAAAATGCTTGCACAGAACATTTGTCTTTTACCTGCCTATATTTGTATCCAGTAATTACTAAACAAATGAAAGTATGATAAATATGACAAGTTTTGAAACTTAAATCAAGAAATAATTTTCTTAACAGGGATAAACTATTAAATTGTTTGCTAGATATGTATTGTATATACATTTACAATGTATATACAATACATTGTAATGTATATACTTACTGTATATAATTGTAATTGAATTTACAATTGTATATACATTTGTATTGTATTGCATATAGTATATACATTTCAAATCATCCTTATTATTCACTGCCAATCTTTTTATCTTGAGTTAAAACTTTCCTGATTTTTATATCTTTTTAATTTGGAGAGATCACCAATCATGGACAGATTTTGTTTATAAAGTAAAGCCCAGGTGGACAAGTTTCCTCAAATTGTTTATTAATTTAGTCATAACCAGCTTTAACCTATATGGTCATCATCAGTGCCTGAGAGAAGAATATATAGATGTAGGCGAGTCTTATGACATTATGTCTCAATTATTGTCAGTCATTATCAGTGCCGAAGAGAGATATGTAGAGAATGATATCATGTTGGTCATCATCAGTGCTGGTGAGAAAAGTATATTGAGAATGATATCATGTCTCAGTTATTGTCAGTCATCATTAGTGCCAGAGAGAAAATTTATAGAGAATGATATCATGTCTCTGTTATCATTGGTCATCATCAGGGCCAGAAGAAAAGAATGTATAGATGTAGGTGATTCTTATGATATCTAGCTGAGTCATAATATCACAAGACATCTATATCTCCAGCTCTAATGAAGACCTATCTATATCTATACCTCCAGATCTAATGAAGACCTATTTATATCTATATCTCCAGCTCTAATGAAGACTTATCTATATGTCCAGCTCTAATGAAGACCTATCTATATCTCCAGCTCTAATGAAGACCTATCTATAATGTCTCCTAATGAAGACCGTCTATATCTCCAGCTCTAATGAAGCCTATCTATATCTCCAGCTCTACTGAAGACCTGTCCTATATCTCCAGCTCTAATTGAAGACCTATCTATTCTCCAGCCTAATGAAAGACCTATCTATACTATAGGTCCAGCTCTAATGACATATAGATAAGTCTTCATTAGAGCTGAAGACCTATCTATATCTTCAGCTCTAATGAAGACTTTATCTATATCTCCAAGCTCTAATGAAGACCTATCTATATCTCCAGCTCTAATGAAGACCTATCTATATCTCCAGTTCTAATAAAGACCAGTTTCTAGTTGAAAGCGGGTTTTGATTAAATTAAGAAACGTTGTGAAGTGACTTTTTGTACTGATAAATTTGTTTGTTCTATATAATTTATAAAAGTTCTAGACGAATCTGTCCTTTACTAATAATATTGTTTTGCCTACTAAATTACAGGTTGCTTCAGTGCTGGTTGAGAATGTTGCATCTTTAGAAGCTCAGACAAAGAAAGGATTTACTCCTCTACATCTTGCTGCTAAGTATGGCAATATGAAGGTTGCTAAGCTTTTGCTACAGAGAGATGCTCCTGTTGATGCCCAGGGCAAGGTAATCTATAGCTAAATACTACCGAGTTATGCCCAGAGACAACAAAACGATGTGGTGTCTCTGGCATAAATTGTGCCAGAGACACCTAAGGAATATAGCAAGTAAAATGCTCATGGGAATATGATAAATGTGGGAAAATGATACATATGGGAACTATAATATTAATATAATATAACTTAATATTTATATTAATATAATATAAATATTAATATAATATTAATATAATATAATTTTTAAAAAATGCATTTTTAAAAAAATGCATGGTTTAAATTTACAAAAATGGTTATTGACTCGACATAATGTCATGCCCCACTTTATTTTGTTACGTCTAACTCATGAAGGCTTCTACAAAGCCTGAACTCACTCTAAACTTCTATTAATTTTCCTCATTCATACCATAGGTAATCAATATGAAAAAGCCTCTCCACAAAGTTAATTTAGGCACTGATGATGACCGATTTGGTTGAAAGCCGGTTTTGAATTTTATTAAAATTAACTTTGGTGGAGAGGCTTTTTTCGTATTGATTATTATATACACTCCACCAGCGAGTTAAGGCCCGTCTACAACCTTCAGTTAAGTTAGGAAGAAATTGAAGAGTGGAAAATTCCTCAGGAAGAAATCCAAAGAAGTGAAGAATTTCCTCACTTAGACAAACTATTTTTGATAATTCCCGGCTCTTTTTTAGACCCCCCTTTTAAGAAAGGATCCGTAAACACGTCTACAACCCTGAGTTGTTAAGTCCAAAGTTTAATGATACAATTACCACATATAGCTGTATTTAGATACTTTTCTGTTCCTAACCGTCTACACACATTTTAATTTTTTAAAATTGTAACACCGAGCAGAGCTCAATAACAATTTTAATACAATTTAATAAACACAAACTACTAATAAACTAAATAATTAAACTACTTTTCCTTTCCTATCCTCTACACACACATTTTTATTATGGAAACAACGAGCAGGCTCCAATAACAATTTTAATACAATTTAAAATAAACATTGCTTTTTCAACGGTCTTTCCATCCATTTTTTAAAGAACTTTTTGCAATTTTTTTACCTTTAACTTTTCTAAAATCGACCGTGTTTTATTTATTTTTTATTAAATAAATTAAAATCAAAATGGATGAGGTAATGTTGGGCGCGTTATTTTCCTTATCTCTAGTTTATATGCTACAGACGTAGGAAACCTATCCATTTCAAAAACTATATCAATTCAAAAATAACAAGAAAAATATATATTTTTAAAAAAAATATTCAAACAAACAAAACAATCACATATTTCAAACACAACAATCCAATGCAATCACATCACATCGTTTACAAAATTGGTAATCAATTCAAAAACAGATAAACGTTGTCCATTCTTCTTTAAGGTACCTTATAAAAAAAAACCATTTTTATGGTTTTCTTAAGTCAAAAAGAGCGGGAAAAAAGAAATTAATTAAGAAGAAAGAGATTTTTTTGAAAAATTCTTCACTTCTTCAATTCTTCCTAACTTAACTTAAGATTGTAGGCGGGCCTTTACCTTAATAACATACCATAGGTATTTAGGATTTAGCAATAATGGTTTAAGCAATTTATTGCATTAGCAATAAATTCTTAAACCAAAGTTTTACCTTAATTATTAATTTGAGATGTTTTAAGACCTTTAAAGTAGTGTTTTCCAAGTTTATCTATTTGTCCAAGAACCAAATCTAAAAAAAAATGTTACTACTTTTTAACTGTTTCAAACCGAATTTTTCTGGAAATATACCTTAAATAATGAAGGAAAAGCATAGTCTGCATGAATGCCCTCGCTCTAAATATTAGAAAATCGCACAAATTCCAGTATTCTTGCAATAAGTGGTTCCCTGTAAGTCGTTTACAAAACATAAAGAGAACATATGAATTTGAATGAGCACTAGTGGAGTTGTTCATAATGAAAGGACGAAGAAAAGAGTCTCTCCACAAAACAGAATAATTTTAATTATCAAGCGCTTCAACACAACATGAGCCATCATCAGTGCAGATATAATAAAAAGAATAAACGGCTAAGAGAAAGACATAGTCGTAATAGTCTATTACGACCACCGACATCGTCGAGTCGAAAAAGAAGAGAAGGAAAACTGCGATTCCCACAGCTTTGACTTATATTACCTTTAATGTCTTTCTCTTAGCCGTTAATCTTTTATTATAATATGGACTGATGATGGCCTCATGTTAGGTTGAAAGCGTTTGAATAAATTATTGTTTTTGTGGAGGGACACTCCCTTTTCCTTCGATTCCTTTCATTTCATAAAGAGAACATTTTTTTAAAGGTGATAAAATTTGCTATAAAACGAGTGTTTTGTCATCAAAGTCGGATAAATAAAACTAAAGTTATGACTTTTGTTAAATGGCCTAAAAATGCACAAAAAGCCAATATTTTTTCAAAGAAATTCACTGACTGCATAATTTTTTATGCATTTAGTGTTTTTTGTAAGAGCCATAACTTTGGTTGTAGTCCTCCAATTTCGATGATTAAACACTCATTTTATAGAAAATTTTATCACCTTCAAAAAATGATCTTTTCATGTTTTGCTCACGACCCACAGGAAACCACTTATTTCAAGAAAACTGAAATTTATTTGATTTTCTAAAATTTTGAAGCATGCGCAATCATATGAAGGGCTCCACTCATGATAGGCAGACTATGTTTTTTCATAATAATTTAAGCCATATTTTTAGAAATATTTGGTTTGAAGTAGTACATAATGAGTCACATATTGTCAGGTTCTTGGACTAATAGTTAATTTGGCTAGTTTTGGCTGAAACTATCTTGTGTAGTTAATTTACTGATCTTAAAAATTGGCTAATAAAAAGCAGTACTTAATAATTTAGGCTATGGTCCATTTTATCATTGTATCTAATTATTGATTGAGGATGCCTGTAGTGTAACACTAGGTTATTATCAATTATCAGCATGGGAACACAATGCGAGGGAACCAATGAGGTCAGTCCTGCATGTTAAACCACACCCATAATTGGCTCTTGGACTATATGTGCGTATGTCTGTTATGATTGTATCTTCCAGTGTGTTTAAGCTAAAGAGACTAATACTATTAGAGGGAGTACAGAACCCGATTTATACAGTGATAAGGGGTCTGGAAGTGAGACAGTTTCTATAGGTGCCGTAACTGTACTTCTATAGTCTTCCGAGAGAGAGAGAGACTAGATACTCCTCCACCCCTCTACAACCCCTTTTAAAGCACACACTCTTACAAAACGGCGACATTTTTCAGTGATTGCCACTTAACTACTTTCTTCCAACACAGACAATTAAAGAAACATGCAATAGATAATATTTAAAAACTTATTTTAATTCCAATTTTACTTGATTTAAAACAAAATAGTCAAAAATAAGTAATATTTACGTGAAAATGTAATTTTATAAATAAAAAATGACGTCACCAGACCGTTACGGCACCTAGCTACCAAAGGAAATGATAAGAACTGGTATCTCTCCCTCCCTCTTTGTATCCTCAAGCTTAGAAGTTGAAACATGGTAGAAAATCAATTTTTTTGATTTCAGTTGTGCC
This sequence comes from Microvelia longipes, assembly GCA_018340805.1. Classification (NCBI taxonomy): domain Eukaryota; kingdom Metazoa; phylum Arthropoda; class Insecta; order Hemiptera; family Veliidae; genus Microvelia; species Microvelia longipes. The sequence goes on along the minus strand of JACMZG010000022.1, from coordinate 38,822,256 downwards.
TATTTAGAAAATTAATTTTATTATGACATCATTAAGAGGGCCAAAAAGACACGCAATATTTCGAAAATTTCACAAAAACAAAAAAATATNCAGTATTTTATTTTATGGCTCTATGATATGGGGAAGTGCCCTCAGTGTGTTGAATAGGCTTTTTATTATTAAAAAAAGAGCACTTAGAGTTACGTTGAAGATTCCTCCTTGAGAATCTTGTACGACATATTTTTTAAATAATGAAATTTGTTAACTATATATTCTTTTTTAACTAATACTGTGATATATTATCTTTCTAGTCAAGTTTAATTATGTTTTTGCGCTTTCATTCTTTGTTTTGTTATAATTGTTTTTAACGTAGTTTTAGTTTTTAAGCCTGAAGATGCCCACAGTGTTAAGTGAAATGTCATTGATATACACAAATAATTGTTAGCTAGTCATTAAAATAATTATAGATCTAAAGTCATTAATAGTTCACTGATTTATTAAAATGTGTGAGTTCTATAAACTTAAAAGTAAGATAAGAAGAAATTATTATCTATTCTCTTTATTGCTATCAACATTCTTTTATTTATACATAAAACTAGAACTTCCTTAACAACTATAGAAAATTCATTGTTATTACACCAGACAGACTGGTCAATACTCTGTAGAAAGGTATAGGCTAACAATGACAGCTAAGTACAACTCAATTCAAGCTGGACATAAATTATACAATGTACTGCCTACAAAAAATAAAATGTTAAATGAAAATGAATTTAAAAAGAATATTAAAGTAATATTGCTTCAAAATCCATTGTACTCTATTTCATAGTTTAAAGAAGTTTAAAGGGAAACTATTAAAGAAGAAAGAGTTTAAAGGGTAAATAAAAGAGGAAGAGTCTCTCCACAAAATATATTTCTTTTTAGCAAAGCGCTTTCGAAACCTAACAAGAGGTCGATCTCCCAGTGCACCTAACAAACAAAAATGAATACAATAAATCAGAAAAATAAGAGGGAAAGCTAAACTAAAAAGAAAATAACAATCAAGTTAAACTATTAAAACACGGAGTAAAAAAAAAATTAAATAAAAGAAATAAATAAACAAAAATAACAAATAAATAAATTAAAAGAAAGACGATATAATAGAAAATTAAAAATTACCGTTGAATAAAGAAGAGGGGTGATAGATGAGTTCATTGCAGATCGCTATGCGCGAAGATAGAACTGCTGGCGCTCTGTGTGGCGCTAGTAAAAGGAGCTCAGAAGTGGTGCAGATTATCTCACCTTAGTTCTTTAGTTTAAAGGGTGGTAGGAAAAGAACAGTTGATAAAAAAAACTGACTACCCCCCATAATTTTTTGTATAATTATAGATAATAATATTATTATAATCATTTGTACAAAATAATAAACTGTTTATTTATTTATTTATAAATAAAATTTGATTAGGAGGATGGATTTGATTTGATGCATTAAACTTTTGCCACATCTATAATAAATAACTGCTCTGTGGAGTAATCCCAAGTATAGGAAATTAAAATTCTCTCTATTAAAACGTACCTTTTAGTGAGGGGAGACTTAATTAAGAATAGGTTTTAAATGTGAATAATCAGACAAAATCTGATAAAATTATTAAATACACTGCTCTGTGGAGTAAATCCAAGTATCAAGGGTAAAATATATAGGTCTCTCCATATCGTATCGAATTACCATTTTAGTGGAGTGACTATTAGGTAATTAACTATAATGGCCATCATCGTTTATAAACAATTATATATAACTGCTCGTTGGAGAATCCAAAGTAATAGGTTCCCATAAATAGTTCTCTCCATTAAAAATGTTACCCACATTTTAGTGAAGTACGGAGACTTATGTATTTACTTTATAATATCACCACAGTCTATCATATAAATAAACTGCTACTAAGATAGGGGGATATGTCCAAGTATGGTAAGAATGACACTAGATACTCTCATTAAAGAGTGTGTACATTTAGTGGGTGTGGCACTAGAGTGTATTACCTATATGCCACATCCAATTGATGAGGGCTTTTTATTTTAAATAGTATTAAGTGACGATGTAACTTTTGCGCATTTATTGTATTTTATGTTAATAAAGATTTATTTATTATTATTATTAAAAGGAGCATAGGACCGGAAATACAATAGAATCCCACTGATAACACAATAGCCGGACCACAGGTGGTCTTAAGTGGGGAGTACCACTTTAACAAAAAACATTTTTTTTGTTTTTATGTTGCCATTCTTACATAGTTGACATCCTAGCCCATATTTTTTTTCATTGAATAATAAAATATTTAATATATATAAATATACAGGTATATTTAATATACCTGTAATTGGTCAAATCATATCTCATGTTACATCATGAAGGCTGTGGATTTGTTTGTAGTCTCACCTCATATGCTTGTTTGTGTGTTAAGATGGACATAGCAACAACCCTGCTGGAGTATGGTGCAAAAGCTGAGACAGAATCTAAAGCTGGTTTCACACCTCTACACCTCTCATCCCAGGAAGGACATACAGACATGACCACTCTACTGCTCGATCACCATGCTGATCCTAATCACAAAGCAAAGGTATTTCATAGTTTGATATGTCATAACTAACAAGTGACTCCTTACTACCTTCTCACATCAGCCGGCACTGATGATGACCCAAAGATTGTAAGCTGGATCTGTCAATAATTTAATTTTATGTGGAAAGATTTGGGTGTTTAATTGCTATTTCACAGCATTAATTTTTCCTGCATGTAACTTGATTCTTGAACTTGATTAGTGGTAGAGGGGAACTTATCAAGTAAAATATCAGATTAATAAAAATACTCTTATATCATCGAGTTGTAATTTTATAGAAAATATTGCCAGTTGTTTCATTAAAATGTGTGAAATTTGAAAACAAAAGTAACATTTAGTTTTATGATGACTTCATCATCTTATCGAAGTGATGAACCTGCTGCTGATTGGTTTTCCCATGATGACCATGATTAATATCAATTCTATTCGTTTTGTAGTTATCCGATGTTATCAACTTGTCAAAACTTTTCCATCAAAGTTTTATGACTTCATCTTGCTACTCTTGGATATAAAAAATCTGGTGTGGAGTACCTTGGTACTTTTAGAGTCACCCGTGTGTGTGTTACCAGTACACAAAATGAATGGACTTTAAACTTCCGATTATTTAATCATGTGTTCAATCCCCAGCCACGGGCTCTCTGGATTTTTAGTGAGAGATAACAATTCTGCCGTACCACGTCCTTCAGAAGGGACGTAAAACCGGTGGTCTTGAGCCTTTGTGTTGTCATATACCGTTAAAGATCCCTTACCCTAATAGAAACTGGTATTGGGCAAAATTTAGGACCCTCATAAGTGATTCATTAAATACTATAGTGTGTGCCTTGTAGTTTAAAGTGTATGGAGGTGTTTGGTTAAACAGCGAGGGCACGTGTTGTTCCTAGTTTTCACTAGTATGATTGCTTGAAAAAGCATGAGAGGAACCATAGAAATTCACGGCTCTTCTGTCTAGATTAGCCAAAATTAAAAGGAGTAGAACACTATGTTAGGGAGCTGGCAAAAAAGGCCCAACACGTGGCCTACTTGCTGGTAGTTACTACCACTCCCCCCAAATTACTACTACTTCTATCTTGGTACTTTTCCTCATTACATCGGATTCGCTACACTCATCCTTCCTTCTTCTCTCATCTTCAGATAGTAAAAGGCACTGACGGCGCTCGATACAGCTTCGGATTGTTTTGCAAACACAATACTTTTCCTACAAACCTACAGTATAAATGAGGAAAAGTATTCCACCATAAAAAACATTAAATATGAAATTGCCTTGATCTTCATCAGAATTTCATGATTATCAAATGTTTAAAATTTTTATACAATCTTGTGAATTTGTCTAAGTATAATCATTTTTGACTCTTTAAAAATTTAATTTGTAAATTTATAAGACAATTGAGTTATTTTGATGTTAGTTACGCATGTGGCCAATTTATTATTAAAAAAAAAAAAAAAAAAATATTATATATATATATATGATATATATAATATATATATAATATATATAATAAAATTAATATAATATATATAAATATAATTAAAAAATATATATTATCAAGGACTAAATCTGCAACAATACGTGACAGGGGGTCACCTAACGGAAGACCATTTTTTTTATGGTATAAAATGTTATTATGGCTAAAATATGACTTTGAAAGGCAAAAATTAACTAAAGTGATAAAAGTGTTATAAGTTAATAGATATGGAAGCAGAAATTTGGGGATACAGATAATAAATTATAGACTTAGCCACATCAATAGGAATACAAGTAAATAAAGACACTACATCTAAAGAATAATCAGATAGGTATTTGGATAAATCATATCTAGTGAATTGTAGACTAGCTACTATAGGTCTTAAAGAGATTAGATTTTTGTGAATTTTATGAAGAGCATAAAATGTGGGTGAGATAGCAGTGTAGGTGGTTAGTTTGATTTTGGTAGTAAGATCTATGGATTTTTCACTAAATAACTTATTGACTATGGATTTGTTTTGAGACTGTAGAGAAGATGTTGGGTATTTTTGCCGAGAATTGAGTTAGGTCTAATGTCTCTCAAGCACTATTTTATTAATCTTTGTTTACTTTAATATGTTTCTCTAGAATGGATTAACTCCTCTGCATTTGTGTGCTCAAGAAGATCGAGTTGAAGTTGGATCTATTCTAATTAAAAACAAGGCTGAAATCGATGCTACCACTAAGGTAAATGTTCTATCCGACCAGAATCATGAAACTCAATTTAATTTTAGTTAGGCCCAACACGACCACCCCTGTACACGAGCATCAGCTTATATAGGGGTGCACCTGCCATTTTTCAATTTAATTTACTTATGTTTTGTATAATTTACTTCTACTAAGTACTTTTGTAAAAAATGTTTTTTTTTGTATGGTGAGAAATAAATAAATAAATAAATAAATAATTATATTTGTGTGCCAGCAACATTTATTTATTTGAGTCTAGGCGTTGTAACGCTACTGTACAGCAACTCGACAGTACTAGCTACATCAAGAAAGAGTATCAACGCAATTGGTCGTTTACGCTAGTAGTCGTCTACGCGAAAGTACACCTAAGCTAAAAAAATATGTAGCTAAGATGCCAAGTCACGAAAACAACCTTTTTGATATTTGACTCTAGAACGCTCTTTCGCATTTACCCAGTAGTGCAGACGTCCAATTCTGTAAAAACATATTTACGAGAAAAATCAAGAATGAACGTTTCTGCTACTCCTTATTGGACATATACGTTCACAATAAAGTACTATTCCTTGGATATTACTTTTTGTGTCTTCTTTCAAATATAACAATAGTGCTACTCTGACATTACTTAACTGGGCGTTTTAGCTACAATATTCATAAAAAAACGCTTAAACAGCCGTCCGCGTTAACACTAATTCTTAAATTTTAGCGGAGTTGACCATTATTGATTACAGGATTTTTACTGAAATTTTCGTCTCCGTGACTATACATCTTAGCTAATGTAGCGCAAAGGTACAATCGCGTTAAAACTATTATGTTTAGCTAAAATGTCACGCAAAACGAATCCTTCCTATTTATTTGATCAGTGTTTAATTATAAGACTGTGTATTGTTATAGTCAGTATTGTCTGTTGTTACCTTCTTGTATATACTTGTGACCCAAGTTTTAACAATATAAAATAAAATAACTTCAGTAAGCACAGTGGAATTTTCTTTAATAATATCGTTGTTGGTGGTAATATTATTCAATAAAAATAAAATACTTTGACAGGTTTCCCTGTAATTTAGAGTTGCCTTGTACTATGGGATTATAGCCCTCAAATTGTTTAAATGTTTAATTTAAAGTGATGTAGAAATTCATACAGTAGGGGGGGCGCGGGACACAGTGGTCTAACTCCCCCGAAATAAGCTGCTTTTTTTTTTTTTTTTTTTTTATTCAAAAAATATATTTCACATATAGACTTGGTAAGAATTAACATAGTATATTACAAAAAATTTGTGAAATCCCACAAGGATTGACCCGTGAGTGGGAACATTACTTAATAACTATGTATTCTGGCGGTTTATGGAACATACATACATACATACATATACACACATTCATACACATACATACACACACACATACATACATATATATACACACACACATATATAATAGTTTTACAATTTAAATACTTTAGTAGTTAAAGGACTATTTTTGGAAATATTTATATAAATAAATTAAGGACTATAAAAATATAATAAATATAAGGACTATTAGGAATATTTCAAACAGTCCCTTATAGTTAAGGATATTTTATTTATTTAAATCTTATTGACTTGCTAGCCAACACTTCAGTTGTTTTTTTAAAATTACTTATCTTTTGAATTTCTTTGATTGTCTTTTGATTGCTTTAGATGGACCTGCCCTGAGTTCACCCTTTTCCGCTAGTGGCGGGTCAGTTGACCTTGTACCCTATATATAAAATAATTATTTCTTCAATTCTAAGGTTAAAATTATTTAAAAGGGTCTTTAACAATGTTAAAAATTGTATTAATTATTTTAAAGGTATACTTTTCATAAAATGTTATAAAAATATAAACGCTGTGTTAATTTTAAGTAGACCTGATATCGTGATAACCATGATTTGTAGACAAACATCAAAAATGTTTGTAAACAAACATCAAACTGGGAAATTATAAATTTAATTTACGTATTCGTTGTCTCATTCGTAACACACGTTATCCTATTTTCTAAAAAAATTGTCATATAAGCTACTAAAAAAGAAAAAAGGCAATGAATAAGATAAAAATTGTCTTGTTTACATTTTATAAACATAAATAGAAGTATCGATTTAAAACTGATAACAATAGTGATAAGGGGACAAGGTGAAAACTAGTGCTCGGTGCGGTAGTTGATGCAACTAATTCCTGTTTTTCTCGGAACCACCTAAAACCTGGGAGTTAGACCACTGTGTCCCCCCGCCCCGACCCAAACCAAGAAGGGAAACTCCTTAGGAGTTTCCCTAAAGTATATGTATAAACCAAGAAGGGAAACTCCTATACTTGCCTGTGTAAAAAATTCAACTGATAGCTGACACAAAAATAAAAAAATAGCTAAAATTGGAATAACTGCACATGCTCCTTTTAGGATTTACATTTTTTTATTTAATTTTATGGGCAACCCTGATGGCATTAGTTGAGTTTTACTTTTTATCGTGTTTTTGTACTTCAATATGTACATGATAGTTTAATGATTTTGTATTAAATGCTGTGAAATAATTGTCACATTAAATTAGTTTAAGAAAAAGGGAAACTATAGTAAAGGTAAACTACATGATTTTGAAGAACATACAGATGACAATGTATTGCCTGAAATATAACTTAAAATTATGATTGCTTTTATTATATTCAAAAATGTTTGGTTGAACTTGTTGAATTACTAATTAAAAGTAATATTTGAAGGGGGAAAAACAAATATCACTCTCAAAAAGTACTATGTTAAGAAGTGCACACCAAAAAAAATTAATTAGCCGCTCGTTTGAAGTAATTTAAACAAACATAGTTTTTAAAGATTCACACTTAAACTTCTTTTGTGTGTGACATGTACATATTTCTTACAAAAATGATTAAAATTTTATTCTAAAACGTACAAATAAATGCCATGAAAACAAAAATGTTGTGTACCCTAAATAGTTTATTTATATTTACAAGGGTAAAACAAAATGGCTGCACCCATAGGAAAATTTGAGCCAACTCCCTGGTGGACAAAATGTGAACTACATACTATAGTCCGACACACGGCTAAAATCAATTGACAGCGCGCCAAAAATCTGTGAGGGAAAGAATTCTATTGGTTCAGACCGACCACGTTCTTTCCCCCTCCACCTCATGCCAACCTCGGTATAAAAAAATACCTTTTTCGTAAATAAAATTATAAAAAGGCAACACTGGTTGTAAATATTTGTAACCTCGTAACAAACAAAACCTCGTGCATATTGATCTGTTCGAGTTTGTTTCGTTTCATTCCAATCTGTTCAATTCATCCAATTATTGCGAAGTTGTAATATGATCTGAGTGCCTATATTTGACACTTGGACATTGACGTATTCTTTAAGCATTTCTTGCTATTTGAGTACAGCGCAGGTTCTGTGCTCTGTCAACCAAAAGACAGCATTTTTTTTTTGAAAATGCCATGTCTTTCAATAGATGACAGTCTTGAATGCATATTGTGTCATATTATTTTTATAATATGAAACAATACGCATTCAATTATACAAACTTGACACAAAAAAGCAGTTTGTTTTGGAAAAAAGTAATTATAGCTGACAATTTATTTAAATCGTCAAACTTTTATCAAAGAACTATTATGATCCATTGCCTTACGTAATTAACAACTTTAACTCCACTTAATTCATACCTCCCGAACAAATTTAAAGCAACACTTAGTTGGTAAATTTATAAGATACAACAATATTCCTTCTTAAAAAGTAAAAAAAATATTTTTAAAAATAAAAAAAATACGATATCAAATAAAAACAAATAATAAAATTCAAAACATAACCTGACTTTCAGTGTTGCCAGAGTAGGGAATTTTTTTGTTACATAAAAGAAGGGATTTTTTATTAAAAAAAGAGGGTTGAAAGCATTGTAATTTTGGCGGGCTGTCAATTGATTTTAGCCATGTGTCGTATTATAGGTCTGACAGAAATCGCGTTTGTTTCTCTACTTGGTTCATATATTACTTTATTCCACAAACTCTATGTCTGGTCAGTCTAATACTGATTTGTTTAAATTTTATTATTATTATTTCTTCGGTTTATCTAGGCTGGATACACTCCACTGCACGTTGCAAGTCATTTTGGTCAAGCCAATATGGTGAAGTTACTGCTGGCAGAAGGAGCAAGTGTCAAGACTACTACTGCTGTCAACTATACCCCACTACACCAAGCTGCCCAGCAAGGACATGCCGGCATAGTCACCACTCTCCTACAGTCTGGTGCTGACCCCAATCAGACCACTAATGTAAGATAACACTAGAATTTTTTGAAAAAGTAGTTGACTAGCATTTGTAATCATTATTATGAGTTATGCGTTTGGGCGCTTAAGATACGACATGAAAATTTAGATGTTATATTTAAACAACAATATTTCGCTCTTCATCACACAGAGCATTTTCAAATTATCGAAATCTACAAAAGAAAAACAGAAAAACCCTAATTACACTTCATACAGTTATTACACGAATAAAGATTAGAAAATAAATATTATTTATGTTATGCAGATCTATTTTTATTGATAAACCCCAACAATCTCATACTCATACTGACCAGCATGTCAACATGGTTGTGAAATGTTAAATATGATGGCTTGGAGTTAAACATAACTCTAAGATCTTTAACTACATGTTCGACTGAAAGGTTAGTTTTTTTAGTTTATAATAAAATAGAATTTGCTTTAAAGAACAATTGAATCTTATAACATAACATTTTGAAGCATTTATTACTATACAAGTTTTTGTGGACCTGGTTTCTAATAAATTTGGGAAACTCTGAAGATTGATTTATTTAAACAGGTAATAATTTTAATTAGTTTTGCATCGTCTGCAAACAACAAAATTATACAATATTTAATAATAAAAGGTAGATCATTAATGGTTAGATTAATAATCTCTAATTAATGATGATTAATAAGAGGGGGTTATTATTGGTTTGGTTTTGCTGTTTATTTACTTATACTTAAAGCAATATTGTTTTGATTTGGTTTAATTCTACAGCAAGGACAGACAGCGCTATCTATTGCTCAGAAGTTGGGTTACATCAGTGTTGTGGAGTCTCTGAAGGGGGTCACTGAAACCCCTACTGTTCCACCTCTTTCTAACGAAGACAAATACAAAGTCATGGCTCCTGAAACCATGCAAGAGATCTTCATGTCAGATTCCGAGGATGAAGCGGGTATGTATCTTCACTTGTTTATTTTATTTAACAGTTATACAAGGAGGACAAAAAAATCTCCTCCCTCTTAAATTTTGAACTATTAAACATAAGTTTGTGAAAATTGGGTTTTACTATCAAAAGTTGATACTTTTCGTGCGAAAAGAACTTTTTTTTTATGGTGCAGTTAACTTCAGGTGTCGCATTCAATGCAAAATTTTCTGAAAATTTCGAAAAAAAGTAAATTGGAAGGTATACTTTTATTGGGCTTTTTGAGCCCTAGGGATAAAGACAAAACATTTTTCCCCTTACATATTTTTGTCTAAGACAGCTATTTTGGGAGGAATTAGTGCCCTAAGTTGAAATATTGAAAGGTTCAACTCAAAATTGAAGGTTAATTATTTACATTAAAATTAATTCGTCAAAAGTAAAATACCTTATTTTTTACGTAAGAACACTTATCATTCATTACATTTTCAATAAAAAAATTAGGGTTACTATTGCCCCTAAATCCAGCAGCATTTGACTTATTATATATTAATAATTAGTATATTTTTAATTAATTGCATTAATGATAATTAATAATTTGTGTTCTTCATCCAAAAATAAGGCATTTGTACTCTTGGCTTATTCTTTCTTAAGCTTTAATTTTGTTTTAAAATGTCCCATTTTTACCATTTGGGTACTTATTCATGCCAAAATAGTGGTCTTAGGACAAAAATATGCTAGGGACCAAATGTCCCCTAAAGTTCAATAAAAAGTATACCTTTCAATTTACTTTTTTTTTAATTTTTTCCTTGAGACTTATGTTTAAATTACATTATAATACCTTTTATTTCAATAAAAGGTTTATAATGTTTCAATAATAGTTTTTGATTTTAATTTTATTATTTATTGTTAAATCAATAAACAACAACATTAAAATTACTATATCGTCTTTCTTGACAATTTAAAATTGTTCTATATAACTATACTCTCTGCTTGTTGTATTTTCTTGTGGTTTTAGGCTTAGCTATTACGCTGCCCATAACTTTTTTTATCACAATTTTCAAATAAAATGTTTAATTTTAATGGTTGGATACATTTTATAATATCCGACCTTAATGTCAGAAAACGAGGAAAAAATATGTATTGATTTTGACTCCTCTTTCTTTGATATGCTAATAAATTGAATAATATTAAGTTTGGGGATCGAACCCTCTTGGCCTCCTAATTCCAAAAATATATATTTAAAAAAAGTATTTATATTGAAGTATATTTTATTTTAAGACACACTCTTATTTAAAAGTTTATATATTTAAATGTTTACCACTTTCCAGGATACACAAGTAAATAATTTTACATAAATTTTTATTTATTATTAACTTGCCAATAAATGGCTTTACTTGTTTTAAAGAGATGGTAATAATGATAGTTAGTTAGTTTAGTCTTTAAGAAGTTAGTAAAAGGTTTAAAACCAAAAACTCTTACATTTTGTATTCTTTATTAAGTATGCTCTATATTAATCACCCTAGGTGGGCTCATTTTTCAATCCTGTAATAAGGACCAGCTCTCTTCATTCTCTGTTGTTCTGTTTTAGTTTAAAAAAATTAAAGGCGACTTTTTTTAGTTGACTTATGCTATGCCTTTTATATAAAAATAAACTAGGGATAACTAAGGCGAAAAAAAAACAAAAATATGCTTTTAAAATTTATGTTTTAAATTTAAAAAAATATATTAATATGATAGTTTTTGGTTTCTACCTTAAATATTTTTAAAATTCTAGAATTAGAAGCAGAATGGAATTTTTATTAAGAAAATGGCATTTTAGTTAAGGCTGGGCTGTTATATGTGTTTTATGTTTTAATATGTTTTTTTTATAGAATTTAGAATATTTTATTGGGAATTTTCTAAGCTTATTGAATAAGGCTGGTTTTTATTTTAAGGCTTAGCTATTATGCTGCCCATAACTTTTTTTTAAATTATTATAATTTTTTTTCTCTTCATACTATAAAGAAATATTTTTTCTACATTCCTACTATATTCCTACTTCCTGTATTTCCAACTGTTTTCTTTTTTCTTCGTAGTAGGTACAAAGAAATATCAAAGAGCATATGAAAACAGAAAAAACTACATTATTGTTGTTATTATTATAGTCCAAGAGCCAGGCCTAAATAATATGACTCGTTTTGTACTACTTCAAACCAAATTTTTCTGAAAATATACCTTAAATTATGATGTAAAAGCATACTCTGCCTATCCAGAATGAAGTCCTTTATATGATTGCGCATGATCAAATTTTTATAAAATCACACAAATTCTAGTTTTCTTGCAATAAGTGGTTCCCTGTAGGTCGTTTGTAAAACATAATGAGAACATTTTTAAAGGTGATAACATTTGCTATAAAACGAGTGTTTTGACGTCAAAGTATGAAAACTACAACTAAAGTTATGACTTTTGTTAAATGGCCAAAAAATGCACACAACGCCAATATTTTTTTGAATAAATTCACTGACTTTGCATAAATTAGAGTCATCCGTGGTGTAGTGGTTAAGGTACGCGGCCAATACAGAGAATGAATCGATTTTAAACTTCCTAGTTTATTAGTCATGGGTTCAATCCAGAACGGGCCTCTGGGATTTTATGAGAGGGATAAAATTCTGCGTACCACGTCCTTCAGAAGGGACTTAAAGCCAGTGGTCCTGAGCCTGAGCTTTGTCCGGTACACGTTGAAGATCCCTTACCTCTTAATGAAACTGGGTTAGGCAAAATTTAGGACCCTCATATTAGATTCATTATAATAAGTGTGTGGAGGTTTAGTTTACAGCGGAGGCATGTGTTGTTCCTAGTTTTACTAGACTATAAAAGTCAGTGAAAATATGTATGATTGCTTGAAAAAAAGCATGAGAGGAACCATAGAAATTCACGGCTTTCTGTCTAGATTAGATGAAATATACCTACACTTGAAATTAAAGGAGTAGAACACTACCTTAGGGAGCTGGCAAAAAAGAGCCCAACAGCGTGGCCTACTTTCCTGGTAGTTACTACCACTCCCCCCCCCCATATTACTACTACTTGCATAAATTAACCATTTTTGGCGTTTTTGAAAGAGCCAAACTTTTGTTGTTGTCATCCGATTTTGATGACTCATTTTACAAAACTTTTTATCACATTTAAAAAATGTTCTCTTCATGTTTTGCACACGACCCACAGGGAACCACTTATTTTAAGAAAACTGAAATTTTATACGATTTTATAAAATTTTGAGCATGAACAATCATATGAAGGGCTCTACTCTGGTTAGGCAGACTATGTTTTTCTTTATAATTTAAGGTATATTTTCATATAAAATTGGTTTGCAGTAGTACATAATGACTCACATATTGTCAGGTTCTTGGACTAATAGTTAATTTGGCTAGTTTTGGCTGAAACTATCTTGTGTAGTTAATTTACTGATCTTAAAAATTGGCTAATAAAAAGCAGTACTTAATAATTTAGGCTATGGTCCAGTTTATCATTGTACCTAATTATTGATTGAGGATGCCTATTGTGTAACTTATGGTTATTATCAGTTATCAGCATGGGAACACAATGCGAGGGAACCAATGAGGTCAGTCCTCGATGTTAAACCTCATCCATCATTTCATATCAGACCCAATGGCGTATTTATGGGACTGCATTAAGGAGGGGGGGATCTCCGAAAAGTTTACGTAAACAATGTTATTGGCTTTATTATTTTATTTATTAAATGGAGCTCATACCATATTTGTATGAGCATGGGTTGTGAATTTTACCTTTTAAATTAGGTCCCTATTAAATTAAAGATAAGTGTAGTCAATCTTAACACCATGGAATCGCAGGGCCCTCTTAGTTGTGCTGTATCATTTTCCTACAAATGGGGCCCCTTTGAAACATAGTATGGTTTATCTTAACATCATCAAGTCCCTCCCAGTTAGAGTTACTCTTGCCCAGTTAGAGTTACTCTTGCTCCCAGTTAGAGTTACTCTTGCTCCCAGTTAGAGTTACTCTTGCTCCAGTATCTTTTACTCAAAAAAGGGGCCCCATTGGAGCATGGTACAATCTATCTGAACATTATCAAATCATGGGGCCCCCCATGATTTTTTTTTTTAAATCAAGCTTTATTTTACCAAATTTTACTATATTATAAAATACAATATTTAAATAAAATACAATAATACAATTATAGTACAGATAACAAAAAATATTGGTCTTTTTACAACATTGTTATTTATATATACACAAATGAATGAATAATTTGGCAAACCCACCGTAGGCTATAGGTGCACTGGTAAAAAAAACAGTAAAAAATAAAAAGAAAAAAGAGAAGTATAAACATATATACATAAAAATACATTATTAAATACAAGATCTTAATTTTTAGCTTCAGTCTTAACAGTTTTTTTTAAAAAAAAAAACACTACAAAAGAGAGAGTAGTAAAATACTATTAGTTTAAATGAAATAATAAAAATAAAATTTAAAAAAGTTAATAAAAATATAAAAATTTAAGAAAAGTTAATAACAGATTTGAAATCGTCAAACCCAAATCAGTCAGATTTGCTGTATCATTTAGATTAATCAAAAGAAGTGGGCATACTTATCTCATAGGTTATACAAAACTATGGTCATCATTCCAAAATTGCACTGCAGAGCATTTATGCTAACTAGGATAATATAATTAATTATTAAATATTAATTAAATTAATATAATTCTTTGGAAAATTCAGAAAGAAAACTATTTGATTATTTCTGGCTTATTGTTTCGCTGCTGAAATATAATACATTTAATATATTATATATATATATATTATATATATTTATATATATATATATTATAATATAATAATATATATATATATATCATAATAATATAATACACACACACACACAGATTTATATATATGGGCCCCCTGAAAATATCATTTGGAGGGCCCCAATGCTATAGTTACACCTCTCACCTCTCATCAGACATCTCATTGGTTCCTATACAATATTTCCCACACTGTCAACTGATTATAACCGTGTGCAATATTTTAATAAAGTATTGCTCTAGATTCATCAGATTTTACAATAATACATCATGATATTGATATGATAATGATATGGTACATTATAATGATATGATATGAGCAATTGAGCCTAAATTATTTTAAAATTTGGTAATAATCTTAAATTATGTTCAAATAATAACATACGTTAAATATTTTTTGTTTTTATGTTTTTCTTCTTTTATAAAATAGATAGTTGTTGTTGTGTTCGACAATATTTTGTGTACCTTGGTGTTTTGCACTTGTTACTCACACGTGTTGTTTGTTGTATCACTAACATTGTTGTGTGAATATGGTGGGGAATATTTATAGAAGATGTGCTTGGAATGGACTATTCATTGATACCCGGAAGGGCTCACATCTATCTGCCTTATCAACCTGATAATATTATTAATAGTAAGTTAAATCAAGCAGCTTACAATTCACCGACTTTAAATGACTTACTTTTAAGTTACTTAATTAAAACACAATTTTAATTTTTTTTTAAAAGACGTAAAACGTTGAACAGTTTAATTTAACTTCTTGTAAATTAAATTTATTCCAGTTTATTTAA
Organism: Microvelia longipes; assembly: GCA_018340805.1. Classification (NCBI taxonomy): domain Eukaryota; kingdom Metazoa; phylum Arthropoda; class Insecta; order Hemiptera; family Veliidae; genus Microvelia; species Microvelia longipes. Next base: position 38,806,714 of record JACMZG010000022.1, on the reverse strand, counting down.
CATTATTTCTAATATTAACAACATTTAATATTTTCAAAGTTTACTTTAGTTTCTTATAGACCTACGAGAGCCTGAATTTTAAATATATATATATTTTGAGTGAAATATTTACTCAAATTAGCATATTTTTATATTTTTATCTGAGGTTGTTTGGATGGAAGAAGTGGAAGACAGGAATGATTTCACTTAGTCTTCTGCTTCCATATATATTATATATATATATAATATATATATATAATATATATATATATATATATATATATATATATATATATAATATATTTGATTGTGTGTATGTTCAGCATGTGGATCCCAACAATAACTAAGTAACAATAACTTTCTGTTTTCTTGTATTCTGTAATTAATCGGTTTCCTAGTAATTTAAAATTAATCACATTTTCCAGGGGCGTCTCTTGGTCTATTGTAATGCCTATTATTTTAAATAAGTAAAAAGTCGCAAATTGATTAAGAACTGACCCAGAGGAAACATCGTGTTGTGAAAACTTACTCAAACAAAATAGATCAATACAAATCTAAATTTTTGCTTGTCATTTTGTTTCTTTTATATTTTGAATCTTTAACTGTACAGTGTAGTGATTATTTTTTCAAATTAAATTATCAGGTGATTTTATGACATTTTTTTCCATTTTTTAATTCACAATACGAAGTTTTAAGAATTGTTCATAAAAAAATGCAAGGACATTAGAAAAGGTTATAATATAATTTAAGGAAATTACGTTAATTTGAAAATTTCCCTCCCTTTCAGGATGACTTTTTAAGCATTATAATTAATTTTATCGGTACGTGTTATCGGACTGGTTAAAATAAATAAATTTAGTCGTAGGCGGTTTAAAAGATTAATTTCCTACTAAACAATTGAGTTGGAATTCAAAATAATGCTGTTAAACATTTTAAAAGTTAATGATGATAAATTTTTAATTTTTCTAATTTATACGGTAGGTATATAGGAAAATTATTGTGTTTGCAAAAAATCTAAAACACAAATTTTATCTAAAACACATCACACAAATCACTTGAACCGTTTCAGGTGTTTTAAGGCCTCCTTAGTGGTTTTCACAAAGTTGTTTGTCTCTATGTGTGTGTGTGTCTGTTATCATCGTTGCTCCCAGTGCATTTATGCTAGAGAGATGAAACTTTGTACAAAAATGAGTCCATATGTATAGTTGTGCTGTCTGGAAAATATTATTTTTATAACATCATTAACTCGCAATAATGATTCAAATTTTGAAAAATCATGAAACATATGCCAAGTTTCATTTCATAATTAGCATTAGTTTAATATTTATCAAATGTCTTGTATGTTTATAAAATTTGGAAAATATTCCAATTGAGTTGATATTTGTCACAAGTTTATACCTTTTACGTAATATTTTATATTTTGAAGAGCCCCTAAACAGATAAACCACAAGTAGGGAACTCTGCATATAAGAACACAGATTATAATAATCAAAAATTAAAAAATTAAGAATAAAATTAAACTTAACCTAATTGACTAGACAGCGTAAATTAAAATTATGTTACTTAAAACTTAAAAATAAAAATCAAGCCAATAGATTCAGAACAGAGGATAAAGTACAGAAAGTAAACAAATTATCACGAGATATTGGTAGAGAATTGACAACACTAACAAGACGAACAAGAGGGGATAGGGAGGATAATAAGCAAATATACAATAGGCGACCAGCTCTACGACCTGCTGTAATAAATAAGTACACTAAGTTTCATTTTAATACGACAAGTATATCTATGATTTTTGTTGGGTCATAAAAGTTAAGCAGCGTCGAGTATGGTCAGTGCCTGGATGGGTGACCGCTGAGAATGAAATATATATATTTACTATCTGAGGACGAGCAAAGCGAGTCCAAAGATGGGACAATGATCGGAGCAAATCCAATGTGGTGAGAAAAAATTCCAAGGTACCCTGTACCTAAAAAAAGATGTGCAAATCTTCAAAAGTTAGTGGTTTCTCTAAAACCTGCGATTGGCAGATGGCAGAGTATTTTTCATCTTATCAAATAAATAGAATCTGTTTCCACAAGTTATGAGGTGTAAATAAATTTACTGTGAACAATGTATAGATGTAAGTACAAACAAAAACCACCCTTTAAAAAGTAAAGAATGTAGCAAGTTTCTTGTTACATTAAAGGTAGGGAGGTAGGAGTTGAACCCCTTGGTTAATCTCTATGGTGTGAATAGTTTGCGTTGAACCCTCTGCCAAACACTGCATGTGACAAAGTAATAGATCCGGAGTTGAACCCCTTGGTTAACCTCTATGGTGTGAATAGTTTGGGTTGAATCCTCCGCCAAACACTGCAAAGTAATAGATCCAACGCTCTGAAATATCGCTCACAGATTGGTGAGCTCTGCACGCTCTACATTGTTGTGAATATCTGCCTCAATTTAACTCCATAGTGAGCATATGCAGTTAAATTTATTTAAAATATAAAATTTTATTTAATTCTGCCAGTTATTATGCAGTTAAATTAAAATCCAGAATTTCAGAGCACAGATTTCTCCCCAAAATGAGCATCTCATTTTGCGGAGAAGGTAAAATCAGTAATCCCTCTATTTTGTATGAAAACCAAGAGGCCTGACTTGGATTTGAACCCAGGCTACCTAAGAGGTATCCTAAATTTACCTTAATAAAACCTGACGCTTTAACCAACTGAGCTATCAGTAAACCTTTAAATAAAATGTAACTTTTTCTATTAAATTGTTTAATGTTTCAAAAATCTTCCTGAAGGGGTTTTAAGGCATTACCTAAGTTTGAGTGACCCTCGCTTAAATTTGACATGTCTTTTAACTCTAGTTTATTCTCACTAAATTTAAATTGTAATATACTGTCTCGAAAGACATCATTAGTTTGACTTAATAGAAATCGCATTAACCTTAAATCATTTTATTCCTTTTTAATGTTTGTTTTTCTCACATGAGATTTTTTAAAGCTTCATTCTGTCACCTTAACATACTCATTGTATTGTAGTGAATGATTCCATCACATTTATCACTTCAAAGTAATTTTGATAACCTTATTCATTGTAAATTCAACACCTTAGAATAATACTATATATAGAAGGAGCACAGGACCGTAAACACAATGTAATTCTACTGATAACACGAAAGCCGGTTGACTGGTGAAACTAAGTAATGCTGCCAACCTGACAACAAAACATTATTTTAAATATTTGTCATAAATATCTATTAATGAAGAAGATCGTAAAGAACAAATATAATAACTTAAAACACCTGCTGAGTATTTAATAAAACTGGTCTTAGATGGCAAAAGGGTGGCGGAATACAAGAATCTACATTTAGTTGACGAGGACTACTTTAATATAATTTTAATAAATACGTTAAACTACAATTTAAAATGCTTTAATAATGTAATGCACCGATATTTATATTAGTATTATGAATAATCAATCATTAATTATAATAGAGCATAATAATTCAGCAACCGGAAGTATTGCCAACTTTTTATAAGAAATTGTATGTTGTAAGGGTGGCAGCATTACTTAGTTGCACCAGTGAACCGACTTTCGTGTTATCAGTAGTGCTCCTTCTATATATAGTATTATTCTAAGTTCAGCACTATGCATTTTTTAAGTAGATAATTTCAGCAAATTGAAAAGTACAAGAATCCTCTATAGTTCTATGAAAGAGTCCTGACTTCCCTTATATTAAAATTAATATGTCACATTACTTGATTACTATAACTTCATATTTTTAGCCAATTGTCAATAAGAAATGAGCTTATGGGGGCATGGAAGGGAGGAAGTATATTTTGTATATTTTCTTACTGATCAAGAATTAATTGTAAATATATATATATATATATATATATATATATATATATATATATATATATATTATATATATTTACAATTACATTCTTGATCAGTAAGAAAATATACAAAATATACTTCCTCCCTTCCATGCCAAATAAATATATTATATATATATATATATATATATATATTATATATATATATATATATATATATTATATAATATTATATATATATATATATATATATATGTATTATATATATGTATATATATATATATATATATATATATATATATATATATATTAATATATATATATATATATTGTATATGTATTATATACATATTTATTGTGTGTGTGTGTGTGTATGTGTATGTATGTAAAAGATTTTGTTCTTAGATGTTTCTATGGGACTTAGTACAGAAATCGACCTTAGTAGTTTTGGAACTGATTACCTAGATCTTAAAATATTTTAATTTATAGTTTTATTTGAATCATCGTTGTGTTGAGTCATCATATGCAAACTCATGTGATAGTGATTGCATGTTTAGTAAAATTATCACTATTACATTAAACTGTATTTTATAAGCTTTCATACGATACTAAATTAGTGGCTCAGAAATTTCTTGTCGATATGAGCGATTTATTAAAATAGAGTACTGACACCTTAAAAAATTAACAAAATGGGAAATAGCAACGAAACACTTAAGAAACAGAATAACGAAGAGGTGCCTAATTTTACTGTAAATTAATTCTAGATTCGCATTCTCTAATTTTTTACATATATCGCTGTACATCCTGTGTGTTTATATATATATATATATATACATATTATATTATATATATATATATAATAATATAATTATATATATATATATATATATATATATATTATTATTTATTTATTTACATATTTATAATATTGACAAGGCCCCTTATATCGCTTCCTTATTTTATATTAAAAAATAATTATTTTTCAATGCTGATAACAGACATTAATAGTAATATTAATAGTAATATGGGGGAGTGGTAATAACTACCAGGCAAATAGACCACGTTGTTGAGCTATTTTTGCCAGCTCCCTAAGATAGTGTTCTACTCCTTTTAATTTCAAGTGTAGGTATATTTCATCTAATCCAGACAGAAGAGCCATGAATTTCTATGGTTTTTCTCATGCTTTTTCAAGCAATCATACATATTTTCACTGACTCTTATAGTCTAGTGCAAACTGGGAACAACACGTGCCCTTGCTGTTAAACCAAACCTCCACACACTTTAAACTACGAGGCAGAAACAGTATAGTATTATAATGAATCTATAATGAGGGTCCTAAATTTTGCCTATACCTAGTTTCATTTAGGGTAAGGTATCTGACAACTCACAGGCTCGAGACCACCAGCTTTACGTCCCTTCTGAATGCAGAATTTTTATCCCTCTCATAAAAATCCCAGAGGCCCGTGCTGGGATCGAACCCATGACTAATTAAACTTTGGAGTTTAAAGTCCATTCATTCTCTGTACTGGCCGCGTACCTTAACCACTACACCACGAGTGACTCCTTGAACATAACTAAAGTTTAACACTCTCTCTCTCTCTTAATGTGTGTGTAACTCCCCCCCCCCTTTTCAATTTTGAACCCTTTGACAGAATTGATCAAAACCTAGGGATTTATGTAAATAACTCACTTTGGATTTCTCGCCAAGTATAATCTGTTGCTGAAATGAAAAAAAGTCGTGTTCAGGGTACCTCAGAACTTTTCCTCAAGATATCGGATTCTTTTCCCCAATCAGATCGACACCAATTCAAACTCGCTTTGGTCATCTTTAAAATATAAAAATTGTCAAATTTTTATGCAACAAGTCTTTGGACGTGCCTAGTTTTTCCTCAGATAGTAAATAAATTAGTTTCATTTACAATGGTCACTCATTCAGACACTGTCCATGCTCGATGTTGCTCAAATTTTATGATACGACAAAAACCATAGATATACTTACCATATTAAAATAAAACTTAGTATACTTATTTATTACTGTATGGGATAAACTTGTTCCTAATTTCAACACAATTGGATTATTTTTTACAATTTAAAAAATAAGAACTTCTACAATTCTTTGAATAAACATTAAGCTAATGCTGATAATTAGATGAAACTTGGCACATATGGTCTTAAATATGAGTACAAGTGTGCTAAATCTTAAATCGATCGAAACATTTTTCCTCATTTTATGTTTTTTCAACATTTTTGTTGAGTCATTGTTGCGGGTCAATGACGCCATAAAAAGGTTATTTTCTAGGTAGGGCAACTACTTTACGAATTGGTTTTAGAATTTTTTGCCAACACAATACATTTCCTATGTATCTACAGTATAAATGGGGAAAATTAAAACTTTATTTGAAGGATATACATTAAAAACTTTGCTTTAGTATATTAAGCTAGTCCTAATAAATAAATACAGCATAATGACTATAGAGATATATTACTAGATGGGTACACAATACCTCAATACATTGAGGGGCTTTAAACATCCATATGAGACTCTCAGGGGCCCTGCGTAACCTCATTGTAACCTACTCCAAGAGTGAGTTAAAGTTATAGTAAATAATCGTCGTTGACAATTTGAGCATTGTTTTTGTATAATAGAAGTTACTGTAATTTTATCATCAGAGAGGCCCTATTGGTTGAATTTTGAAACATAGGAAAAGTAACCTGAACAACTTTGAATATTATAGTACGACACACGGCTAAAATCAAATGACAACGCAGGAAAATAGTGTTGAGGAACCAATGAGGTTGGCCTGATTTAAAATTGAGGGCGTGGTTTAACATCCAGGACTAACCTTATTGGCTCCTTTGCATTATTTTCCCACTCTGTCAACTGATTTTAGACGTGTGTTGTATTATAATATAATCAAATAAACCGTACAAAACTACCGTAACTTGTATTATAAAAAACTGAGCATTGTTTTGTATAATACAAGTTACGGTAATTTTGTTCTATTTATTTGATTATATTAATATTCAAAGATGTTCAGGTTACTTTTTCGATGTTTCAAAATTCAACCGATAGCCTCTCTATTAATAATATATCTATGATGATATTACTTTGAAAATTTGCTATTGAAATTAAAGAATTTATACGAAATACAGAAAGGCATGAAATACATTGTGCATGTTTCACGGCAAACACTTCAACACTTATCTGACTATTTTGAGTTTTGAAATAAATCACCAAATACCATGTGAAAAGCCCTCACCAGGGATATCAATTGAGTAGAGTATTTCTAAAGTTGGTATGTTTTGACATTGTTGCCTGCATTTTATCTAGAGATTTATGTTATTTTATTTATTTTTTACTATTTTCTACTTCACTTTAAGTATGTTTTAAATACATTTTTAATGTATTAAGTAGATGAGATGAATTAGTTATATTACGTTTTATTATTGCTTTTAATGTAATAATTAAATTTTACTTCACTCTAAGTATATTACAAATTGATTATTTCATATTAATAATTTAATCTTAAATAGATAAGATAAATTATTTATACTATGCATTGTTATTTTGCATTAATTAATTAAATTGATTTTTTTTTCACTTTGAGTATATTTTAAATTAATTATTTTATATTAATAAACTAATCTTAAATATATATTAGATAAATTATTTATATTTATGTATTATTATTGATTTAAACAATTATAGGTGATGTACCAGTGTTTTAGGTAATTTTCATTATGAAAATGAGCTTATGTGGTTGTTCTGTTGACGGAAGTTGAGACTGGGGGGGCCCCCCCCCCCCGTCACAATTCTTGTGTTTAGATTCCTGATACCAGAAATATATGTCCGATAATAATTATATGCCCCCTACAAACAGCGGGGATTTTTCAGTGACATCAAATTGAATTACTTTATACAACACAGATAATTGAAGAATATATGCCATAGATAATAATTACAACTTATTTTAAATTAATTTTTCTTAATTTAAAATAAAATAATCGAAAAATAATGTAACATTTACGTAACAATTGTAATTATTAAGAAATCTAAAAATACGTCACCAATGTACAGTTATGCTACCAAGCTACGAATAATATGAGCTGGTGTATCCTCTATCTAAGTATTAGTCTCTTTGGGTTTAAACAACCTTTTTCTAATTTGGTAGTTCCCTGTTTCTATTCAAGGGGTTCTCTGTTTCTATTGAGGTGGTTCTCTGTATCTAATTAGAGGTTATCAGTTTCTAATCAGAGGTTCTCTGTATCTAATCAGGGGTTCTCTTTATCTAATCAGGGGTTCTTTTTATCTAATCAGGGGTCATCTTTATCTAATCAGGGGTTCTCTGTATCTAATCAGGGGTTCTCTGTATCTAATCAGGGGTTCTCTGTATCTAATGAAGCTGATCCCAAATTCTAATAAAGCTTTCCCTGTTTCTAATGGAGCTGATCCCAAATTCTAATAATGCTGTTCCCTGTTTCTAATGAAGTGGTTCCCTGTTTCTAATAAAGTGGTTCACTGTTTTTAATGAAGTGGTTCCCTGTTTCTAATGAAGTGGATCCCTATTTTTAATAAAGCACTTCCCTGTTTCTAATGAAGTGGTTCCCTATTTCTAATAAAGCTGATCCCTGTTTCTAATAAAGAGGTTCCCTGTTTCTAATAATGTGATCCCTGTTTCTAATAAGAGGTTCCCTGTTTCTAATGAAGTGATCCCTATTTTTAATAAAGCTGATCCCTGTTTCTAATAAAGAGGGTTCCCTGTTTCTATGAAGGATCCCTATTTCTAATAAAGCTGATCCCTGTTTCTAATAAAGTGGATCCCTATTTCAAATAAAGCTGATCCCTGTTTCTAATAAAGGTTCCCTGAATGAGTGGACCCTATTCTAAGAAAGCATATCCCTGTTTCTAATAAAAAGGTTCCTGTTTCTAATGAAGTGGATCCCTGATCCCTGTTTCTAATGAAGTGGATCCCTATATTTAATAAAGCTGATCCCTGTTTCTAATAAAGAGGTTCCCTGTTCTAATGAAGTGGATCCCTATTTTTAATAAGCTGTTCCCTGTTCTAATGAAGGGTTCCCTGTTTCTAATAAAGAGGTTCCCTATTTCTAATAAAGCTAATCCCTGTTTCTAATTAAGAGTTCCCTGTTTCTAATGAAGTGGATCCCTATTTCTAATATAAAGCTGATCCCTGTTTCTAATAGAGGTTCCCTGTTTCTAATGAAGTGGATCCCTATTTCTAAGAAAGCTGATCCCTGTTTCTAATAAAAAGGGTTCCCTGTTTCTAATGAAGTGGATCCCTATTTCTAATAAAGCTGATCCCTGTTTCTAATAAAGAGGTTCCCTGTTTCTAATGAAGTGGATCCCTATTTCTAATAAAAGCTGATCCCTGTTTCTAATAAGAGGTTCCCTGTTTCTAATGAAGTGGATCCCTATTTTTAATAAAGCTGATCCCTGTTTCTAATAAAGAGGTTCCCTGTTTCTAATGAAGTGGATCCCTATTTTTAATAAAGCTGATCCCTGTTTCTAATAAAGAGGTTCCCTGTTCCTAATGAAGGATCCCTATTTCTAAAAAAGCTGATCCCTGTTTCTAATAAAGAGGTTCCCTGTTTCTAATGAAGTGGATCCCTATTTATAAAGCTGATCCCTGTTTTAATAAAGAGGTTCCCTGTTCTAATGAAGTGGAGCTGATCCTGGATAATGAGATTATTTTTAATAAAGCTATCCCTGTTCTAATAAAGAGGTTCCCTGTTTCTAATGAAGTGGATCCCTATTTTTAATAAAGCTGATCCCTGTTTCTAATAAGAGGTTCCCTGTTTCTAATGAAGTGATCCCTATTTTTTAATAAGCTGTTTCTAATAAAGATTCCTGTTTTCTAATAAAGTGGTAAAATCCCTGTTTCTAATAAAGAGGTTCCCCTGTTTCAAGTCCCTATTTTTAATAAAGCTGATCCCTGTTCTAATAAACGTAAAGCTGATCCCTGTTTCTAAATCAGGGTTCCCTGTCACCAATTCACTTAATGGATCATCTACCTCCCTCTCCAATACTAAGGCATTACGTCTTTTTAGGCTATAAATATGGAAATGAGGTCAAATTTGTATCATAAGGTTTATTTCTTTTAATAGCTTCTTATATCTCCACCATTTTATTTACATACCCAATTTATATATCATTTCTTCTTGAACTGATCTCTTAATACGAGATCTAAGATAGATGCGTCTAGTTTGTCCATTGTTTTTTAAGATATTATTAGAAAAATTACAATTTTTGAATTGGATGCCAAAAAGTAGTTTTGTAATCTAGTGAAACCAATCAAACGTTTGAAATACTAATATAAACTAAATTTAGCTCCTTATTATTGTTATTGCTTCTTTTTTTGACCCATCTGGCTTCCGTAATTTACAAATTTCAAAATAATGCTTAAATAAGTATTAAATCAAGAGTTTAATGAACTGTGGATAATAATTTTAATTTATGGCAATAATTTTAATAAAATTATAATCAATTTTAATGGACTGTGATAATTATTTTTAAATTAATTGTTTTAAAATTTAATAAGTATTTTTGTTCTTAAGACATTTATTTAGACAAAAGGGCATTCAATATACTAATTCCATGAAAAAACAACATTAAGCAATAAACAAAGAGCAATAGCTTTTTGTTGAATTAATAGTTCACAAAATTAATTTAAATTAGCTTACTCTGTGACAATATTGTCTGACTGAAATATGATGTATAAAAAAATAATTTCAATTAAAATTAATTAACTAATTATGTGACAAAAAATAAAATGTCGTCTTGAATTAATTACATGTATCCATTTATATTTATTTGATCATCTTTTTGTTTCATTTTATATTATTTTTTTCTCTGATTTTTCCCCTCATTGTTTATTATTATAATGTGAATTAAATTAATTTTTATTGATAGAACCAAACAAAGGTTTTAAGTGTGCGTGTTGTATGTGTATAAGAGTTTCTTACTTGTGCATATGGCTCATGATAACTCTCAAAGGCATTCTCACAAAATTCGCAAAATTGCCTAATAGTCCAAGAGCCAAGCCAATTATAAAGGAAAAACATAGTCCAGTGGTGGACCCAGAGTGGAGCCCTTCATATGAATGGGCTCGCTCTAAATATTAGATAATCTCACAAATTCCAGTTTTCTTGCAATAAGTGGTTCCCTGAAGGTCGGGTGCAAAACATGAAGAGAACATTTTTTAAAGCTGATAAAATTTCTTATAAATCGAGTGTTTTTTTTGTCAAAATTGGATTACAACAAATAAAGTTATGACATATTTTAATTGGCCAAAAAAATGCACAAAAAGCCAATATTTTTTCTAAGAAATTTGCTGACTTTGCATAAATTAACCATTTTTTGGTGTTTTTTTTGAAAAAACCATAACTTTACTTGTAGTCATCCGATTTCAATTATTAAACACTTTTTTTATAGAACATTTTATCACCTTTAAAAAGTGTGATCTTCATGTTTTGCACACAACTCGCAGGGAACCACTTATTTTGAGAAAACTGAAATTTGTGCGATTTTATAAAATTTTGAGCATGTGCAATCATATGAAGGGCTCCACTCTGGATTGGCAGACTATATTTTTTGTTCATAATTAAAGGTACATTTTCAGAAAAATTTGGGTAGTTAGAGTACTTCAGAGTAATTTGGGTGGTAGAAATTTGGTTTAAAGTAGTACGAAATGAGTCACTTTTTTTTAGGTCCGGCTCTTGGGCTATAATTTTTGTGGAAAATGTATCACTTAATGGACCTAAGTTATTATAAACTTAGGGCAAGTTTAAAATTTCGGTACTTAAAATGGCAATAAACAAGACCCCTGTTTTTTTTATTTTCATTCCATTATTGGAAGAGTCATTGGGAAGAGTATATTTATTATTTGGTTACCAGACAACAATATTTATTATTTTATTATACTGTTATATTTGTGTCAATATAATTGTATAATCTTTTACTACTCCATTCTAACCAAGTCTTTTTATATAAAGCAACAGGTATTATATTATATTATTGTATTATATAAATACAATTTTTGTATTTATCCATTGAAATTTAATTGTCAAATATTGATTAATCCAAAGATTTCTACAAAACAAATAGGATTAAAGAAAAAAAATCATAATTATTCTGGGAAAAATGCAAAAACTGAAACAAAATGAAAATGCAAAAAAGGAAAAAAGAACATAAAAAACAACATGTTGTGTGAAAGTGGTGCATGTTTAGAAAAATAAAGAGCCATAGCTAATACTTTTATGGTAAATTTTTAAAAAAAAGGCAACCAGTCTCTAAATCCATCTGTAATTCTTTTTGGATAATTCAGCAAATGAGTAATCTCCCCTTATAATCTGTTGTTTTTATATCATCTCTCTAAGTTTCTAACCAGTAGAGGGGGAATTCTAAATCTGAATGAAATGGCAACAGACATGAGAAATTTGGTCTCACGTTTAGTTTAGTGAAGTTTATTTTAAGAAATGTTCACTCCCCATGTCTAGGCCTCTTCAAACTGCCCCTACTATTTTAATTCCCACCCAAAAACTATTGTAGAAATCAAAATTCTTCTAAACCATTTCCTAAACATAACAATAAATATTTTTCTAATTTAAAGTTTATTAATTGTTTATATATTTGTAGAACATTACTTAATCTAATATTAAAAAGTAGTTATATCACTTTTTCTCTAACTTTATATTCCCACATATTGTTAAAAAATGTAAGAAAATGAATTTTTATTTAATTTTTTAGCAAATTTCCTATGGATAAAAATGAATGATCTATAAGTGTGGTTTAGTGTTATTTATACAAAAATTGTTTGTGACATATCTTACATATATTGTGATATAGTGTTTTAGAATTTATTTAAAAATTTAATTGTAATTCTAAAACTTCTGAAACAAATAAAATATACTGAAACATAATTTCTGAGAAAATATCTTAAAATTTAATTTTTACCAGTTAGTTTATTGTCTTGTGGTTATTTCATCTGACTTTTTTAACTTTTAAGCATCATGAGTGTTTCTGTCATATTTTTTAGAAAATTTCTACTGATTATTTTGGTAAAAACTATATTTTCCGAGCAAATATATAAATTGATTTTTTACCAGTTTGTTTATTGTCGTGTGGTTATTTCATCTGACTTTTTTAACTTTTAAACATCATGAGTGTTTCTGTCATATTTTTTAGATAATTTCTACTGATTTATTTGGTAAACTATATTTTCCGAGCAAATATATATAAATTGATTTTTTACCAGTTTGTTTACTGTCGTGTGGTTATTTTGTTTGCCATTTTTTACTTTTTAAACATCATGAGTGTTTCTGTCGTATTTTTTTAAATAATTTCTACTGGTTTATTTAGTAAACTATATTTTCCGAGTAAATATCTTTAAATTTATTTTTTACCAGTTTGTTTATTGTCTTGTGGTTATTTTGTTTGACATTTTTAACTTAAGAACTTCATGAGTGTTTCTGTCACATTTTCAGTTACTTTTTACAGGTTCAGGTTGTGTAAACTATAATTTCCAAGCAAATATTCTTAATTTTTACCACTTTGTTTGCTATCATATGGTTATTTCTTAAACATTTATTAGTTTAGTTTATAAACTGATTGTTAACTAACTTATGGTGATTTTATGAGTCTGGGATTTTTGTTCCATTATGCCACTTGTTTCTCCATTGAGTTTTATAAGCTTGAGAGTTTAATTTATTAGTAAATAAACTTTATTTTATATTTACGTACACATTGCCTTATAAGCACATTATAAACAAAAGACTAGGTAATAATTAGCTACGTACAAATCTAAAGTAGTTTTGATCTTTATACTTAAAAAATATTAGTGTATTTTGGTTCATTTCATTCTATAAGGATATATAAAGTTCTACCCATATATATAGTTATAAGCATATTAAATTAGTTTAATTGTAACTATAAATATATAGTTTTCATTTTAAGCTGTGTTTATATATATATATATATAATATATATATATATATATATAATATATATATATATATATATATATTATATATATAATATATATATATATAATAGTAATATTATGAGCTTAAAACTATATTTGTGGATAGACTTTTATTCAATTCCCTATGATTGTTCTGTTAGTGGAAAATTTCATTTATGATTCTTATAATTTTAATTATTTAGTTAGCTTATAGAGATTGTTTTCATTTGACCTAGGAGAAGACATAGCTGGCATGTCTGAACAGCCGTACCACTACCTGACTGTGGATGAAATGAAAACTCTTGGAGACGATTCACTTCCCATTGACGTTAGAACTGATACTGAGCATTTGCCTGATAATAGAGATCTAACTGGTATGTACTCATACAGTAAGTTGATTTTTTTCTTCTTCTATTAATATAATATCAAGTAATTTTTTAGTTCTTCAGTGACAATGTCTCTGAAGGGAGATAATATAAATTTAGGTATTAATTTTGATGAAACCTTAAAGAAAAAATGTGGTTTTAGTATTTTAAATCAAAATATGCAAAGTATATGGAAAAAAGAGTTACAGTTAGGTGTATTTTGTGGTAATTTTAAATGCGATGTTCTGTGTCTTACAGAACACTGGTTAAAGAGAAATGAAATAGAAAATACACTCATCCCTGGATATAGTTTAGTCTCTAGTTTTTGTAGATAAAATAATATACATGGGGGAACCTCTATATAGATAACAGGTAATATAATGTCCAGTATTAAAATTAAAAAGAGAATATATTTAGAAAATGTGAGTAAAGATTTTACTATAGAGTGTAGTGCCATTGAGCTAACATTAAATCATACTGGTAATAAATAAAATCAAAATATTATCATCCTATCCGTGTATAGGTCAGAAAATGGGAACTTTGAGGACTCTATTGTTAGATTGGAACAGATACTATCAAAAATTAACAGTAAAGCCACAAAAATTTTAACTGGGGATTTAAATGTAGATCTTTTTTATAAATAATTAAAGAAAAAAAGAATTAATAAGCCTTTTCACAAGGTTCAGAATAAAAAATACAAATTTAAAACCAACAAGGGTTACAGAGAAAACTCAAACTTGTATTGACTATGCTTCAACCAATAATCTAGACTTAGTCCAAAGTCATGTTGTTCATTTGGATATCTCTGATCACTTCGGTCTTTCTTTTAATGTAAATACAAAAAAAATCGAAACAGAAATTTTGTTATGGAAGAATAATTACAAATGAATCAATTTTTGAGCTTAAAAATAAGCTAAACAATGAAGATTGCTGGGATTTTTTATTTAAACATGATACAAACAATTTAAATTTAAATACTATGTACAATAATTTTCATAACTATTTACTGGGAACTATAGACTTTATTATGATTGTTAAAAAAATAAAAATATTAATCAATAACAAAAACGAATGGATAACAAAAGGCATAAAATCACCTGGCAATAAACTTAAGGAACTAAATGCTGAAAAAAAACGAACTTAATAAAAACTACTAAAAAAATATAACAAAAATTATAAAAAAGTTATTAAATTGGCCAAAAAAATGTCAGTAAAAGAAAAAATAATGAAACATGGAAATAAAAATAAAGGGTTATGGAGTGTAATTAGCAAAAATAAAAATACTCAAAACAATATTAATTTAAAATTTAATGGTAGAATTGTAAAAAATGGAAAAGCAGCTAGAGCCTTTAATATTTTTTTTATAAAATTTCCTGGTATTGATGTTGCTCAAAACAACAGAGTAAATTTAACAAAATATCTTAAACAAATTGAAAATGAAGAAAAAACAATTTTTCTCCATTTTTATTCTGAGGAGGAGATTTTAAAAATTATTAATAGTTTACAAAATAAACAAAGCTATGACTGCTACTATTTTAACAATAAGTTAATAAAAGCCATCGGAGAAGTAATTGCAAAGCCTCTGTGTTTTCTAATTAATACTATGCTGAATCAGGGAGTTTTCCCTGATAATTTAAAGTTGGCTAAAATTAGTCCTTTATTTAAAAAGGGAGATTCTTCAGACATAAATAATTATCGTCCAGTTGCTTGTTTACCTGTACTATTAAAAAATTTTGAAAAAGCCTTTTACAATCGCTTATATAACTTTTATTATATAAATGACTATATTCTTATAAAAATTTATGTTGAAATAATTAGTGCTTTATCAATATCTTGTATTATTTTCTTTTGTTAAATAAGATATTGCTTTATTTCAGGTCCACCTACAGCTATTGACGAACAGACCAGCCCTCAGCATATTAAGGAATCATATTCTCAATACACTGCTATGGATAATATTGAGATATCTAAGCACCAACAGCACATTGGGTAAGTGACATTTTTTGTCTGAAATACCTTAATTCTTGAGAAAAATCTTTATTAAATCAATTAAATTAAATTAGGTGAACCCTCTGTAGGAGCTTCTAAGTATTGCCAGCAGTGTAGAACTTATTAAGCCAATTTTTTATAAAAAAATTATGTTTGAAATATTTTACCTCTTAAACGATTAACTGGTGTGTATTGGCGAATTAAAAAAAATAAGCTTATTAGGTTGCTGTTGTGGAGGGGGAGGTGGTTTTCTGATAGGGGTGATTTGATCAAGAATATATATATGTGTGTCTGTGCTTGTGTATGTGTGCGTATGTATGTACAAGATCTTTGTTCCTACACACTTCTATGAAGCACGATAACTTTTAAATGCTCTTAGAATATAAAAATCACCTAATTATAAAGGCAGTACGTCTTCTGACATACTTCCCCCATTCTTTGCCTGTAAAACCCATAAAAAATTCCCAAACTCATCTGTCTTGTGCCAAGTTTCAACTCTGTAGCATATCAGAGTAATGAAAAAAGTTCTTCCACTGATGTCAAATTTTTATTTAAAATAAAGCATAACCGGCTTTCATAACTAAAGGTCATTCAGCCGGTGAGGTGTTTTTCTTACTGTTGACTGTTATTAGACTGTCTTAACATTCAACATAAGAAAGACTCAAAACATAGCTTCCTAAACCTCACGGCACTGATGATGACTTTAGGTTGGGTTGAAAGCCGGTTTGCTTAAATAAAATTTTATCAGTGGAGAGACTTTTTTCATTACTCTGATTATGATGAACTCCTCTAGCGCTCATTCTTTGAATTCTGTAGCATAAATAAATACAATGGGAGCAATTATGATGACAGATAAAAACATCTACTTTATTCCCAATGGTAACCCTTCCTCCTGCTGACCACTGCTTTTAAAAAATATCTGGCTTGATTTATGGATAAACTTCATGTAGAATTTCAATCCTTTTAGATGAGGTTTTGAATGTTCAAAAAATCTATTCATGTAATTCAATAATAAAAAGTTGAAATTATGCCCATTTGTTGGTTTTAAAAGTGACATTCATCCAAAAAATGTTCTCCTTTTTCAAAATTTGTGTTGAGTGTAACAACAGTTAATGAATTCATAAAAATTTTGTTGAGTCATTAACGACCAGTTAATGAATACATAAAAAATTTGTTTTTCAGATAGCACAAAAAGACCCAAAGATTGGTTTTTGTGCCAAGTTTCAACTCACTAGCATAACCACACTGGGAGCTATCATAGCTAAAGGCAGCTTTAGATAATAAGACATGATTATTGACACAATAGAGATAGAACTTATTAAAACCTTTTAGGAGGTCTATAAACCACCTGAAACCAAATAATTCAGATAAAATCTTGGCTTTAGATTTTTAGTGCAGTCACAATACTTTTCCTATATACCTACTAGTAGTAGTAATTTGGAGGGAGTGGTAGTAACTACCAGTCAAGTAGGCCACGTTGTTAGGCCCTTTTTGCCAGCTCCCTAAGATAGTGTCCTACTCCTATTAATTTCAAGTGTGGGTATATTTCATCTAATCTAGACAGAAGATCCGTGAATTCTATGGTTCTCTCATGCTTTTCAAGCAATTATACATATTTTACTGATCTTATAGTCTAGAGAAACTGGGAACAACACGTGCTCTCACTGTTAAACCAAACCCCACACACTTTAAACTACAAGGCAGAAACAGTATAGTATTAATGAATCTACTATGGGTCCTAAATTTTACTTATACCCAGTTTCATTAGGTAAGGGATCTTTAACAAGTACTGACAACGCACATGCTATAAACACCGGCTTTACGTCCCTTCTGAAAGGACGTGGTACGCAGAATTTTTATCTTTCTCATAAAAATCCTAGAGGCCTATGCTGTGATTGAACCCATGACTAAACTTCATTCATTCTGTGTATTGGCCGCGTACCTTAACCACTACACCACTGGGTGACTCAGATACACCTACTATATAAATGTGGAAATTTAAAAACAAAATGGTGCAAACACTCCTTCATTATAACAATTTTTTTGTTAACAGCAAAACAATTTTGCTTTTGCTTGCTTAGCTAGCACCAGCAACAATTGCAGCCTCTCCAAATTGCTTTATTACTAAACTTTATTTTTTGTTTACTTATGCATTCATTTAAAATGGATTAATAGAAAATTACAATGGAGGAAGTGAGTAATACATTTTATCTTTTATTTATACTAGAGTAGAACATTTTTAAAGGTTTTATTTAATGAATGTTAAAATATTATCTGCCCTCTAATTAGTTTAAAAATTGTAGCCTTAGTTTAGTTAAGGTAAAAAGTCTCACAGTCCCAAAAGAACTTTAACACTTACCATGAGATAGTGGAGTTTATCATGAATCTGATTAGGGTCTTACTCATGATTGAGGTAAAATTATAATTAATCATGATTAGGGTCTTACTCATAATTGAGGTAGATTTGATTATCATGATTAGGTTTACTCATGATTGAGGTACGATTATGATTAATCATGATAAGGGTCTTATTCATGATGAGGTAAAATTATAATTAATCATGATTAGGGTCTTTCAATTGAGGTAAGATTATGATTAATCATGATTAGGGTCTTACTCATGATTGAGGTACGATTATGATTAATCATGATAAGGGTCTTATTCATGATTGAGGTAAGATTATGATTAATCATAATTAGGGTCTTACTTATGATCAGACTTATCCTTTTGTTAATAAGAAATTAATAAACCTTACTTATGATTGATTCAAATGTATCCTAAAGTTATTAATAAAGGAATAAACCTTACTTATGACTGATTAAGACTTATCTAATGAACCTTCCTTATGATTGATTCAAACTTATCCTAATGTTAATAACAATTTTATAAACCCTACTTATGTACTTATGTTACTTATGTTAATAACAAATTAATGAACCTCACTTATGATTGATTCAGACTTATCCTTTTGTTAATAACAAATTAATAAACCTCACTTATGATTGATTCAGACTTATCCTCATGTTAATAACAAATTAATAAACATCACTTATGATTGATTCAGACTTATCCTTCTGTTAATAACAAATTAATGAACCTCACTTATGATTGATTCAGACTTATCCTCATGCTATTAACAAATTAATAAACCTTAGTTATGATTGATTCAGATTTATTCTTAAGTTATCAATAAAGGAATAAACCTCACTTGTGATTGATTCAGACACTCCGTAATGTTAATTAGAGTTCTAGTAATTCTTTGGTAGTCTTTGTTATTCTTACTCCAAAATTGTTCAGTAATATTGGTTTAAATTTTTAATATAATCAGAATACACTAAACCTTTATTTATAATATCAGTTAATTAAAATCTAAGGAATTAGAATGCAACCCTAAACCTAATCTACATCTAATTTAATCTCTATAATCCACTGTTAATCTTCCATTAGATTTGTATTATTTTTTCTATTGTGTTATCCACAAATAATTTGCTTGTTAAAAATATAATGAATTTTAAAGAATGAATGTTGTAGTGGATTTGATCAATGTTTGTTAATACTTATTTTATCTAATGAATCCTTTGTTGTTCTAAAGTTAGAAATGAAACTAATATTTACATCTCTACATTGTTATATACAGTCGGACCTCCATATAACGAACTTCTATACAACGCAAGTCTCTATGTAACGAATTTTTTAACGTTCCCTTGAATTTTGTGTTTAAAAGTGTTTCTATTTAACGAAAAAAATTTCTATATAACGAACAAAATTTCCAGAAATAAAGATAAAGACAACACCCGCAAACTTTCAAGGGATTTACCAAAACAGCACTTCTGTTTTTCTGTAATTTCCCAGAACAATTATTTATTGATTCTCGCTCTGCTTTATTTAATTTTGCGAACACTTTCTTTACAATTTTCTATGAAATTAGGATTAACACAGCACAGAACTAAAAATCTTTCAGTTTTCATTTGGTATTCGGTATGACCAGTTCATTTGTGAATTTTTTTTTTTTTGTTTGTAAATCAAGTTTATTAAAATGTCAAAACGGAAATCGCTGTCCCTTTCTGAAAAAAATCAATTTATTAAAAGATTCTGACGATGGAGTCAAAAACAAAGACTTGTCTCTGAAGTATAAAATCGCTCCTAGTTCTATATCAACAATTTTAAAAAATCGGGTATCTATACTTAGGTTATACGAAAAGAGTGGCGATTTAAAAAAAAGTTCTCGAGTATGCAAGTATGAAGATATTGATGACGCAATTTTACAGTGGCTGACAATGTTAAGGGATAAAAATATGCATGTGACAGGACCGCTAATAAAAGAAAAAGCTGCTGAATATGCAACTGCGAGGTTATTATTCATCCTATATATCCATTAAAATATCATAAAACAGTACAGAGTTATTTATTTTTTCAATTTCTATACTATGAAATTTCTATATAACGAATTTTTTCACTTGAATCTTTAAGTTCGTTATATAGAGGTCCGACTATTTTAAAGATTAATAAATAAATATTGCCCTCATAAATAGTTATGATAGTATGCTAATATTTTATTATTATTATTATTATTAGATTTGAAGGGTATGTATAAAACCCATACGACTTTAGTATTTTGTACAAATACCCTCTTGTTTACTTTTTACAGGAGATTTTTCCCTTTGATTAGCTCTAGGGTTTTTTGTCACCAAGCCCTTATCAGGGTCTTCAACTCTGATTAAGGTAGCTTTCCCAAATAACATAAAAAAATAACATAAAATCTCTTATATGCAAGGTCTTCCTTTTCAAATATGATGTGTGTAATTTTTCTAAACCATGATCAAGACTCAGACCTTAGTTTAGGATATGTTCAATGAATGAAAATTATGTGCTAAGGAATCATTTGTTTGTTTAGCTTTTTGGTGAGTTTCCTGGTTGATGCCCGAGGAGGTGCTATGAGAGGTTGCAGGCATAGTGGTGTGAGAGTCATAGTGCCACCACGTAGGGCTCCTGCCCCTCTCAGGATAACATGCAGGTATCTCAAGAGAGATAAGATGCCCCACCCACCCCCTCTCATGGAGGGAGAAGCATTAGCATCCAGAATCCTAGAGTTGGCACCCGTCTCCGCTAAATTCCTTGGGTATGTTCTTGATTTATTATATTCACCTGTTAGCTGAAAAATCTTAATTGGCGATTAAAGCAATGCTGTCAAGAGCTGAAGGCAACACTGTTGAATTTGGTCAAAAAAATTTAAAAAAATGTTATTTTGTCATTTTTTATTGATTTTATTTTAATACGTTTTGTTGTATTTTATTATAATTTTTTGGGTCAGACCCCCTTATAAATTTAAGGGGTGCTGCCTCCAAAAAAAAATATCAAAAAATTCTTTTACTGGTTCAAAATTCGTTTCAGGTCAAAAAAAAATTGTTTGAAACAATAAAAAAAAGATTTTTTTGAGGCAACACCCCCTAGATTTATAAGGGTGTCCGACCCAAAAAAAAATATTATAAAATACAAAAAACATATTAAAATTAAATCAATGTCTGGAGATATAATTTTGTACGCACCTAGGGAGTTAAATGCAATTTTATTATTTTATGAGTAACTTTTTGTTCCTTAAACTGGTGACAAAATATTTTTATAACTTTGTGTGAAACTTAATTTTATTAATTAGTTATAATTTATTGTTCTTGGGTTTAAACCTTGTTTTGTATTTGTATTTACTATTAATTTTTTAAAAATGGTTTACATGATTATATAATTGTTAGATAAATAAAGAAATAAATGAAATCAATAATTTATTAAATTTATGAAAGCCTCTCAAGCTTTCAAATTGAAGCGCCTACACGTCGGACTCTTATATTTTGAACACTTAACATTCATTCAACCTAT
Organism: Microvelia longipes; assembly: GCA_018340805.1. Taxonomy (NCBI): domain Eukaryota; kingdom Metazoa; phylum Arthropoda; class Insecta; order Hemiptera; family Veliidae; genus Microvelia; species Microvelia longipes. Next base: position 38,784,707 of record JACMZG010000022.1, on the reverse strand, counting down.
CCAGTGTGAAAACCTTGTGGCCTAACTGAGATTTGAACCTGGGTTACCTTTAGACTAGATGTATCCCTAGGTGACTTATAAAAGGCCTGACACTCTAACCAATTGAGCTATTAGTGAATTCTATAACCTGTAATACGTATACTATAAAATTATTTCTAGAAGGACAAGAGATCTATGACTTGGTTTGTTACTTCAATAATCATTTGCTTTTTAAATTAATTAATTTATTTTGTTTGTAGACCAATAATGATAGAAGTGCCGCATTTTGCTTCTTTGAGGAACAAAGAGAGAGAGATCGTTGTCTTGAGGTCTGATAATGGTGAAACATGGAGGGAACATAGTTTCGAAGCATCGGAAGAAGCAATACAGGAAATAATTCAGCACAGCTTTGATAAAGAAGGTAACCACTTTCCTACTTTTAATAATAATTTTATTTTTCCTACTTATGAGCTTGAGTAGAGTTTATCATAAATAATTAAATGAAAAATAGAGAGAGTCAGAATCTGACATCTAAAGTTAAGTTATAGACTCACTTTTCTTCTTTTTATTTCTTCAACGAATTTTCACTGATGATGGCCTCTAGTTAGGTTGTAAGCGCTTTGCCGAAATTTTTTCTTTGGCAATTAAATCATTTTTTTCAATTAAATGAAAAGACTTTTAATTTAATTAAGTTATATTATAAGTTAATAGCGACAATTTTTGTTTTCAAAGAGAAGGGTAGAGAGAGGTGAAAGGAAACTCCTTCTTAAATCTTCAGTTTGTTTTGCCGAGCGTTTTGTTTTCATCCACTATGCGGTACATCACAGAAAACGTCCTAATAGTGGAATTAAACTTAGGATGTGCAAGCGTTGCATTTTCTCCCTTCCTGCTAATTTTTAGCAGGAACGTACCATGTAGAAAGATCTAGCTCGGCTAGTATAATAGCTGTAAAAACTCTTGATAAAATAATACTTGTACCAGTAAAAACTATTGATAATACTAATACCAGTAGAAACTCTTGATAATACTAATGATAATACCAGTAGAAGCTCTTGATAATACTAATACCAGTAGAAAACTCTTGATAATACTAATCCCAGTAGAAACTCTTGATAAATAATACCAATACCAGTAGATACCAATTCTAGGTGAAATTTATACTTATGGTCTGTTTTTGTACCTAGTTGTAGCTTACATACATAAATATTCATATTTTATTGTTTCAGAGCAAAGTCAGTTTGATGAAAATCCAAGGATGTCGAGAATTCTTCTGTCGGAGTTGCCTCACTACCTTGCTGTAGTGTCTCGAGTCAAACAAGAAGTGCATGCTATCGGACCCGAGGGAGGCATGGTTTCCTCGACTGTCGTGCCCCAAGTCCAAGCCGTCTTCCCCTCCGGAGCTCTCACTAAGAAAATTAAAGTCGGATTACAGGTAAATTTATTCAAACCGAGAAAGAATACAAACCCATCTAATTTGAAGAAGATAACCGTCAATCATATACCTAAGAAGAAACGGTTTTCACTTATATGGTAAATAAATCTGACTAGAAGAATTCAACTGTGCTCTATTTGGTTCACTTTGCCTTCTCACCTTGTTGGTTCATTTACTATTAGTCATTTATAACCTTTGGGATAAGTCCAAAATAAATCTTTAAAAAATTATCAAAGCTCAGCAACATTTTTTTATTTTTTTTTAAATTTATTTAAACCCATTATTCCTTTGTAGGAATAGGTCCAAAATAAATGTTTAAAAAATATCGAAAGCTCAGCAAAATTATTATTTGTTATTTTGGACCCATTCCTTCTATATAGCTCCAAAAAAGTTTTTGAAAACTATTGAAAGCTGAGTGAAATCAATTTTTTTTATTATTTATTTTAGAAAACTATTAAAAGCTCAGCAGAAATTGTGTGTTTTTTTTTTTTTTTAATTGGACCCATTAATCCTAATATAGTTAATCCTGATCCAAATCTAATCCTTTTCTGTTTTTCATTTGTATCTCACATCACACTAATTTAGTAAATGAACTAATTATAAATTGTAATTTAACTGAATTCTATTAGTTAAAGTGAAAAAAATATAATTAGTCAAGTATTTTTATGTCAATAAAATCTTCTGAAAAGAGTCTGCAGATTTTAAGCCTCTTCTTAAATTTTATTTAGATATAAATAAAGATAAAATTTAATAATGGTAAAGATAAAATGCCCTAAAAGATATTAAAATATGAATATCTTTGGTTCTAAACAATGTACCTAAGATTTCATTATTTTGTTAATTTAATTTTTAGAATTTAATGTATGTCCCCTCAACTTCCTTAGCTCATTTTTCCCTTTTGAAATCCTTTTAAAAGAACTGAGCCTTAGATTGGTTTTATTTTGCTTAGAACCTATGATATTACTTTTTTACGATATGTTACTTCAGCAGAATCGAATTATGTCAGCAGGCTTAAATTATGCCCAAAATATTAATCACAATATAATGCATTTATTTTTTAACAAATACTAAATTCATTGAAAAAATTAGTATAATACTTTATTGTTAAATTTTTTGGTGTTGAAATAGTTGGTTACAAAAAATCTGCCATTAACATAACTGCAAACTTTAATAAAAATAGTTACATATTTATTTAATTTAAAAAATACTTTTAAAATATTAATTTATTTTTTGCATGAATATTTGTTTTGTTTTATTTATTTTTTTTAATTTGTCTAATTTTTTTTATTTTACTATAACATTTATTACTAGTAATGAATTCTTTACATTATAACTTTAGACAATTTTATTTATTTATTTATTTTTTTAGGTATTAATTTTTGTATTTAGTTTCTTTTTATCAGTTATTTTTTTTTACTTAACTGTTTGCAAATTAATTTGAAATAATACTGTAATAACTGCGAATTAAAGAGTGAAAAATATTTTTGTTATTTTGTTTGGTAGAAAATTATTGCTCATATCTTTGGTTGAAATAATTAAGGGGTGGTATTTGAGGACTTTATTGAAATTGATTTAGGCTTATACCTATGTCAATCTCATATTGAAACTTAATTGTCCAGTTATACCACTCTTGATTTTGTAATATTTTCTTTCTTCCTTTTTTTGTAATTTTCTTTTTAATCCGTTTTGTCTTTGTGTTGCACAGATGTAAAATGTTAAAAAAAATCTTCACTTTTCTTTTTTAAATAAATCTGAAGTTATATGAGGTTTTAATTTACAATACTATTAATATTACTCTATATTTTTAAGAAATTTTATATTTCTATCTTATTTTCTATCACCAAATATTTAAATTAATCTATGGTTTAGATGTAGTATTGTAGAAAGGAAAATTTTTAACATAAAAAAAATACTAAATAGCGAAGATAATAGTTTTCTTGCATTTGTTTTATAACTTGTGTCAGTTCTGTGATTTTCTTCAAAATATAATTTAAAAATGAATAACTGATTTGAAAATTAATTAATGATTTTTACATATTGGCAAAATATCTAATATTAGTTTTTGCCATCAAGGTTTTTTGGCATAATTGTTTCTCAGGTTTGCATTTATTAATTTTATTTATAACTTCTATTTGCATGAGTTGTACGTTTAGTTATTAATTTATATTGTTGATTATTGTCAAAAGTGTATCATTAGTTATTATATTACCATTTTTTAATTTTCTACAGTTGATATTAAACAACAGTTTTATTTAAATAAATCAAATAAGTTTCGTTTCAATTGATGAAATTCAAATTTTATTGCTTTAAGAATAAAAACAGGAACAATGTTTGGGTAAACACTGAATTTTACAATCATTTGATACAGTGATGAAGATAGTGATTAGGAAGGGTGAGATCACCTACCAAGTAAGCCATGTTGTTAGACCCTTTTTACTACTTTCAAATATAGTTGATTAATACAATGATACAATTTTATTATGTATTGTGTCATTGTTCTTTATACAAAAGACTTACCCTTCAAAGTGCAAGGGTTTAGTACCAAACAATTGTTCAAATTTTACTCAAAAGAACATCTCGCAGAAGCTCTACTTTTTTATTTATCTATTTTTTTAGTTATGAATAGATTTTATAAAATATTCTTTTTTTTAGGTAATTTATGTTTTATTTTTGAGTTAAAAATAATTTATTAGATTACTTAGATTTTCATTTTTAACTGGAGCTTTAGTTTAGGAGCATGGATATGGTAATTAAGACTTCTATAGCTTTTTATAACATATTGTAAGCTTTCTTAGTGATTTTATTTATTTTTTTATCTTTTTGTCATTAAGTATTAATACTTTATTATAAATTATTATTCATTATATTCTTTATGTGAGACGTCAGTGCCAGTGCATTCCATGTTATAATGATTCAAATAACGGCTTTGTTATTAGTAATTATAATGAGTGGAGAGACGAAAACTTGTTTAGTTTTATTTCTTCTTATTCAAATAAAGGTTTATCTACAAATATACTTCTCGGCATGTAATGATAGTATAACTAGTTTTAAACCAAATAAATGTCATTCTTAGTTCTGATGAGAAGAAATTATTATTTTTTCTTTTGAGTTTTAGAAGTTATTACATTTGAGACAATATATTAAGGTTAATTTATTTGTCTGCATTTAGTCTCAAATGCAATAACTTCTAGATTTGAAAGGGAAAAATAATTCTCACCAGTACTAGGGATGACATTTATTTGGTTGAAAGCTGGTTTTACTTTCATTATACGTTTAAAATTATATTTGTGGATAGACCTTTATTCGAACCCTTATCTTCTTTATTTTAATTTTAAAGGATAAAATATATATTTATAAGTTTATAAAGATGATATTAATAGCGTAAATACTCTATGATATATATCATAGTTTTCGATGCCCTGTGGTATATTAAAGTTGAAAAATGATAGGATTGCCAACACCTTACACTAATTTTCCTAGTTCTAATCTCGACAACACTGAGTGGTATTTTTTTACTTGCTCTCTGTTGCTGCTGCTCTGTGTACACAATACTCTTTGATTCACAATTTTTGTTTAACATAAATGCTGAAACTATTGATACCTCTGTTTAAGTTTATGAATACACTAAATTGACTCTTGTAATCAAATGATCAACTTAATTGTTTTGCAAAATCATCATATTTGCTTCAATTTTGCCCACTATTCACAGAAGTATTACATGATATTTTTAGGGAATTTTCATCAGTATTTAAATTTTACATTCCAAATTGCATTTTATTGATTCGACTGAACATAGGGTGTGCAAAATAAGAAAGGAAATAAAAACAGTGGTGAATCCATTGGTTATTTCCACCTAAAAAAGTTCATATTGACTACAGTTCAATACTCAACTGTTCTCCGACAGTAGAGAAAAGTAGAGGTGTGTAGTCCAAATGTAAGGAAAAACAAGCAACAAATCTCTCCACTGATGTTATAATTTAATGAGAGAGCCAGATTTCGGACTTAACAGGCCTTTATCAGTACCAGCAAGATGGGAAGAAAGTCTTCACAAACAGAAGTGATTGAGTTATCCAACTCATTAAAATCTCCTACAAGGTCTTTATTGTAGTAACAGCTAACTTATAAAATTGCTGTTAGGCGCTAAAGAATGTCAGCTAGCTTAAAAATAAATATTGGATTAACTGAAAACCCTGAGACCTAGTTGGGTAAGTCTACCTGGTTGATTTTATCAAATAAATTATCCGCTTGTGTAATGATTTTGCATTTATCCAAAGATTTAAGAAAGTCATTTTTCATAGCTTTGATGTGATGTTAACACCACAGCAATCACTTTGATTATCTCTAAAAACCATTGCTATAAAAACTACCTCATGGACTTTTTTTTAAGTCAACATCTTCATACATATCCATCAATGCCATGATTTTTCAAGTTACTTATGAAATCAGCTTTTAAAACCCCTGATAGTAATTTGTGTTCAAATTTCAATCACCTTGTTTGGCCTTGTGGCCTTAAAACAAGGTGTGCTTGCACACACACACACACAAGGTGTGCTTGTAAGGTCTTTGAAGTGGTTTTTGCCAAGTATCTTGTTAATAATTGACTTCACACCTCTAAAATTAGTCTCAAGAAACCGTGCATGAGGATTTTTTCCTTTGGGTGTTAACTAGGGGTTATTAAATTGATTGCTTTGTTGTCAGCATTACTTCAAAATTTTTGAAGTAAATTTTTTTTAATAACTTAAGAGCTTTTTGGACTATTACAAATTGTAATATCAATTAAATTAATGAAGACTTTAGTCCTTTATTATTAAGACTTTAGGACTAAAGTCTTTATTAATTTAATTGATATTAAAATTATTTTACTTCATTATTTTCAAATCCTTGAATAAAAGTGACATTATGCCACATATGAATGAAGTACTTGTTAAAATTAACCTGGTAGACTTATAGCAAAATGTTTCAGCTTTTCAACAGATCCTACATTTTCAAGGTGGCTGTAATACTTTCATACGCAAATTTTGGGTAAGTTGAGTGGTGCTAAAAAAATAACAAAATTCATTCTTGTAGGAGAATGTTTAAGAATTGAAAGTTTATATATGAATATAGTCTATATGAAGTTTTTTGTTGGAAATGACCTGTAGAAACAACCCTTTTTTTTATCCATTAGTTATAATTATTACAAAAATAATAATTTTAATGTAAATTTAATAGACTTTTATTAAGAGAGGTATTTTAAAGATATTCTAAAGTTTAACTAGAATCTGAGTGGCACTTATTCCCATGTGAATAGCACTTTTATAATATTTTATAGTATGAAAAACACATTGACTCAGATTAAAGTAATGTTCTTGTCTAACAACTCACTTAGATCCAAAGTAGACACTTAAGTTACCTGAAATAAAATGTAAAATACAATTTTTATTATTAAAAAGTTTCTTTATTTGTTTAGAATGTTTGAGTAGTTCTATTTTTTATCAATAATAGTCCACTTAATTTGTTTAAATGTCCATTTAAATAAGAAATTTTGCATCACTGAGATAAATTATTCACTATGTAGGTTTTTTTTATGGGATTTGATAATTTAAATATAATGTGATAAAAGCTTGAGGAATGCAGATGTTAGTGTGTTTATTCACTCGAATACAGACTTCATTGAATCTTAAATTGATTTCGGATGATGTTTAAATCATTTGTCCGTATAGTTAAGGATGTTAATTGTTAATTTTTCTACAACTGACTTTTTACACCATTAAGGTCATCAGTTCACATCCCAGGTTAAGCTCTCAGTTTATATAGATCATTTGGTTAAGCTCTCAGTTTATATAGATCATTTTTCTAATAAACTGTTGCCAACTTTTGTTTTCACTTTGGGTGTGACTAATACCTCTGCCACCTCTGGTCAGTATAAGGGGTTATTCCGGATATTATTATAGCTAAGACAAGACTTACATGAAGTAAGTTTAACTCAATTTAAACCAATAGTAGAAAATAAATCTACAACTTTTTTTTATTCTAAAATTATATTTTTGTTTAAATTATCAAGTCCTTTATCAAAGTATGCAAATTTAATTGAATATATTTATTGTGTTTAATAAATATATTTAATATATATTTAAAAATATTAAATAAACTAAAGGCACTCACTTTTTATTGCATTATTGTAAGTTTAATTTTTACTAACTTTAAAGTGGAAATAAATATTATTATTATTATATTTAAGCCTCACAATTTTTCATAATCTAGTCATTCATTATTTTGTAATTTAAGAAGTCTTATTTAGGAATAGTTTGTTCATATTGTGCAAAAAATATTTACTCTAAAATGACGTGCAAATGGCGGAGCCAAAGTAAATGTAGGGAGGATCTAAAACTTGACCTTAACTTAAATAACCCTTGAAAGGATTTTAAAAGCACGGTGAATAATTACTAATGAACAAACATAAACAAATCTCTTCACTGTACCAGATATTTTTGTAAATTTTCATTAGAAAATAAAACCTATGAGATGGTTCACATGGAAGGGGTTAGAATACAGTTTTCATTTGTGCTATAAAATAGATTAATGATATAATCCAATAAAAAATTACAAGAATTTTCATGAAGAATAAGCACCAAGGTCCTCATAATCTTGATTTTTGTAAAAAAAATAATCTGAATCTGAAATGGTGGTTGAGTTATTATCATCAGACATTAAACTCGTGTGTATTATATATACTTAGAATAATACTATACATAGAAAGAGCACTACTGATAACACAATAGGTGGTTCACTGGTGGTCTTAAATAATGCTGCCACCCTAACAATATACAATTTTCTTATAAAAAAGTTGGCAATGCTTCTGGTTGCTGAATTATTATGTTCTATTTTTAATTAATAATTTATTCATAAAATACTAATATAAATATCGGTGCATTACAGTATTTAAAGCATTTTAAATTGTAGTTTTGCGTTATTAATTTATATAATATTAAAAGTAGTTCTTGTCAATTAAATGTTGATTCTTGTATTCCGCTATCCATTTGCCCTCTAAGACCGGTTTTATTAAATACTCAGCAGGTGTTAAGTTATTGCATTTGTTTTTTACAATCTTTCTTCATTAATGGGTATTTATGACTCATATTTAAAATAATGTTTTGTTGGGGGTACCCACCCTCCAATTGACTTTCACGTAATTTGGTTACACTGTGTTACAGCCATGCGATCCTTCCATATTAGTATTTTTCTAAGTATATATATTTGTATAGTTCATTAGATTATGTCATTAGTCTACTTTATTTTGTCATCAGACTTTAAAATAATTGTTGGAGTTAGGGAAATTTAATTTTTGTGGAGTTCTAACTTAGAATCTAGACTGGCCCCAATCAGGTTATCTGCTGTGTAGGAAAATGCAAAAACTCCCGGCTATGCATTATAGATTATCTACAGTATAATTGTCCACTATCTGGATGAAACATAAACTCTACTCTACGGCCTTGTAGATATCATTATCCTAAAAGCTGGCTTTGTGATACTAAAAATCTAATATAGTGAAAAGATATGGTAATGTTGGTTCAAGTCTATAATTATTTTTTAAAAATACAATTGGCTATGGCCTAAATCAGTTGTTTTGGCTCAATTGTCACTGAAAACTTTATCTTTAGATAGAGTATCATTGTGGGGCTCTAAAGACTTTGTTATTTTTTAGGATACATCAAAGAAAATGTAGTATACCACCTAATATGTGGTATACTACATAATTATGTGTACCACATAATGTAGTGTACCGCATAGTATGTGGTATACTACATAATTTTTGGGATAAATGTTTCATACAATATCACTTTTTTATTTGTTTATGTTTATTATATTAAAAGGTTATAGACTACAGTATTAAAAATGATGAGTTTGTTAGGTGGAAATGGTCTAAAAAGAATAAAAACTCAATTTACCAAGCTTTTAACCAAGTATTAAGTCTTTTTCAAGGTACATTATTCTAAAATAATAACAAGAAAATAAACTATAGCATATTAAAATAATATGCTATAACACTAACACAAACATAACACTAACACAACATAACTTAACACTATCTATCACCTACTAACATCCTTGTTACTATTTTAGAATTATGTATCTTAAAAAGGACTTAGTGTATAGTTAAAAGCTTGGTAAATTGATTTTTTAGTTCAGTTTCGCCTAAAAAATCAATTTTGTGTCTGATTATGATTCTATATTGTATTCTTTACTGTTATAAATGATTTTTTAATATCCAGCATAAATTTGATTCTTTAAACTTGAAGGGTTTTTTTTGTTTGAAAGAAAAATCTGTTTTGTATTAAAAATAAATGTTACAACTTTGCATTATAGTCAACGAAAATATTACTTGTTTATTTATAGTAAATTTTCAGGACTGAAAATATTACTTGTTTATCTATAGTAAATTTTCAGGACTGAAAATATTACTTGTTTATCTTAGTAAATTTTCAGGACTGAAATATTACTTGTTTATCTATAGTAAATTTTCAGGACTGAAAATATTACTTTGTTTATCTTTAGTAAATTTTCAGGACTGAAAATATTACTTGTTTATTTATAGTAAATTTTCAGGACTGAAAATATTACTTGTTTATCTATAGTAAATTTTCAGGACTGAAAATATTACTTGTTTATATAGTAAATTTTCAGGACTGAAAATATTACTTGTTTATTATAGTAAATTTCAGGACTGAAAATATTACTTGTTATTTGTAGTAAATTTTCAGGATAAAAATATTACTTGTTTATTTGTAGTAAATTTTCAGGACTGAAAATATTATTTGTATATTTATAGTAAATTTTCAGGACATGATAGTCAGTGAAAATATTCCTTGTTTATTTATAGTAAATTTTCAGGACATGATAGTCATTGAAAATATTACTTGTATATTTATAGTAAATTTTCAGGATATGATAGTCCTGAAAATTAGTACTTTAAGGTCATTAGAAAATGAGCTTAAAGGTTATCAGATGATATGCAATATTCATCTATACTTTAATTTTTCAGAGGAAAAATAAAAGTTAATAATTTTCAATGACTAATTGCTTCACAGATTTAGTAAATATATATTAATAGTTTTAAAAATGACCTGATAAAAAAGGCCTGCTGCTATATAAAGCCAAAGCCTTTGACCCTATGTAGTATGTTTTCATGATATATTATATTAATTATGTCAAGCTGATCTCGTATTAAAACCATGCTTAATTAAGGTTAAATTATGTTTCCCAACATAAATTCTTTGCAAACCAATAATGATTTAGGTGATACATATGACCTGTTTATATGATACCTGGACATGTTTAAAATATTGGTATTACTCACTCTTGGAGGACACAGAGCCTTGTGTATTATGATTGGGTATGCCCTTTCTATAGTAAAACACTTGGTTGTAATCAGTTGACTGTGTTAGAAAAAATGCGAGGGACCCAATGTAGTTGGTGATGGATGTTTAACTACGCCCACAATTTCATAAATGGCCAACCAAATAGGTTCATCGACCATGTTTTTCAATGCTGTCAACTTATAACTCTGTGATTATTACACCGTCCAGTAATAAATCTCTAAAGGTTCTGTTGCTAAAAGCCTATTATATATGACTTAGCAGTTTTATTTATTTATAATTTCATTAAACATTTGACTTGTTTCTATTATAAACAGATAATATTTTCGTATGACTTATTTCTCTACGATTTTAAGACATGCATTTAAAAATAATGTAATTATAAAAATAATTATAACCAAAACAAATATTGTAAATTGTCACTTGTTAGAATTTTGCACGTCTGTATTTAAATTTTTATTAAATTTAGATGCTTTTTTTTAAAAAAAAAAACATTGCCCAATAAATTTTCAAGTCAAAATCATAAAGTAGTAATTTTTTTGTTAGTTTTTAAAATTTTTGTTTTATGTTTTTTCTTTCTTTTATTGTAAAATACTCTTTTTGATTTCTATTTTGGAAAAAATAAATACTTATATTTATACAAATTTTAGATTTCTTTTATTTAATTTTAATTTTTAACACTTGCACTATACAAAAAAATTAGATAAAAAGCAAAGTTCGAAAATTTAAGTTTTTAATGTTAAAAAAAGATTTAGATTTAAATTTATTGGGCATTACATTTAAGGGCTAATATTTTTACTGATTTGGTTTAAAACTTTTTAGCACATGATTATAATAGCTTTTGGTTCAGTTAGTTTAAACCAAATTTGGTAAAATTATGGCTCAAATTGGGCATAATTACTGTAATGCTTTGCTTTATGTTGCTGGCTGAATGTTCTTTTTTTTTGTTTTGCTTCATTTTCATTTAATGTGCTAACATTTCTCTTTTTTTTTAATTTAACATTTTTCTGCTTGTTTTCATACTAATTTATTTATTAGATCTATGAGCAATAATTTTCGAGCTATGCTTTTTTAATAATCTAATTTTTTTGATATTCGGGTTAAGGCGTTGCTTATGCCAACAAACCTCTGATGGCGTAATAGTGATTAGAGGTGATAAGTCACCCAGCAAATAGGCCACATTGATGAGCCCTTTTTGCTAACTCTAGATAGAAGATAGTGTTCTACCTCAAAGGTCTTAGTAAAAGCATTTTGTGTCTAATCCATAAAAGAGCTGATACTGTATTATAAGTTTCCATAGCATTTAGTAGAAACAGCACAGAAGCTCAAGCTTCCTTGCTCTTAAAATAATAAGGCAAATATATATTTTTTGTATAATATTCTTTTGAGGATCCCAAGTTATTCTTAAACTCAGGTTAGGATAAAGAGGAACTCAGGTTTATAGGGTTAGGGATCTTTTACAAGTTCTTGACATCACACTGGCTCAAACCCACTGCCTTAATTCCCTCTGAAGGACGGTACATGTATGGAACATCGCTCGCATGAATATCCTAGAGGCCCTGAATTTGTGTGTAGAGTAAATAATTCTTGAGCCAGTCCAAGAAGTTTTAAAATCATTAAATATTGTTAACATCTGCTTGTTGTATAATTGTGATTCCCAATATTGTCAAAGTTGTCTGTTACCACAATTATATGTATTTATAGTTTTGATTTTTCAGTCAATGTTTTGTATTGACTATAGAAAATAAATAAATAAATAAGCTTTATTTACGAAATACATCGTCTTCCAATAATGATGCATACGTAATTGAATAAAAACATGCAGCAAATTAAAAAAATTAAAATTTTAACAGTTTTTTTTAAAAATAATATAATAATAATAATAATATAATAATGCCCGTATAGAGCCTTGCGGCTCATCAGAGATAACCCCTGCGGGAACCACCTCGGGTGGTAGTAGCAACCGTTACGCTCAATGTGAAGTTGGCGATAATTTATCTAAACAATAATCTTCTATAAACTGAGAGCGTAACCTGGGATTGGAACCCCAGACCTCCGTCGGTGTCAAAGGTCAGTGTAAAAGATAAAATGATTTTATTAATTTATTTATTTAAAGACTAACGCCTTAACGACCTCGGCCACGGAGGCGACTTTAAATTATATACTTTATAATAAAGATGCATACATAAAGATTTAAGAATTAAAGTTTAAGTTTATACAAAAGGAGATAGTAAATAAAAATCAAGTAATAAGCTAAGGTGAAATTGTTTGACATATATTTTGAATTAGTTCACAGAAAGATAGAAAAAAATCAATATATGATAATTTATTTGATGGCTGGATATTCTGTCAAAATAATTATTTTTCCCATAATTTGTGGAATGTGGACTGGTATGAAATAAGTTTGATTTACAAGTTAAATAAGGCGAAGCCATGAAATTTAATTTATTTAAAAGATAGGGACAGTCAATAATATTATTCATAATATTAAACAAAATCTTTAAGTCATGAATAACTCTTAATTTCTCTAAACTAGAGATATTCAAGATGCTCATGACTTTATTATAATTATCATCATTGTATATGTTAATATTTAATTTATAAGCGACTAGTCTAAGAAATTTTTAGACTTTGTCTAATATATCAGATAAAGTTGATTAATGAGGATATAAATTTGACCCTGAAAATTTTGAATTTTTTTTAGATTTGTAAGCTTGTTATTATTATTGAGTGATGTTAGGGTTGAGGATAGACCTCCATTTGCACAGTGACCAGAGGTCTATCGTACAGTCCCCTTAATGAGTTCAGGTCAGAATAATCCTTTTCTCTCAACAAGATTCAGGATCTTCCTAATGCACTTGGTTAGAGTGCTGCTACCTTAGTTGAAGAACATTTTAAAAGCTTGGGCTTCACATCTCAGAAGTATGCGAGAGGTGATTTCAGTGTCTGATTTATGAAGCCTACACACTGGGTTATCGTTAAAGATAAAGATGGTATGAAGGCATGTTTGCAAATATGACATTGACCAATTTTCCTGGAGCCCCTCTTTATGCTTTGAGAACAGCTTTCTTATAAGACATGTCCATGGCCTCAACTGAAGTAATATACAAACCAACAATTATGTAGTATACCTAGATAGATAACTGTTAGTCTTTTTCACCCCAACAGATGGTGCTAACAGTACTGGAACTGCTTTTCTGTCAAAAGAGGAGGAGTTAAGGTCTTTAGCCAACACCCCTTTTAAAGTAGACATTTTTAAAACACATTGGAAAATCTCCTTAACCCTTTTTATACCTGCTCCAGTCCCTTTACTAAATTAATCTTAATATCTTACTTAATAATAAAGGTATACTTAATAATGTTTGATATAACCCAAGTAGGGAAACTCCACATGCGTGATCAGCTGATAGTGGATCACGCTATATAAAATTATAAAAATCGCTGAAGTTAGAAGCGTTAGAGCCCTCTTGGATTTACCTTTTTTGTGTTCTATTTTATTGGCAACACTGATAATTTAAGGTGAGTTTTTCTTTATATCATGTTTTCAAACATGATAATACATACATGAAACATATCATGTATGTGCTAGTTTAAAAACTTTGTATTAAATCTTGTTCCCCTTGTTTTTTATTGTTACAATCTGAAACAATTAAGTTACAACCTGTGAAATAATAATTTAAAGAAAAAAGAAACTGCAGTAAAGGCACATCACATGTTTTTAAGGTTTTGATAAATATAAAGACAAAAGTTTACTGACTTAAATATAACTTATAATTACGATTACTATGATTATATTAAAAGAAATAGGTTAAGTATTATTATTACCAATAAACATTGATATTTCAAGGGAAAAACACTTATCGCTTGCAAAAATATATAAATGTTGAGTGGTGCACACAAAAAATAAAAGTTTAATGGGCCGCTTGTTTTAAGTAATTTAAACTAACCTAGTATTTAAGAATCGCTTGAAACTCTATTGGATGTGACAAAATACACCTCTTACACAAATTATGAACATTTTATACTAAAAATTAAAAAGCAACACATTAAAAACAATACTTTCGAGTATCATTAATAGTGTGTTAACATTTACAAGGGTAAAACAGAATAGCTGCGCCCATAGGGAAATTAAGCCAACTCCCTGGTAGATAAAATGTGAGCTATATGCCATGTCTGATAGAAATTGTGTTTGTTTCCCTACTTGGTTTGTATATTACTTTAGCGTTAACTAAAATTGAAGCTATCATGTCTAGATCAAGATGGGTAACTATTTCAATGTTAAAAGAAGACAGATAGTCTGTAAAATCTTGTTGAAAAGCATCCCTAGATCTGTTCTTCTAGGATTTGATTAGGTTGGTTCATCTTTTTGATTAAACTAATTTGATACGAATATATGCGATCAAAAGGTGAAGATTCTTCAGATACGTATAATTTAGTTAAAATTATGCCTATCAAAAGGGTGCCAATTGTGATATCAAGAACTTGTACTTGTAGAACTGGAACTTCTTTTGTTCGCTAAAGTAGGACTATTTCCTTCATTGGAAACAACCAAATTGTTTGAGATAATAAAGGGGAAGATTTTTTTTTCCATGTGAGTTGGTATCAGTGCTCCCACTAGGCAGCTCCATGATGATCATCACATACCAAAATAGTTCAGTTTTATTGCTATTGTAGTAAATATTTCTAGGGTCAGCGGGAAAAGCTCATAGGTCGAATTTTTCGAATTTGTTTTATACGATTAAAGTATTTCTCAGACCTTACTTAACCTTAATGTTTCTTTTTTATATTACATTACGTATTAGTATTATTATTAGTATTTTTCCTATTATTTCTATTTTCTTTTATTTATTTTTATATATTTTAACTACATAAATAAATAATATGTGAATCAAATTAGAAAAAATTGTATTATAAAAGAGACTAAGGGCCTCCTGTTTCAAGGATTACCTTTTTTGAGGCTCCGAAGTTAATAATCAAAAATTGTTTAGTGCCTAAATTTTTAGTTACGTGAAAAACCACTTAAGTCAAAACTATCATTAAATAAGATAAATTAGTAAAAATACATTATGACTAAATCCAAATTTTTATCAATTTGATAAAATAATAATTATAATAATGACTTACATGCTTTTTCCCACCTTCCCTAGATTTAACTACCCCACTTCATTTTGTAAAAATAATGTAAATCACGATATCATTTGATATTTGGAACCTTTAATGGTCACAAAGTGGTTATGAACTTAAATAAATACTAGTTCAATGCAATCTTGAGGTTAGAGGGACAGTTTAGACATTTTATTCTGCATTGTGAAGGTTTACTAGAATTAAAGGAAAGAAGAAAAGAGTAATTTATATCCTAAGAGCTTTTAATCTAACATGAGGCCATCATCGGCCTCAACAAAGAATATAAAACATTCAAAACTTTAATAAAAAAATTAAAAAAGATTTAAGCTTATTTCACTAGTATGATTTAATTTTAAGTTAAAAAGATTATATTTACCCCAAGTTGAAATAGCAATTAAAGAATCAGCTACTGTCGATACTTACTTTTGAGCAAGTATCGAGCAAGTATGGATGTTTGCTTTTGAGCAAGTATCGACAGTAGCTGATTATTCAATTGATTTAACTTAACAATAATTAAAACTGTGTTACTAGATTTTCTCTAAGATTGATATATAATATTGAAATTACCATGTTTGCATGTTAGTCAACATGCACCGTGAATACTTCTTTACAGTATTGTATAAAAATTTCTTATTAGTGAATTTGTTAGTTTTTATTAGTACATGTTGCCAGTTTTAGTTCTTGCAGTTTATTACCCTAACTTTCTTAATTAATTTTATTAGTTACTGAAGTAACCAAATAAAATAAAATGATTTTTTTTTAATTTTATATAGGTAAATTTATACATATATATAAATATATTGTACTTTTATATATGTATATTTTATATAAATATACATTTTGAAATGTATATTTATTAGCTACTTACAAAAAAATTACATGCATAAAAAATACAAAAATTCAATTTTTACATTACTAGATAACTATTTGGAAATAGAGTGATAGCCTGACCAACGTTAGGCATCAGATGGCTGGCAATAAATTCTGACAATAACCAACAATAATGAATCAGCAACAAATATAAATTTGAAAACATTCCAGATTGAGCTGAGGTATCCATATATATATATATATATATATATATATATATATATATATATATATATATATATATTATATATATATATATATATATATATATATATATATGCATATATATATAATATATATAATATTATATATATATTATATGTATATATATATCTGCAGTATCCATATATTGCTAGGCACAAAAAACTAAACTACTAAGTCAAATTGTTTTGATCATCATTAAATTTGATTTTATCATTTGACGTGTATAATATTATGTAAATAAGTCATGGTTTTTGATAAACCATGATATGAATCAAATCATACTTATGAAAATTGGCTGATAGTGTGGCAATTCGCCTCTTACGATGTGTTTGTTCCCACAAATATTTGGGAACAAACACATTGATTGGCGGTCGATTATAAAGGAGGAGAGAGGGGTTTAAAGCTCAAAAAGGCTAAGAACCCCTGACTTAAACAAAGTTGATTGTTTGCTTAGTTTAGTTATTTTTTGTTTGTTTCTTTGTGATCTTTAGGCTCAACCAATACCCATGGAACTGACTGCAAAGTTGCTTGGGAATCGTGTCGCTGTTTCACCCATTGTAACTGTAGAACCTCGGAGAAGGAAATTTCATAAACCCATAACACTGACGATACCGTGCCCTCAGGCTGCTTCCAAAGGAATGATTAACACCTATACATCGGATTCTCCCACTCTTAGACTTCTCTGCTCCATCACAGGTATGTTTAATCTATATTATATAGTTAGTTCCCTGTTTATTTTATTTTTAAAATATATTGACTAACCCTACACATACGGAATACATGTACAAATTTTCCTACCATTCATAAATGAAAGTAAATAATTTATTAATGAGTTAATTTCACCTCAATTGTTTTTTATGTCCTTATGGCATTTACTCAAAAAAAAAAATAAAACATAGTTTGCTGCCAAAAACAAACATTGTTGTTCGTTAGTTAAAAAAAAAAATTGTTTTATGGACAAAAGAGTACAATATTTTATATTGATACTGTTCTGAACAAGCATTATTAGTATTAACTGAACAGAAATGTAATTGGGAATATTTTTGGGTGAATTCATAAGCAAAAACTTTTTGTTTAATAAACATTTAAAAAATGTATTCAAAAGGATAAAACTTCTAGTTTAGTAAACTAGTAAAAATTTATTCATAAGTATAAAACTTCTAGTTTAGTAAACTAGTAAAAATTTATTCATAATTATAAAACTTCTCGTTTAGTAAACAAGTAAATAATAAATTCATAATCAAAAACTTCTCATTTAAAAAAATAAATGCATAAGCCGAAAACTTCTAATTTAATAAACAAGTAAAAGTTTGCAATTGAAGATAACCTTTTTATATAATCTCTTTAATTTGTTGCTCATAAAAAATTTGCAAATATGTTTGTCCCCGGTGATGAATGAATTTACTACCTTCGAATTAAGAGACTGTCTCTAACAAGAGGTTACGGGTAGTGAGAGTTAAACAGTTGTTATAGTGACCAAAACTATACTCCTTCTAGTTAATTTTCTTCCTATTTATACTCTAGTTACTTTTCTAACTAGATGTATACGCTGAGTTAAATGCCTCATTTCTCTCTCTGTCCTTTCCTTTTAAATATTTAATCTTAATTAATAATGAAGGTCCTTTAATTAACCTGCCTAGTAATGATTAGGGAGGTAAAATGCAAATATATTTTGATCCAAGCCAAATATTTATAATTTTAAATCTTTTCTAATTTATTCTCTCATAGGGCCTAAGTGCACTATTTGTCAATTTATATTTTTAACCTCAAATCATTCCTCTTTATTAAATCTAAAAGGGCTTAACTTGATCAAAACTAAAATTTAAAAATGTCTGGTTAGCTTAAAGTTGAACATTTTATTTTGAAGGTTTCAGCTTAAGTACCCATTATAAATAATTTGTTTTAAATTTATGATTATATTTCACTTTAAATCAAAATACATCTTGTATCAAAATGAAAATTGGGGACGTATAATTTTTCAAAACTAAAAAAAATACTGTTATGTCCATGTATGTTTTACAATTGCTTAATAAAACAAATTTTATCATAATATAATAATATTGGTGTCAAATTTATTAAAATTTAGTTTAATTTTAAAAAAAATATTTTATTAGTATGCTCCTATTAACCATTCAAAGTTAGTGAAAGTGATAATCAATTACCATATTTAAGTTTTATTTTTTTTAAATAATTGTAATTTTTTAAACTAGCATGAGCTAACTTGCATTCAGGATGGAGATCATTTTTGAATGACCTGACCATGTTTATTTCTTATTATTTAAGATTTAATAATGGCTCCTTATTCAATTTAATAATAATTGTAAAATTGTAGTAATTTCTTTTAATTATAATAAATTATTTACTTTACTGACACTAAAGCACACTCATCAGTCCTTTTTATTACTATCATTCATATTTACTAAAACTTGTCTGTTTTATCTTGTATCCCATGAACGACATTTTTATTTTATTTTTTTTAAATAAGTCTTGCTAAATAAAAAAAGAAATCTGAATACTTTAGATACATTGATTATTAAATAAATATTATGAACTTGTCAAATAAATCTTATATTATTTAAATTTTTTATTCATTAATTTTATGTTTCTTCTTTATAATATTAAATTTGACTTCCTTTTTCTTTGGTACAGATTTATTGATTTCATATTTTTATTTTAATTTAACGTTTTTGATAATGATTTTGAAAATAAGCCACATTATTATTCTTTTGTTTAATAAATGATATGGTAAAAGTTAATTAGTTATAGAATAAGGGTAAGGAATTTAAATAATTAGTTTATTTAATTATTATAATTAACTGTAGGTAAAATACTATGCATGCCAAATGACTCCGTTTGATTTTTGAAAATTATTTTCTTATAGCAAAGATAATACATTAAATAGTCAACTAAGTTTTACTAGAGGGATCCACATGTTCAATCATCTAGGAACTCCTACTGTTTTAGGACCTTTTTAATAACTCCTTATGGATTTAAGGACACTTAACACAGTCATGGCCTGAAACCAGAGTTGTATGTTGAAGCTAGTGCTATTTAAGATTAGTGCCAAGACAATCTAAGATAGATTCATGGGATATTGCTGGATAATTATTTAGATCACATCTAAGGTTGACCAGATACCTCGTATTTTACTTACAGTATCACTTTACTTTAACTATAGACTCAGTGATAGTAATTAGAGAGAGGTGATAGATCACCTAGCAAGTAGGCCACATTGTTGGGCCTTTTTTGCTAACTCCCTTAGATTGAAGATAGTTTTATACCTAAAGTGATGTAGAAATTCATACAGTTGGGGTCGGGGCGGGGGGACACAGTGGTCTAACTCCCCCGAAATAAGCTGCTTTAGATGGACCTGCCCTGAGTTCACCCTTTCTCCACTAGTGGCGGGTCAGTTCACCTTGTTCCCTATATATAAAATAATTATTTCTTCAATTCTAAGGTTAAAATTATTTAAAAAGGTCTTTAACAATGTTAAAAATTGTATTAATTATTTAAAGGTATAATTTTCATAAAATGTTATAAAAATATAAACGCTGTGTTAATTTTAAGTAGACCTGATATCGTGATAACCAAAGATTATGTAGTTTACCTAGATAGATCACTGTTAGTTTTTTCCATTCCAATAGATGGTGCTAGCAGTACTGGAACTGCTTTTCTGTCAAAAGAGGAGGAGTTTAGGTCATTAGCCAACACCCCTTTTAAAGTAGACATTTTTAAAACACATTGTAAAATCTCCTTAACCCTTTTTATACCTGCTCCTGTCCCTTTACTAAATTTTTTGTAAGAAATTCAACTTCAAATATGTTTTTCATATTTGAATTCTTAACTTCAAGACTTCAATGTTTGTAACCTAATTTTTTAGGTAATGCATTTATTTATAAAGTATATCTGTGAGAATGCGAGTAAAAAACTTTAGTTATTTTTTTTTATTTTATAAGTAATATTTAAAATTGTTTTAAACTTACTTCCAATCTAAAAGATTAGTAATACCAAAAAAAGGAATTGACTTTTAAAAACTGTTTAAAAATTGCATAATGCGAACTAATATTAACAATTCTAACGTGGTATCCGCATGCCGGGCGATTTTATTTTGCAATGCGTGTTACCGTGCTTAACAATAAAATTTCACGCTAAAGGTTCCGGTGTATGCTTTATAACTTTTGTAGCTACTCAAGTATCAAGCTCTACTTGTAGCTAATTTTTCTTTCTTCTCCAAAGTTATGAGCTACATTAATTATTCTCTTGGCTAAACTATGCCTCTAAAATTGGCTGTGCTTATCATTATTTGCATTAGTTTAAAGCTCTAAAAGCGGAAAAATGAGTTACGTGTAATGATTCATAATTAAGTAACTGCTTAAGTTAAATAGTATAAACCGGAACCTTAAATAAGAAATAGATGTTAAGCACGGCAACACGCATTCCAAAGGAGATATTTTGGAGTTATAAACTTGTAAAAATGTATTCATTTTAGCGAATTTCCTTTGGAAATTCTCCTAATAGGATAGGCGGAATTCGAACCTCGGACCACGACACAAATCCGTTTCAGAGGTCCCTAATGACGAAAAAATACGTTTCGCGAGACTTTATATATATATATATATATATATATATATATATATATATATATATATATATATATATATTTCTAGACACTTTCTTGTAAACACTCTATCTTTCGAACAGATAAATATTTTTTAACCAAACTTGGTACAAAAATCAACCATTGGGAGGACACGAACCCTATTGAAAACCAGGTTTTTGTGACGTCATTAACCTGGTTTGCTGAGTCAGCGAAATTTTCAAAAAATCGGCAAAATCCAAGGTTAAAATTTTTTGCCGTGAAAAAGGTCAATATTTATGTTTTTTGGGACGCTGAATCGAAAGAAACCGGTCCGAAGTCAATACGACCACTCTAAGTGACCTAAAAATCGAAAAAACCATTGTAAATTACCAAAAACCAAAATTTAGGTCGATAAAAAATAAATTTAGAGTAGGGTGTCGTTTTCTTTGTAATTTTGGGCGCTGAATCGAATGAAACCGGTCCGAAGTCGATACGAACACTCTAAGTTACCAAAAGGTCGAAAAAACCACAAAAATGATAGAAAACCAACATTACGGTCGTTGAAAATTAAATTTCGAGTAGGGTGTCGTTTTCAATGTTTTTTGGGCCTCTGAGCTGAATGGCAGTGGTCCGGAGTCAATACGACCACTCAAACTCAGGGTACCTGGGTTCACATCCTGGAAGGGTCGATAATTTTGTATCGTTTTTTTTTTACTAAATATAAGTTTACAACTAGAAAATAATTCTGGCGCGGTGGTCCGCATGTCGGGCGAATTTCCTTTGGATGCGAGCTCTCAAACCCAGAGTACCTGGGTTCAAATCCTAGTAGGGACAATAATTTTTTATCGTTTTTTACCTAATATAAGTTTACAACTAAAAATAATTCTGGCGCGGTGGTCCGCATGTCGGGCGAATTTCCTTTGGATGCGTGTTTCCGTGCTTTTTACATTATATAAGTTTACAACTAGTAAATAAATAATTCCGGCGCGGTGGTCCGCTGTCGGGCGAATTTCATTAAGAATGCGTGTTTCCGTGCTAAACAACCCATTTCTTGCTTATGCAAGAACCATGCCCATTGCGTGGTTCCGGTTCATGCTTTAGAACCTAAGCAGTTACTCAATTGTCAAGCACTGCTCGTAACTCATTTTGTCTGTATTTTCCAAAGGAAATGCGCTAAAACCTTTAAAGATAACTGACTAAGCTTAAAGATAAGTAACTAATCTTTAAACTAGTGCAAATAATAGTGCGTAATTCTAATTTTAGAGGCATAGTTTTGTACAACAACTGGATGATTATGCGCATTTCCTTTGGAAAATACAGACAAAATGAGTTACGAGCAGTGCTTGACAGCATGAACTGGAACCACGCAATGGGCATGGTTCTTGCATAAGCAAGATATGGGTTGTTTAGCACGGAAACACGCATCCAAAGGAAATTCGCCCGACATGTGGACCACCGCGCCAGAATTTTTACTATATTCGAAATGTAAAAATTTTGATGAAATAAAGATATTATTATTATTATTATTATTATTATTATTATATAATGTAAATAAATCTATACAAAATTATCGTCCTTACCCGAATTCGAACCCAGGTAACCTGGCTTTAATTCTCGTATTGTGTCGCGGTCTGCACATGCAAAAAAATCGCACGGCATGCTGATACAACGTCAGAATTATTAATATTTTTCCGTCTTATGCAATTTTAAACATTATTAAAAAATCAGTTCCTTGATTTGGTATTACTGATCTTCTAGATTGGAAGTAAATTTAACAATTTCAAGTATTAATCATAACATCAAGTATATACCTCAAGTTTTTTACTACCAATTTCAGATATACGTAATAAATAAAGTCATTAAAGTCTAAATTTAATATTTTACAGAAGTATTGAAAACCCTTTTTTATTTATTATTTGATGTTGAATGTCTTCCAAAAAATTAAGTAAAGAGACTAATGAATGAATCCCCCACCTCTAATCTAGTTTAGTTGGTTTCTAGCCTTCAAGTTGGAAGCATCTAGTACTTTTCTTAAGGGCTTTGTATAACACATTACAATATTTCGATTTTATTAATAGTATAATAAAGGAGGAGCCAGCCTGTAGCAACTATTTCATTTTAGCGAATTTTCTTTGGGAATAAATTCGCTAGTGTGATGGGCGTCATGGCATAAGTCCCAGGTAACAAATCCGTTTCAGAGGTCCCTTATGACGAAAACATACGTTTTGCGAAACCTTAAATAATAGTTTTTGAGTTATAAGCAACCAAAATTTTCAACTTATTTTTATACATATTTATATATATATATATATATATATTATATATATATATATATATATATATATATATATATATATATATATATATATATACATAATACATACATACATACATATACCTTGAGCGGTACATGAACCCTTTTGTGTTTCATAAAAAAAGTCAGCAAAAGTTTTATAAAAATCCTTAAAATGTTGAGTGAACATGTTTAACTGGGAAAAAATGTGTTTGGGGCGTTTAATCAAATAAATCTGAAGTCTGAACGACTCCATTCGGTCGGATTTCAATTCTTTAAATGGAGTCAATACGACCATTTAAAGCCCCATTTAAGGGTTCCTAGGTTCAAATTTTGTAATCTGCAAACTTTTTTTAACATTATACTTACACTTTATTAGTTTATAACATCAAAATAATTCTGGGAAATAATACACAGTATTATTTAAGTTTTATAACTTAGGCAGTTGGGTCATAATATGCTATTTAATGTTTCGGGATTTTCCGAAGAAAATACATTGAAAGTAGCATAAACAGATCAGGTTCAGGGTACCTCGAAACTTTTTCTCAACACTTCGGACTAGCTTCCCTCCTCAGTATGTAAATAAGTAACTTAAAAATAGACATTTAGCAAGACATGTATTGTTTACGGACCTTCGCGCCAAAATCATTTAATTTCTTGGTCAAGATATGGTGAAGAGAACGTCATGGTAAAGATATCCTATGGATTTCCCCATTCAGTCATAATATGTTCACATACCGTTATAATTTTAAAAACAAATTTTAATCCTAATCCCCACATCAATTTTAGTTTTTATGAGCTTTTGTCAAGGGTTAAACTCAAAACTTAAAGAAATACGTCCACACTAATCTTTATCTTGACCCTAAACTTTTATTATACAGTTGATTTAAAAAAATCAGGTTCAGGGTATTTCGAAACTTTTTCTCAACACTTTGGATTTGCTTCGCTCGTCTGCAGAATGAGGAGACAATCAAGGAATAATTTAACGTATCTTCGTATTCGCTTCGCTGGATAGTATGTTAATAAGTAATATACAAAGTGTGTTCAAAAAGTATCGCGAATTTTTGAATTTTCGCTGGTTACGTATATTCGAATTTCAATTTTTTGTGGCGTTATGTTGGTACTCATGTCTCTCACTTATGCCGACAACCTCGGCCATTTTGAATGTTCACTTGCTTGTTGTTGTTGCTTTGCTTGCACATGTTTTGGATCGTCTTCGATTTTTACCTATTCAAAAAAATGGATCAAAGAACGTGTAACAAATTGAGCTTGATTGAGATTGAGCTTTGGTTTCCACGGCATAACCATAAACCCACGATTCGTCACCAGTTATGACCCTCTGGAGCAAATTTGGGTCGTCGCGGACAGAGTCCAAAATCTCATTAGCAATGTTCATGCGATGCTGTTAGGTCGCAAATGAGCAATTTTGGTACGAATTTCGCGGCGACCCGTCTCATGCCCGAATCATTGATAAAAATCGAATGGCACGATCCAATCGATATGTCTAGTTCCTCAGCAACTTCTCTAATGGTGATTCGACGATTGGCCAATACCACTTTTTCCACTTCATTGATTTTTTCGTCTGTTGTTGACTTCAACAACGCCCGAGCACGGTCGGCCGCCTTTTTTCGCCGGACGCCCGAGCACTTGCTCGGGCGTCCGGCACGCTCTTCGTCGTTCACATCTTCTCGGCCTTCTGAGAACATTTTGTACCAGCGATAAACGTTGCTTCGGTCCAAGGTAGCTTCTCCGTATGCCACAGTCAACATTCGGAATGCATCCGCGCACTTAATTTCGTTTTTCACACAAAATTTGATACACGTTCTTTGATCCATTTTTTGAATAGGTAAAAATCAAAGA
Source organism: Microvelia longipes (assembly GCA_018340805.1). NCBI lineage: Eukaryota > Metazoa > Arthropoda > Insecta > Hemiptera > Veliidae > Microvelia > Microvelia longipes. The sequence continues at coordinate 38,759,010 of JACMZG010000022.1, read as the reverse complement.
CGATCCAAAACACGTGCAAGCAAAGCAGCTGTCAACAATTAAGTGAACATTCAAAATGGCCGAGGTTGTGAGAGACATGAGTACCAACATAACGCCACAAAAAAATTGAAATTCGAATATACGTAACCCGCGAAAACTCAAAATTCGCGATACTTTTTGAGCACACCTCGTACTTGATATAACACAAAGGGATAGGCTTGAACCGAACTTCAACCTAATTGGAAAATTTAGTGTTGCGATGGAATCGAGATTTGGCACGCATGTAGCTATGTATAAGACTAACATACATGCCAAGTTTAATTTCATTATAGGCATTAGTTCAATTTTTATCAAATGACTAGTGTGCGTTTTTTATTTTCTTTTTAAATCATTATGTAATAATGAAGTAAAGCAGTTTTTCTTTCAATACGGCTAGTAAATCCATGACTGTAGTTGGATTATAAAAGTTAAGAAACATCGAGCGTGATCAGTGCCTGGATGGGTGACCGCTGGGAATGAAACGGATGTTATAATATCTGAGGACAAGCGAAGTAAGTCCGAAGGCGTGTTTTAGTATAAATTTAATGACGGCTTGTATAATCTGAAGACGGGTAGATGAGCGTGGCGGATCCGATGTGATAAGGAAAAGTTCCGAGGTACCCTGTACCCGATTTTTAACGACTCAGGTCTAAAAACTCTTGAAACAGATAAATTGTATGAAATGTTAGTTTGGCTTTTTGTAACGCAGACACAATACCTTTCCTATACTCCTACCGCATAAATGATGAAAAGAACTTTTTAAAAAAGTTCTGTATTGGCATGTAACGCAAAGTTAAATCGGATATAAAAACTCTTAAACAGTGTCAATAAAGTTAATTACTATAAGTAACTATTTGTTGTGAATTTCTTGTTTTAAAAAATCGCTTATGAAGTGGCTCGTGTGATAAAATATAAAAACGGTTATAGTATAAATCTTTGAACTTAAGATATTTTGCTCTTCATCCGGAACTTAAGCTTCGCTTGTCATCAGAAAAGGAAATGAAGAAAACCCTGGATTCGTAAAAAATCACCAATCCAAATACTGATTAGCTCAACGTTGCTTAACTCAAGTAATGAAAGCGATAATTAATAATGCGTTTTACAAAAAAATATATATATTCTCTTCATTATTACGAAGGGTACAATTGCACCAAATTTCATCTTAGTAGCATGATTTTTTGTAAAAAAATATTTTGTATTTATCATAAAGTTTGTTAGTTCTGCCTTGTAAACAAGAATACGTAGAAAATATTTTGTCTTAAAAATATTAAGTTCTTTAAATATTAAGTAATGTTAAGTTCTTTTTTTAGTAAAAAAAGAAAATCTGGACATATTCTTTATTAATCAATTTAAAATTTTGGTTAATAAGGGTACCACAAAATGTTATGGTAGAGGTCCCTTAATTTAAATGTTGCCGAAACATTTAATGTAATGTATAATACAAAGCCCTTAAGAAAAAGTACTAGGACCTTCCAACTAGAAGGCTAGAAACCAACTAAACTAGATTAGAGGTGGGGGATTCATGAACCTTTACTAACTCCTCCTACAGTACAAGTCAACAGGTGGAGCCAATCAGAATCCTTCACTGTTAAGGGGAGTTTTTCTATTGTTCAAATCCAGCTCCTAAAAAGGCTAGGTGATCTATCTAGGTATACTAAATAATCTTTGGTGATAACCATGATTTGTAGACAAACATCAAACATGTTTGTAAACAAACATCAAACCGGGAAATTATAAATTTAATTTACGTCTTCGTTGTCTCATTATAACACACTGTTCGTAACACATGTTATCCTATTTTCTAAAAAAAATATCTTATAAGCTACTAAAAAAGAAAAAAAAGTCAATAAATAAGATAAAAATTGTCTTGTTTACATTTTTTATAAACATAAATAGAAGTATCGATTTAAACTGATAACTATAGTGATAAGAGAACAAGGTGAAAACTAGCGCTCGGTGCGGTAGTTGATGCAACTAATCTCAGTTTTTTTCGGAGCCACCTAAAACCAAGGAGTTAGACCACTGTGTCCTGCGCCCCAACTCCTACTGTATGAATTTCTACATCACTTTAGTTATACCTTATGAGTCCTAATGCAGGCATTTTGTGTCTACTCCACAGAAGGGCCGTGGCTTTTTTTTACTGTTTAAGTTTCTGTAGGTTTAACTAGAAACAACACGTGCCCCACTGTCATACTGGACTTTCCTGCTCTCAAAACCATAAGGCAGAAACATCTATGTATTTTATATGAGCTACTTCACTTAAAAAATATATTTCATATTTTACATGAAATATGATGTACTTGAAAACTTGTACAGTGGGGAGTCGTTTGCAATGTTTTTTGGGCATGTAGGAAGTCGATACGAGTATTAAAAATACTCATCCAGACTTCTAGCCAATTTCAAAGGGAATGCAGCATATGATATCGATGGAATGCTTGAATCACTATGACTGCTGAGCCTGTAAATGCTGAAAAGCAATTCAATTCAATTTTTAAATTCATAAAATATTTTATTGCCAATATTAAAAATATTTAAAAGTAAGACATTTAAATGAAAATAAACTTAAAACTATCGCTATAATTAATTAAAGGGTTAAACATAAACCAATGAGCAATGCCACAAGGTCCATATGGTATGTCATTACACCAATATATCATACACCCACACCTGTGTGTGGTCTATGATAGATTTTAAAACATTAGGTTATGAGTTTGATTATAGCAAAAAAATTTCAAAATATTTTTGAAACCCTATTGGTTTTCAATAGGTTTATGGAAACTTTTGGAAACCTATTGTTTCCAAAATTTGTATTTTATTGTCAAGATAAAGTAATATTTCTCAAAGTAGCCTCCTTGCATTTAATTTTTTAATCAATTCTCTCTAAATAATAATGTTTAAACTCTTAGAACTCTGTTTGACTATTTTAATTTATTAGCCTTAGTTTAGTTGATAGTAATTTTTTTAATTTTCCTCATTTATACCGTAGGTATATAGGAAAAGTAGCGTGTTTCCAAAAAAAATCCGAAACCAAGATAATATGAATTATTTGCTTTAGGTGTTTTATGGACCTCCTAAGTGGTTTTTCCAAAGTTATTTGTGTGTAATAACATAGCTTCCAGTGTATTAATGCTAGAGAGTTGAAACTTAGTAAGAAAATCGATCTTTACGTCTAGTTGTGCTATCTGGAAAATAATTTGTATATATTGTCTTTAACCGGAAATAACGACTCAGCAAAATTAAAAAAAAACATGGAAAATGTTTCAATCTATTTGTGATTTGGCACCCATTTAGTCATATATAAGACCAACAATATTTGTGCCTTGGGCTGAACTTCGGTATACGGTGCACCCTGTTATCAATACTATATATCGATATATTTTTAGTTACGCGACACGTAAACGAGAACTGAGCACTTAAAAGATAAGCAGCGTCGTTAAATTATTAATTGTAATTAAAACATTAAAAAGAAACCATACGACAAATAAATGAAAACATTAACAACAAAAATATAATAAAAAACCTGAAAAAACAAACACAAAAATACGTAAAAAATACGCGTAACATAAAATTAGATGTGGTGTATCATCGATTATTCTTATGAAAACATAGTTAAAACATTATAAAAACATAAAAAAATATGATAATGGTTATAAACCATTTTACAACAAATAAAAAAAACACAAACAACAAAAAAACATTTAAAAAAATAATAAAATATGTTCATAAACGTAAAAGAAAAGACATATATCGATTATTCCTGAGTCATATCTCTAAACTAAAAATATATCGATATATAGTATTTGATAACAGGGTGCACCGTATACCGAATATTTACCGTGCCTTGTTGCATCTTATTATCAGCATTGGTTCAATTTTTATCAAATGACTTGTATAAGTTTTTTAAACAATTGTGAAAAATTTAAAACTAATCTAATTAAGTTGAAATTTGGTAAAAGTGTTCCTCGTGACGTAACAAATAAGTGTACTAAGTTTCCTTATAATACAACAAGTTTATCTACGGGTTTTTGGGATCATAAAAGTCAAGAAACATTGAGCAAAGTCAGTTCCTGGATGGGTGAATGCTGGGGAATAAATTGATTTTACTTACTATCTTAGGATGAGCTAAGCGAGTCCAAAGATGTATAATTTGATACTACCGTGTTTTGCTAAACATGAATAGTTGATATAATATAATTGTGCGAGAGACACCTAGGAAATGTAACAAGCAAAAAGCAATGCTACATCTGGGAACTGTTCCATCATTCGAAATTCTTCATAATTGATGGCTTGACATAATTGTGTTGGAATTGCGTGCTGGTTCTCTATATGATCTAACTATTTTAAATGAAAACGACTCCTTTCAATTCTCCAGTAACACTGTCAAATTTCTATATTTTATTAATCAATGTCAACATTTTAAAAATAAATAAATAAATAAAACTAAAATTCAAATATTTCGCGTTCCGCGACACTCCCAGGCGAGTTATTCTTCTAGTGGATAAAGAACTCTATTAACTGTATTCTCTCCAACTGCAGCGCTTCTAATTTTTTATCGCTGGAAAAATGTAACTCTTTGATTACGCCAATTCTTCATAGCTGTCTTGGCGTACAGCTACAGAGAAATTGTTGTCTCCAACAACAATTTCTTCAATTCTTGACTCTCTGCCACCACCTTCCGGCCTTGAATGTGGGTTCTCCTCCAATCTTAACAAGGCCAAATATTGTTCTTTCTAGATAATCCAAAATATGTTAAGTATACTGTTGGCCTTTTCTCCAACTGTTTATTAATTCCTCTCTTGAGGTTGTACTAATATTTTGTCTTGGTTAAGTTCGAAATTCCTTTGATGCCCAAATCTTGCGGAAACTGTTGAGCATTGTACGATAAAATTAATTTTGGAGCTCCCCTCCGCGAAACAAACCACCTAAGTGATGCTAAAAATTCAACGGCAGTCATGTCATGTAAATAAACAAATCCAACAATTTTGATTAACTGTTTGAAATTTAAAATATAATGGTCCAAAATAATCTAGTCCTGAGTTGAAAAGCTAAAATTTGATTTGTTTTTGAAATCAGGAAGAGGGGCAAAAGGAGGCAATTTGAATTTTCCCCTTCAATCTTTTTGCACGTTTGACAAGTTTTAAAACCCAAATTACTTCACTTCTTCCCTTTGGAATCCAAAATTGTTTACGAATTACAGCTAAAGTTTGATTGACGCCAGTGTGAAAATTTAATTCATGAAAATAGAAAATTAATAATTTTGTAAAGTGATTTTTTCCAGGTAACAATATAGGAAAATTTTGATTATAAGAATGATCAGAGTTTTGTATTCGGCCTGAACATCTTAGTAAACCATCATTATCCATAAATAAACCTAACTGCTCTACAATTAAATTTCGTCTACCGACTTTTAAATCCCTTAAAATATCTGAGCAATACCTATTCTGAATATATTTAAACCATAATTGCTTTCCTAAAAGATCAATTTCCAAATAATTAAGATTTTCTTTTTTAATATTAATTTTAATAAATTTGACACAATAATTAGTAATTCTTATTAATTTGCGATAACTAGAATAATTTTCTAATATGAGTCTAAATGGTGATTCTAAGATTTCAATGTTATTAAAAGTTATTTCATTTATTTTATCAGTACTTTGTAAACATTCTTGTATAGGTTCATTTTCTAAATCTATTTCCCATCTGGGCCAATTATTTTCAGTCAGTTTTAACCATTGTGGCCCATACCACCATGTATCATTAGTTTCTAATTCTGCCCACGAACAGCCTCTAGTGGCTAAATCAGCTATATTTTCTATTCCAGGAATAAATCTAAAGTTTATGTTAGGAATACTTTTTATTTCTTTAACCCGCCTTTCTATAAAAAGAGGCAATGGCTTGCTTGTTTTCAACCATTGGAGAACACACTGAGAATCTGACCACAACCAAATAGATCCTACTTGGAGTCTAGGTAATGACTTTTGAATAAAATTTACGCACCTAACGCCGATTAAAACTCCTAACAGTTCAAGTCTAGGTATTGTCGTCTCTTTTGTTGGCGCTAATCTAGCTTTTGAAAAACAAAGTTGGGTTATAAATGAAAACAAATTGTTGGGTTACAATCGTTTTAAATGAAAACGACTCCTTTCAATTCTCCAGTAACACTGTCAAATTTCTATATTTTATTAATCAATGTCAACATTTTAAAAATAAATAAATAAATAAAACTAAAATTCAAATATTTCGCGTTCCGCGACAATAATGTCATGTCACGCTCTGTTTTGTTCTTTGTATCGATGAAGAGTGGGACATGACATTTTGTCGAGCCATCAGTGATGACGAATATCGAATGATTGAACAGTTCCCAGATGTAGCATTGCTTTTTGCTTGTTACATTTCCTAGGTGTCTCGCACAATTATATTGTGTCCGAAGATGTGTTAATGTATAAATTTGGCTACTTGTATCGTCTGAAGACTAGCGAAACAAGTTGAAAGTAGTGAGGCTTAGAGTAGCGAATCTGATGCAAGGAAAATCTCTGTGGTATCCCATACCTAATTTTTTAAAACTTAGTACTACAAATATTTTGAACTTATTTAAGGTTGCTTTAAGATAAAAAAAAGGCAAATTAGTACTGTTTATTGTTATTTAAGTTTTTGGTACTCACGCATGATTAATTTTTGTAATTAGCATGGTTAATTACCAGTGATCTGTCTATAGTGTAATGTAATAAATGTTTTCTCATCCATCCAATAATAAATTAAAAGTTAGTTTTATAGTTATTCATTTAATAGTATATTATCTAATTCTGTATAATCTTTTCGGAATGGAACTGATGGACTTATAAGAACTCTTAGACATTTTTACTCCACAAAAGTGGTTTTCAATTAGTCAAAATGTCGATTTAATTAAATAGAGTACCAGGGACACAACCACTTAAGATGGTTCTTACAGGGGCATTTATTTACTTCCGAGTAGGGGCAAATCAGAAAGTTTTTTCCACTGAAATACAGCTTAAATGTAATTGAATAAGTAAGTAAGTATATGAGTTGATCATATATTACCAAATAATTAATAAGCTGTATGCTTGATTTTTGTAAGTCAAATAATTTAATACGGTTAAAAAAACAGAGTTGCCTCAGCTAATAGTTTTTGCTTAAAATTTTGCTTATTAATTAAAATGATGGATTTTAACATCATTAGTATGAGTCACGATTGTATATAATTTTTAAATTTATTTTAAGACACTAGATGAGACTAGAATAATCCAGTGTCTTAAAATAAATTTTAAAAATATGGATTTCAATTCTAATAAAAAGTATGCAATTATTTAAAAAATCCAGATCTTCAATCTTAAATTTTCTGACTTAGGAGTCATTTGGCAGTATTTTAAATATTTATCAAATTTTCTGTTTTATTTATTTTTTTAATGTACAGGTAAAACTTTTTTTTAAAATATGTTTGATTATTAATTAAGAAATTAAATATTAAGTATAATATTATTATTGTGATTTTTCCTTTTTATAGGCATTATATAGTAATATTTTATTTTTATAATTTTATGTTTTTTTTTCTTTAAACAATATTTGTTTAAATAAGCTTAGTGAGAAAAATGAAAGCATCATGTTACAAATTTAAATTAATTTAAAAAATTTGCTATCCTCTCTTATTTTTTTTAAATATAAATTACTATATTTGTAGTTTCATGAAGGGCTAGTAATATTGGTAAACTTTTTTTTTAATCTTATGAAAAATATTTTAGCAATAATATTTTTTTAAAAAGATCAATAAGTCTAAAAAGGCGATGAGCTTTATATTCTCTTAGCTAAACAGCAATTCCTGTTCCAGTTGGATTTTTCCTGCTTCAATTGCTTCACATGTGCTTATAGCGTGTCCCTTTAATGATATACTAAAATAAGCTCCATAGAAGATATTGATATGGTGATCTATGCACAAGGTTTTGAATATGTGGTTCCTTCCTCCGCTTTTGTTACTAGCTATTTATGAAAATGAAACAGCTAAATTTTTAAAATTTAGCTGTTGTTCTTCAAGTACTCCTACATTGGAAGTAATGATTTTAACCAATAAAGCTTTTTAATTTAACAGCCACAATAAGTTACAAATTTGTGCAAAAATAAGTTTTGCTTGAATATTTCACCATAAGCTGAAAGCTCCGTATCATTCTTGATGTGCTGTATCATTTGTATATGTAAAGCATTTAATTATGTCCGGAATCAAGTGGCCCTGATTTCATTTTCTTTTCCTCATTTATACCATAGGTATTTAGGAAAGGTATTGTGTTTGCAAAAAAAATCCAAAACTGAGTTGTATCCCAAATTATCTGTTTCAGATGTTTTTTAAGGCCTCCTGAGTGGTTTTTGCAAAGTTGTCTGTTTGTATATGTGTGTGTATGTTATTAGACAACCACCAGGTGAAATGGTATACATATGTATAAGAGTAACATATAGGGCAAGTTTTATCTCACTATCAGCATTAGTTCAATTTTTATCACATGAATTCTATGTTTTTTTAAAAAATTGTAAATAGGAAAATAATGCAATTGAGTTGAAATTTGGTTCAAGTGTATCTCTTTACCTAATAAATAAGTAAACTAACTTTGTTTTAATACAACAAGTATATCCATGATTTTTGGTGGATCATAAAAGTTAAGCTGCGTCTAGCGTGGTCAGTGCTGTATGGGTGACCGCTGTGAATGAAACCGATATATTTACTATCTGAGGATGAGCGAAGCAAGTCCTAAGAAGGTCCTAAGGCGAATTGTTTATCCTGAGGACGAGTGAAGGGAATCCAAAGTAGAGAGGATGAGCAAAGCAAATCTGATGTGATGAGGAAAAGTTCCGAGGTACCCCGTACCTGATTTTTATTTTTAAATATCTTCTTTAATTTTTTATTTCAATCGTTTTTCTTCTATTTTTTTACCTATTATAATATTGTGCTGTCTTTTGCACAATGTATTAATAATATTGTGTCCCTCTCATATCATTTTACTTTTACTTTAATTAGGGCTATTTTTATTTTGTTATTTTCTTAAATGGTCCAGCAAAAAATGATTTATTACTATAAACTGTGTAGGCTTCCGTCATGAAGATTTAGGTCTTCCAGTGGTGACTGCGTCAATGTAGATGAAGAATCCGATGTTTCGCTTCCACTGTGGGAGGCATCTTCAGGGATGTAGGACATTATGGCTACACAAATTGGAGCTACACAATTGGACACAATGCTCTCCAAAACTGAGTTCAGTTTTGTAGAGCATTCCATGATGTCCTACATCCTTGAAGATGCCTCCCACAGTGGAAGTGAAACGTCGGATTCTTCATCTACATTGACGCGGTCACCATCGGAAGACCTAAATCTTTATGATTTATTACATTTGAGGAAATTATTAACACTTTATTATTATATTAATACCTGTCTGATATAATACTATTTCATCATCAATAGCAAATTTATAAATTAATTACTTGCATAGTATCAATAAATTTGAAGTGAATAAGTAAACACATTAAATATTTATTTTTAAAGCAAATATGTATTTTTTTTAAGAATCTACTGAGATATTGATACTTAACTTGGTAAGGTATGAAAGACTTATAATACTCTCGTTATAAAGTTCGACATTAAAAAACAGCTGGTGTCCAACTTTGGGAAGAAAAAAATACCTGCAGGCACTTGGGTGACATCACAGGATAACTCTAGTACAAATCCCCTAAACAAACGTTTCCGGATCCATTTAAAAATCCTTTTATGAGAAAATAAGATACAAAATAAAATTTCATTAAGAAAAATTCATGAACGAAAAGTAATCAAGTTTGTAACCTTACACAGGTCTATTATAAAATAATTATAAAATTACCTTTTTAATATGGTGATATACCACACTCGGAGACCGTTTTCCTTTTTTATAAAAATCGGTACGCGGCAATATTTAATGTTTTTGAGTTTTTGTTCTCGTAGCTATGAATTACTGTTGGTTCGGTATTTTATATATATGATGATGTAGGTCGGCCGGCGGTAGTTAACGAGATCCCGGAAGCAACTGAACTTATTAATTTGTCGGGGTGTCTCCCTCCTTCATTAGATAATCTTTATTTCCATCCATGTCAATCCAATGAACCTTTATACCGTTACAAGTTATAATTTATTTTAATATTATCTAGTTAATCTATATAGCTCAAAACCAGTCATTTCGCATGGAAAGTCTGTTTACAGACAAACTACATTTTTATGTAACGTTTCATACACAATATTGAGAATGTGCAAATAAATACATCCATTCGTTGCATTTAATAACTTCTGCACATAACCCATTGATAAGTTATTTTAAAAAAATGCTTATAGCATAAGAAATTAATAAATCAGTGCAATAATCTTCTTTGCAGTCGCTGCCAATAGATATATAGGGTATCGTCTTGTTAAAAACAATACGTCGTCAGCATCTTGCATGTTCCTGCAATGCTGGCTTGCTTTTCAGTTTGGGCCTTTCTGGGCCTAGTAACTATAAAAACAGCATCAATATATAAGCAGTAACAAATTAATTCCAAAACTAAATTTGTCAGTTTATTAAACATATTACAAATTAACACAGCTGTTTTAAGTTTTAACAAAAATTGTTGTAAAGTTTATTTTTTGAATTTGCAAATTTTAGATTCCCTTTCAAATAAGATCTGTATGTATTTTATTTGTTTTTAATTAGCTAAAATATGTCACAAAAAATAAATGTCTTTCATTTATTGTTTGTCTTTAAAAATTCATTTAGGTTTTTTGATTAGCGAAAAATTTATATCAGAGTTTCTTACCTGCTCAACTTAATTACAATTATTATTAATTATAGTTATTGAGTATTGTAATAAGTATTATTAATTTTATATAATTATTGTGAGACTTATGTTTTTACTGTATTTTTTTTTGTAAAAATTTGTTTTTCCGTGTAGATGTTAAATAAATTATAATATAATTCAGAATGAGTATGCAAGTATGCTATGTAACAACAACATTAAAATAAGCACCGTTCAAACTAAAATGAAATGATAAAAACAGTTTGTTTGAATAAAAGAGAAAAGAGGTAAGATGAGATACGATTGAGATCTCAAGTGCCATAGGGTGGGTAAAACAACCTGACTCACACCACCTACACATCGCCCCCTTGCAGCTGTAGGGACTTTTTTCTTCCCATTTACTTTGTTATAAGCGTTACTTTTTCTCCCTTCCAGCTGATTATAAGTCACATGTCCATGTTGAAACTTATAACGTCAGGAGTATAATACTATTCAAATAAGCTGGGTTCAATTAAGTATAAAGCAATTTTCTAAGACCTTAGTTAAGTTAGACTTATATGTCATAAGTCATACCCCAAACTTAATGTTATAGAAGAATTGAAATGCAAAGTATTCTCTACTTATGTTTGACAAAGATGCAAGATTTTTCATAGCTGGTTTTGTTTAATAATTAAATGTTACACCTTTAGCAAATTATATTAAATTATTTTAAAAATCTAATTTTTCCATAAAATTTAGTTGTGTATTTTTAATGCTTATATGTTATTTACCCAGTTTTACCTCTTCTGCCTAAAAAAACTATTATTATTTTCAAATTTTAAATAAATCCTCTTTTGTGAATACTGTTATTATTTTTCATCTTAAATGATCTGTTTGCTGGACTACCTCCAAAAAAATAAATGCCTAAATATAAAAGTAACTGAAGTAGATTATTATATTGATTTTGATGCTGACAGGCGTGTTTCGGAAAAGATCACTCAGAGGTAAATAAACTACAAATAATAACTTTTTATCTGGGCGCTACAATTACCCCCACCCCACCCTCAACCTTTCTTTACTCTGCCTATACTATACAAATTATTTTATTACTTCCATTATTTCATTTATTTCTTTTTTCACTTATATTTTTATTACTTAACTTTTTTTCACTATTATTATTTTATAACATTTTTTTTTTTTAATTTTGTTATCTGTTAAAAATCAAGATGAAATTCATTAAAATATCTTTAATTTTATAAATTATTTGTTTTAAGAAAGAAACTAAGAAACAAATAGCTTTGTAAATGTAGCATTAGCTTTCATACTAAGCACTATAATATTGCATAGAATACTAATTTAGTATTGTATAGCTCAAATCTTATATATGTTTTAAAAACTATTTAAATCCGTGTACTATTCAAGCTATTTATTGACATAAGTATCTATAAATATTTCTCTAGTATAAGCACCATTATAAGAGCCTCTATTTTTTACTATAATTCTCAAATCATTTCTCTATTTGGAGCTCCAAGAAGTTGAAATAAAACTTGATAATTAAACTCAAGTGTCATCTTTGATATGGTATGTAATATTGAGTGGGCACAAATTATTACTATTTTTAGTGAGTTTTCATTTAAAACTAACAATCATGAGGTTGTTCTGATTACAGATTTTTTTAACTATCATTTTTATTGCCACAGCAAATTAAAATCAGAAAACAATTATTAGTTCGAATGTATTTCCAATTGAAAATTCTTTTGGTTTATTTTGAGATTTTAATAATATATTAACATTATTAATAATAATCTGCAACAATTTTTTATCATTAGGCTGTCTCGGAGTACTTATTTCCTTCATTTCTATCTAAAACATCATTAATTTAAATATAATTATTACATTTTAATTATAACATTTTTATTTAGTAAATCTTTCTATTTTGAAAATCCTTGATTTTTCACAATTATTAGGCTGTGCTGAAACACAATTGTGTTAGTTGTAGAAAAATAACACTTATAAAATGAAGCTTTATGGCGTAAAAGAGTTAATTAATCAAAATAGTTTTCAACTCTCCTATAATCCTTGTAGGTTTTTTGTAAAGAATCAGCTAGACCTAACTAAGAGCTTTGTACTATACTTATCAATTACTATTGGGAAAAGAACGACTTTAATTTGAAATGTTTTATAAACAGGAACAATATATTTCAATCCATTTGGATAATCTTCAGGAAATACTAAAAAACAAAAGTACAAATATTACTAAAAATATTTATACTTATCAATACACAAATATTAAAATTTAAGATAAATATAACTATAATACGACACATGGCTAAAATCAATTGACAGCTCGCCAAAAATCGGTGAGGGAAAGAATTCTATTGGTTCAGACCGACCACGCTCCTTCCCCCTCCACCTCATGCCAACCTCGGTATAAAAAAATACCTTTTTCGTAAATAAAATTATAAAAAGGCAACACTGGTTGTAAATATTTTTAACCTCGCGTCGCTTTTATTTCCCTCATAGTTCATAGTGATTTGTTTCAGTTCGTTTCGATTCATCCAATTATTGTGGAGTTTTAATATGATCTGAGTGCCTATATTTGACCCATGAACATTGACGTATTCTTCAAGCATTTCTTGCTATTTGAGTACAGCGCAGGGTTGCGGTCTGTCAACCAAAAGACAGCATTTGTTTTGGAAAATGCCATGTCTTTCAATAGATGACAGTCTTGACTTTTTTAAGTCATGAATGCATATTGTATACGCATTCAAAACTCATATGTGAACGCATTCAATTATACAAATGACACAAAAAAGCAGTTTGTTTTGGAAAAAAGTAATTAAGCCGATGATTTATTTAAATCGTCAAACTTTTATCATAGAACTATTATGATCCATTGCATTACGTAATTAACATTTTTAACTCCACTTAATTGATACTTTCGGAACAAATTTAAAGCAACACTTAGTAGGTAAATTTATAAGATACAACAATATTCCTACTTAAACCGTAAATAAATAATTTTTAAAAAATAAAAATTACGATATAAAACAAAAACAAATAATAAAATTCAAAACATAACCTGACTTACAGTGTTGCCAGAGTAGGGATTTTTTTGTTACTTAAAAGAAGGATTTTTTTTGTTAAAAAAGAGGGTTGAAAGCATCGAGATTTTGGCGGGCTGTCAATTGACTTTAACCGTGTGTTATATTATAGATGTATTACAAAGCTAAAAGAATATTTTTAAGCTGTCATTCACAATAGTTTTTTTTAATTTAAACAATTTTATATGAAATTATCTTTGAATATATCATATTATCTTTGAATATATCAAATTATCTTTGAATATATCAAATAATCTTTGAATATATCAAATTATCTTTGAATATATCAAATTATCTTTGAATACATCAAATAATTTCTTTCACTTTTGCATACCACTCTTTCTTTTTCTGCCTTGTATATTGTTTTATTATTTATTCATTAATATTTCATTTCCCACTTCTTTTCTTTATCTGTCTGTTTAAAAAGACATTAAAACATAATTTCAAAATAAGCTTTTATCACTACTTTATTTTTAATTTTTTTTCCCAATATTTCTTTAATTTATATAAAAAAAATAAATGAACACATATTATTTTTGAGCCCTGCAGCTTCTTTTTTTATTTCATTTTTAGGTTTTTAATTTTCTTATTATTAAATATGGCAAAATTTTTGGGTTTTTTTGGAATGAGTTTTTTTTATATTTATATTATTATTTAATTTAAAAAAGGAAAAGAGAGCTTAATTGACATATTATGTACCCTTGATATCTAATTTATTTTATTTAATCTATTGTGTTAAATTATTAATTGGACCAATAGTAGCCAAAGTAACCAAACGTTAACTTATCACATTATAAATATTTTTAGAAAATACGAAAGGGTTGTCTTTTATATTACTGCAGTAGCGCCCAGGGTATAGAAAGAAACATAAAAAAAGCTTTAGAAACCATACATATTTTTACTAGCTTCTAGGGACCTCATTAGACTTAGCTTTTTTCATACGACAGGTAAAGAGAGAGGAGGATGTTGAAATATTTATGCAAACAAATCTGACTGTCATTTTTTCCAACTTTCAACGTGGTTAAATTGAAGAATTAAGGGGGAGAAATAGATGTATTTTGTATTTTATCAGCATTAAATTATTGGGCCCCATTAGCTTCTTTATGGATATGCTTTGAAAATGCTTCATACAAAAATTTTATATCATTAAAAAAATGCATAAAAAGTTAATAATTTCCCTAGCTATGCTTATTGAATACTTGTCGAATTATTGAGTGGTGTAATCATCTAGCTGAACAGTCTGTGCTCAGTTGCAGTATCAGTAGTAGTATATATACTATGGCACACATACACACTCACACACAATCAAATAAATAAAGCTAACAGTGTGTAAAAGTTAAATAAACTTAACATTCAGTTAAATAAACCTAAGAATCAGTTAAACAAAGCTACCAATTAGTTAAATAAACCTAACAATCAGTTAAATAAGCCTAACAATTATATAGATAAAGGTAACAATCAGTTCAATAAAGCTAACAATTAGATAAATAAAGTTAAAAATCAGTTAAACAAAGCTAACAATTATACAGATGAATCTAAGAATAAGTTAAACAAAGCTATCAATTAGTTAAATAAACCTAACAATCAGTTAAATAAGCCTAACAATTATATAGATAAAGGTAACAATCAGTTCAATAAAGCTAACAATTAGATAAATAAAGTTAAGAATCAGTTAAACAAAGCTAACACTTATACAGATGAATCTAAGAATAAGTTAAACAAAGCTATCAATTAGTTAAATAAACCTAACAATCAGTTAAATAAGCCTAACAATTATATAAAAAGTAACAATCAGTTCAATAAAGCTAACAATTAGATAAATAAAGTTAAAAATCAGTTAAACAAAGCTAACAATTATACAGATGAATCTAAGAATAAGTTAAACAAAGCTATCAATTAGTTAAATAAACCTAACAATCAGTTAAATAAGCATAACTATTATATAGATAAAGGTAACAATCAGTTCAATAAAGCTAACAATTAGATAAATAAAGTTAAGAATCAGTTAAACAAAGCTAACAATTATACAGATGAATCTAAGAATAAGTTAAACAAAGCTATCAATTAGTTAAATAAACCTAACAATCAGTTAAATAAGCCTAACTATTATATAGATAAAGGTAATAATCAGTTAAATAAAGCTAACAATTAGATAATAAAGTTAAAAATCAGTTAAACAAGCTAACAATTATACAGATGAATCTAAGAATAAGTTAAACAAAGCTATCAATTAGTTAAATAAACCTAACAATCAGTTAAATAAGCATAACTATTATATAGATAAAGGTAACAATCAGTTCAATAAAGCTAACAATTAGATAAATAAAGTTAAGAATCAGTTAAACAAAGCTAACAATTATACAGATGAATCTAAGAATAAGTTAAACAAAGCTATCAATTAGTTAAATAACCTAACAATCAGTTAAATAAGCCTAACTATATATAGATAAAGGTAATAATCAGTTAAATAAAGCTAACAATTAGATAAATAAAGTTAAGAATCAGTTAAACAAAGCTAACAATTAGTTAAGTAAAGCTAACAATCTGTTAAATAAACCTAACAATTATATAGATAAAGGTAGCAATCAGTTAAATAAAGCTAACAATTAGATAAATAAAGGCAACAATTAAATAAATAAATGTAACAATTAGATAAGTAAAGCTAACAATCTGTTAAATAAACCTAACAATTAGATAATAATGCTTAAAATCTGTTAAATAAATTTAATAATCATATAAATAATGATAAGTGTTTTTCAATGATAAACAAATATTCAAATTAAATGAAAAATCAAATGATCTTACTTCTGAAAATTTAAATATGCAATATCTCCTAGACCTTTTAATTCTGATTAGCTGGGGTTCTACCGTATTTGGAAAATCATATATTTTATTTGTATTTAACGACGTCTATCAGCCCTAATATTTCATCATATATGGATCTATGCATCATAGATCCATAATATCCTGCTCCGTAATGTACAATACTTTATTAGGTACTCTATAAGTCTTGTAAAATATCGATCATCATGCTTCCTCTAACGTTATGAATACTATCTGTTCATTATTATACAATTCATAAACCATTTAAATAACCATGTTATTTTTATTTAATGTCATCTCCCATTATTTTACAATTCATAAACCATTTAAATAACTATGTTATTTTATTTAATGCCCTCTCCCATTATTATACAATTCATAAACCATTAAAATAACAATGTTATTTTTATTTAATGTCATCTCCCATTATTTTACAATTCATAAATCATTTAAATAACCATGTTATTTTTATTTAATGTCATCTCCCATTATTTTACAATTCATAAACCATTTAAATAACAATGTTATTTTATTTAATGCCCTCTCCCATTATTATACAATTCATAAACCATTAAAATAACAATGTTATTTTTATTTAATGTCATCTCCCATTATTTTACAATTCATAAACAACTTAAATAGCCATGTTATTTTTATTTAATGCCCTGTCCAATTTTTTTTATAATTTATAAACCACTTGAATAACAATGTTATTTTTATTTAAATAACAGCCCCTCCCATTATTTTATAATTTATGAATCACTGAAATAACGCTATCATTTTATGTTTATTTTAATACTATTTGTTAATATTTTATAATTTATAAACCACCAAAATGACACTGTCATTTTAAATTTAATTTTTAATACCTTTTATTTATTATTATTTAAGTCACCTTCTCCCAAATAGAAAATTTTATTATATTTTTTCTTTTTGTTTAATTTTGTTAAATCCTTATAACACTTATCTCTTTATTTAGTTTATATCTCACTCACTCTTTAAAAAATAATTACAAAATAAATCAATTATTTTACTCAATCTTTTGTTTATATCCCCCACTGTGAAAAAAGGTGATCTCGTACAAAATTGAGATCAAGTTTTGCTTGAAACAGTTTCGTTAGCGAGGGTCTTTTCTGAAACATTTAGCCGCTTTTTCTTTTTAAACAATATTGCAAAATTGATTTTTTTACATTTATTTTTTTAAATTTATTTTACTTAATCCTTTATTTTTTTTACTTATTTAATGCCCGCTAGTAAATATAATGCTTGCATTAAATATTTTTATCCATTTTTTATTTTTTTCCAATTTAATTGCTATTGTATTTATTGCTTTTTTAAAAAATAAAATAAGGAATGTTAAAATTTATTTTGCATCCTTCTGAATTTAATTTAATGTATTATATTTTTGTTCTATTGTCTTTAAATATTTTATTTTAATTTATTTTATATATTTTTAGTAGATAGTATATATTAATGCATCTATTACTTTTCAAAGTAGATGTCAACGATTTGATAATTTTTATTTTTCCTTATTTATACCACTGGTATATTGGTAAAGTATTGTGTTCGTAGAAAAAACTAAGATTTTTCACCTGAATTGCTTGTTTTAGGTGTTTTATTTAAGTCCTCCCGAGTGGTTTGTACTGAGTGTCTTTTGTACGTGTGTGATGTTTTGCGACGTGTGACTGTTACGATGACTGTTGTCATCGTAACTTCTAGCTATGAAACTACCATAGAGAGTTGAAACTTGATTCAAAAACCAATCTTCGTTTCTAGTTGTGCTATCCCAAACTTTATTTTATTATGACGTCACTAACCATCTATAATGACTATGGAAAAATGTTTGGGTCAATTTGAAGTTTGCCACCCATTTAGTGCTATTTTGAAATAATAATCACTGTCTTAGAATAATACTATATATAGAAGCAGCATTACTGATAACACGAAAGGCGGTTCACTGGTGGACTTAAGTAATGCTGCCACCCTAACAATATACAATTTTCTAAAAAAAAGTTGGCATTTCTTCCGGTTGCTGAATTATTATGTTCTATTATTAATTAATGATTGATTATTCATTAAATACTAATATAAATATCGGTGCATTACAATATTTAAAGCATTTTAAATTGTAGTTTAACGTCTAACGTTTAACGTCTTGTAGTCATCTAAGACCGGTTTTATTAAATACTCAGCAGGTGTTTTAAGTTATTATTTTTGTTCTTTACGATCTTTCTTCATTAATAGATATTTATGACAATATTTAAAATAATGTTTTGTTGTTAGGGTGGTACCCCTACTTAAGTTCACCAGTCAACCGGCTTTCGTGTTATCAGTGGAATTACATTGTGTTTACAGTCCTGTGCTCCTTCTATAAGGCAATTTTCAGTAATTAGCCGGATTTGTGATAAATGAAGCCTATTTCCGTAATCTGCACGCTCTTTTGGTTAATCTCAAAGAGTATTTACATTCTCTCAACGATTTATTTTTAATCTAACTTGGTACATACATAAATACTGTTAGACGTCAATATTTTGTGTTATATTTTGACATGTCATATTTGATAACATTGACGTCTAACAGTAGTTATGTATGTACCAAGTTAGATTAAAAATAAATCGTTGAGTGAATATAAATACTCTTTGAGATTAACCAAAAGAGCGTGCAGATTACGGAAATAGGCTTCATTTACCACAAATCCGGCTAATTACTGAAATTTTTGAAAAAAAAGTTATAAAAAAAGTTTGTTGGTGATCCAACGTTCTAGAAGGCCGTGGATATTCGACCGCGCCTTATATATAGGATTATTCTAAGATCACTGTATAAGAATGAAAGATGTCAACTGTCAAAATATTGTGTAAACAAATCCTTCATATTGTTTTATTTTTGCCCGAATTATAAAAAAAAAATGTTTTATTGTTTTCTATGAATATCTGTCACTAAAATTACTTTCATCAATGACAGGCAATGTGTCATTTGCAAGAAACTTCCTCTCCAAACCAAGATTTTAGAAATATATAAGGTGATTCAATTTGATATAAACAAACGAAACGCAGTCGTAGTTTATAACCTGACTTTTTTATTAATGACGTGGGACGACATTGCAGAAATCGGTAAAGGTGGTCGACATGGAAAATTCTTTATTTATTCCTGCAATAATGTTGATTCCGGGCTATAACCATAATAAACGTCTTTATTCTTTATTATGAAAAAAAAAATGATTTCATTCTTAAAAACCCACTTATTGAATCGCCTTATAAACTCTATCAGCTTTCTCTACAATAGCTCAAGGCCGTAAAATACCCTTGCTGCCAGAAATGTCTTCTTTTGGCTTTGGCACTTGTTTTGTAAGTCTTGTTAAGGCTTTGTTAAGTAAGTCACTTGTTGATTCAATTCGACTATATTTACATCTGTCGAAAATTGACCTTTTACCACAAACAATAATTAACAATATAATTAACATTATTTATTTAAAGAATAAAAAAATAGGTGCCGAATATGAGCGCTATTCTGATGTTGAGCATAGCAAGACAGCTTTAGGTAAACATGACATCCGAGGACTAGTAAAGTGAGTCCTAAGTTGTCAGGAATAGTACTAAGGTACCCGGTACCTTGTACCTGATGTTGTTGTATATTTAATTATTTTATATGATTAACATTATACTATTTACAGTGTCACGTTTTTAAACGCCAACCGATGTATTAATAAAGACCTATTAATTATTTTTAATATTAATTAAATGTATTTATTGATATTTTTTACTAATTAATAATGAATCATTTATTAAAAAAGATTTATTTTTGTATATATTTATTTTTTATTCTCAGGATTAATGTATCGTATGCATTATATGTTCTATTATAAAGGCTATTTAATGACATTTATATTGTCATATTATGAGATCAGTTGAAATAAATGTTAAAAGAATAATTGTATTGTCTCTACTTCTGGTAAGTTGGAGTAAGGGTGAATTCATGAAAATATAAATTTATTCTGAGGAAGAGATCCATTCTTTCTTTATTTTCCTCGTTTATGCTGGAGGCATATTGGAAAAGTATTGTGTTGGAAAAAAATCTGAACCTGGGATTTAACTTGAGTTATCCGGCGTTTTTAATAGCTCTTAAGTTATCACAAAGTTGTCTGTCTGTATGTGAGTGTGTGTCTGTTATCTTCGTATCTCCCTGAGTATTTATATAAATAAATAAATAAATAATAATCTTTATTTTAGACTAAGTACGTGTAGCACAAAATGGTATAATAGCGTCAAAGAATAATGTTTAAGGCTAAGAAAAAACATTTAAAAACTACAGAACAAAATTGAAACACAAATGAAACATACATATTACATAAAAAAGTATACTATACTAGACAGTTGAAACTGTAACCTAATTAACAAGCAAAAATGGCTCTACAAAAATTTTGAAAAAAATGCAAAAAATGATGCGATCGGATTGAGATTTGGCACGCGTGTGACTATGTATAAGACTAACATTTGTGCTGTTTCATTTCATTATCAGCATTAGTTCAATTTTTATTGAATGACTTGTGTACATTTTTTAAAAAATTGTGAAAAATCGGGAAATGGTCCAATTGTGTTAAAATTTGGTACTAGTGTATATTATTACCTAATAAATAAGTACACTACGTTTCGTTTCAATACGATAAGTATATTCATGATTTTTTTTTGGATCCTAAAAATTATTGAGCATTAAGTGTGGTCAGTGTTGTATGTGTGACCGCTGAGAATGATATTAATGCATTTAATATCTGCAGATGAGCAAAGCGAGTCCAAAGGCATGTTGCAGTGTCAATTTGGGGAACTGTATTTCTGAGGACATACGAAGCAAGTCCGATGCAGGGAGGATGAGCGTTGAGAATCCGATGTAGTGAGGAAAAGTTCCGAGGTACCACGTACCCGATTTTTTGATTTGTATGTTGCCAAAATAGTTTTCTTGTTTATCATGGAAGTGGGATTTGAAATTTTTGTTTAAAATTGTACTTATCATTGAGGGAAATCAATACGTGGATAGTTGACCGCTGAAAATATATTCTATCTTAATGTCTGAGGTCAAGCTAAGCTAGTCCTCTAAGCTAAGGTATGCTAAACATTAAAGTAACTATCTTTTATATTCTGAGGACGTGTGAAGAGACATGGAAGTGGTGGGGATAAGCTTAGCTAGAGATACCCCATACTCTGTTTTTAATTTTATTACTGATTGCAAATAACAATGATAATGGATACTTCTGTCTAGTTTTGCTCTTAATCTACCGCTATTACTCACATTCACCAGTCAATGAACTCCAGACTCGAGTGTGGAGTTCATCAACATTGAGAGTATAGTTTATCAATTAATAAACTCAAAACCTAAGTGTGGAGTTCATCAAAATTGAGAGTATAGTTTACCAATTAATAAACTCAAAACCCAAGTGTGGTGTTCATCAAAATTAAGAGTATAGTTTATCAATTAATAAACTTAAAACTCAAGTGTGGAGTTCATCAATATTGAGAGTATAGTTTACCAATTAATAAACTCAAAACCCAAGTGTGGTGTTCATCAAAATTAAGAATAGTTTATCAATTAATAAACTTAAAACTCAAGTGTGGAGTTCATCAATATTGAGAGTATAGTTACCAATAATAAACTCAAAACCAAAGTTCATCAAAATTGAGAGTATATACCAATTAATAAACTCAAAACCCAAGTGTGGAGTTCATCAAAATTGAGAGTATATTAGTAAACTCAAAACCCAGTTCACCAATTAATAAACTCAAAACCCAAGTGTGGAGTTTCATCAAAATTGAGAGTATAGTTTACCAATAATAAACTCAAAACCCAAGTGTGGAGTTCATCAAAATTGAGAGTATAGTTTACCAATTAATAAACTCAAAACCCAAGTGTGGAGTTCATCAAAATTGAGAGTATAGTTTACCAATTAATAAACTCAAAACCCAAGTGTGGAGTTCATCAAAATTGAGAGTATAGTACCAATTAATAAACTCAAAACCCAAGTGTGGTTCATCAAAATGAGAGTATAGTTTTCAATTAATAAACTCAAACCCAAGTGTGGAGTTCATCAAAATGAGAGTATAGTTTACCAATTAATAAACTCAAAACCCAAGTGTGGAGTTCATCAAAATTGAGAGTATAGTTTACCAATTAATAAACTCAAAACCCAAGTGTGGTGTTCATCAAAATTGAGAGTATAGTTTACCAATTAATAAACTCAAAACCCAAGTGTGGTGTTCATCAAAATTGAGAGTATAGTTTATCAATTAATAAACCCAAAACTCTAGTGTGGAGTTCATCAAAATTGAGAGTATAGTTTATCAATTAATAAACCCAAAACTCTAGTGTGGAGTTCATCAAAATTGAGAGTATAGTTTATCAATTAATAAACCCAAAACTCTAGTGTGGAGTTCATCAAAATTGAGAGTATAGTTTATCAATTAATAAACTCAAAACTCAAGTGTAGAGTTCATCAAAATTGAGTGTATAGTTTCTCAATTAATGAAATCAAAACACGATTTTGCTGGTTCATTGTGCACGCAAATTTATGTTTTGCCTTGTGCTCCTACAAATAAGTAACTGCAATATAAGAATTGGGTCACGAGATAGTTGCCATACAAAAATTTTTGGTTGCCAATATAATTCACAATGGTCTATTAAAATTGTTTTCGGATTTATAGAATATTTATCATTTATTTGTTATATATATTTTTAAATATAAATTTTTATAATGTTTTAGTTACTGATGATTGGTTACAGGTGGTACAACCAGGGCCCAATGGGAAGATGTAACTGGATCAACACCTCTGACCTTTGTGAACGATTGTGTTTCATTCACAACAACTGTCTCGGCAAGGTTTTGGTTAATGGATTGTAGAAATATAGGAGACGCTACACGCATGGCTACAGAATTGTACAGGGAGGCCATACATGTCCCTTTTATGGCTAAGTAAGCATATTTGTAAACTTAATGAAGTTTAAAATTAGTGATCTGGAAAGTAATGCAGGGAATGAAGAAATACTTATAAATACATAATACTTAAAATACTTAATAAATAATAAAATACTTAATAATACTTAGAAATACTTAATAAAACATGCCTTTTAACCTACCATGAGGCCATCATCAGTGCCATGAAAAACAATAAAAAATAATGAAGAGAAAGGTTAAAAAACTACATACATCAAAATCTTAAAAAAATAACTTATTAATTTAATAGAGTAGATATCAACCACAAAAATGTCAATGATAATTTAGGGAGAGATGAGGACCACTTATCTTGCAAATATGTCTCTAAGAAGCTTTTTACTAACTCCCTATAGATGTAAGGACACTTTAACCAGATAATCCAAGGTAGAAATCATGGACCATTACTGGCAGATTAAGATCACTGTTTAAAAGTAAGATTCATGACAATTCTTGAATGAACTGTTTGATAGCTGTTATGGCAGCTGACAATCTGGCAACTTAGTTGTCTACCTGAAAATCACATATTTTCATGTGTCGGAAATTCAATATTTTTATTAAATTGCAATTGAGGAATCTTGGTAAAAACATCAGTCCATTTTTAATTAATTGTTAAACCATTAAATAAATAAAATAAATAAATAAATAAAGACTTCAAAGACCATCCCCCATGGACCATTTAAAGAGTCAGTATTTAAATTCCTTGAAGTCAGTCAGTCTTTTAATAATTACCGTACACCCAACAAGGTTTACTAGACACTTTGTATTTTGATTTGCAGTTTTTATTTTGACTACAGACCTGACTGAAACTTTTTTTTTTACTTTGTTAATTTAACTTTTAACTTAAATTTCTAATTTTCCATCCATACACACCAATTTTTTATTTTACCAACTAGATTCAATCATTTGATGTATTTGTTAAAGGTTTGTAGTTTTTGCCAAGAGGACAGATATTAGCGAGGCTAGACTAAGGGTATTCTGCATGACAGATGATAAAGAAGACAAAACTCTGGAGCACCAAGAGCATTTTACTGAAGTAGCCAAGAGCCGAGATGTTGAGGTATTTTCAATTTTTTAATATTCTTAATTATGTACTTTTTTATTTGTTTTTGGGGCGATACATGAGAAAAATGTTTACAAAATAGAGGTAGAAATACATTAACGCACCAAGTCTATCTATTTAAGAACACTAGGCTAGGTCTTATCTTGAGCCACTTGGCTTCTCCTTCTTACCCCTATGGTGCCTCATGGCAAAGTGTTTGCTACAGTTCTAGACCAAAAAAATGTCTATAACTACTACAAAACCCACAAATAAGAATATTAATGATAATAAATGTATGAATAAAAAAGTAAGCAAAATAATAATAAAGAATTAACCAAAGAGTTATTTATATACTTGTGTGTATGTATATACTTGTGTATGTATATTCTTGGACATTACATGTATTCATCTTAGACTACTTTAAACAATCAATTTAATCTAGACCCAATAATATTGAACTTGCGTTTAGACACTTAAGACAGCTGATTTTGTTTTTAGACATTTTTTTAAAAACATGCTTTTTGTTTTGTAACCCACGTGATTTTGTTTTTAGAGACATGCTTTTGTTTTGTGATCCACCCGATTTAGTTTTTAGATACTTGATTTTGTTTAGAGGAATATTTCGATTTATCTGTACCAAAGAGACTAATACTATTAGAGGGAGTACAGAACCCGATTAACACAGTGATAAGGGGTCTGGAAGTGAGACAGTTTCCATAGGTGGCGTAACTGTACTTACCCCTACTATAGTCTCCCAAGAGAGAGACTAGATACTCCTCCACCCCTCTACAACCCCTATTAAGGCACACACTCTACAAACGGTAGACATTTTTCAGTGATGCCACATTAAACCACTTTACTCAACACAGACAATTAAAGAATACATGCAATAGATAATAATTAGAACTTATTTTTAAATTCATTTTACTTGATTTAAAACAAAATAGTCGAAAAATAATGTAATATTTACGTGAAATTGTAATTATTATGAAAAATAAAAAATGACGTCACCAATGTACAGTTACGGCATCTAGCTACCCAAGGAATGATAAGAACTGTTGTATCCTTCCTCTATTAGTATTAGTCTCTTTGATCTGTACTTTATAGTCTGTTGTAATAACAACTGTGTTTAATTAAATAATTTAAATGAGTATATTGGTTTCAGGTACTTGAAGGTAAGATGCAATACGTAGAGTTTGCAGGGAATCTAATACCAATAACTAAGTCAGGAGACCAGCTACAGCTAGGGTTTAGAGCTTTTAAAGAAAATCGGCTCCCGTTCACTGTTAAAGTTAAGGATCCTCATGCTGATGCCATTGGCAGGATTCTCTTCATGAAAGAGCCCAAGGTAAGCAATTGGCATCAGATTGGGACTTAAACTAGGCTTTAATGTACCTTATTTTATATAGGTCCACATTAGGAACCAGCAACCTTAGACCCACCGGTCGATTTCAGATTCAATATATATTGTTGGCTTGTAGACTTCTAATTAAAATTTTTAAAAAAATGCACAATGTATACACAAAATTATTTATTCAGCACTACAAAAATACATATATTTTAACTTGAGGAAAATAATAACACATTAATATTACAAAAATAACACAATACCTTATAACTTTATCGTATAATCTTTTCTTTAATGTAGTATTTGATAAGTATTAGAAAAAAATCTATTATCTTTAAAAAGAAAGCTGTGGATAATAGATAAAAATGAAAGATATATTTATTAAATTCCAATGTTTTTTGTTAAGCTTATTAAATAATTCTGGATTTAAGATGTATAATTTTCATTTTTTACTTTGTATATTAATTAAATAAATAAAGATACTAGTTAATAATAAAAAATAATAATAAAGAAATTTATTAATTTCCCTAATAATTAAAACAAGAGCCTTTGGTCTCTTGGCCACTCAGTGCTCTTGCACCACTGCCTCAACACTCTTGTATACATACACACACACAAACATATATATATATATATATATAATATATATATATATATATATATATATATATATATATGATAAATACACATGATAATTTATGTCTGTTAACATATTTTGGATAGGTATCGAAAGGAGATGCACCTCAACAGCCCATCTGTATACTTAATATTGTGCTACCTGACAATATTATACCTGAACCTTTGACTCCCGACCACGAACCTTCTAGAACTTCTATTGTTGAAGGTGTTCCCACCTACCACAAATTAACTGAAGTAAGTCCGTTAAAAGAATATCTAAGATTAATTCTGTACCAAAATCTAAGACACAGTCTGTATCAGTATATATGACACTCTCTCTTTAATATCTGATTTGTAAGACTCATCTATATCTAAGATTGAGTCTGTATTAATATATATATAACAGCTAGTACTGATGGTGACCTCTTGTTTGGTTTAAAGCTCTTTGCAAATAAACATATCTATTTTCTCTAGAGAAACTTCTCTTTTGTTTATAACAAACTTTAATCTGTTATTTATTGTGACTGCCTTGATCAGGGGGGGTTGACTTAAATGAGGAAAAGTTTGGATTCCATTATCGCAAGCTACTAAAAATAGCGCTGCGGAGGACCGGTGCGGACAACTTATGAACTAATCCCAATAGCTTTCCAAAGATGACTGATTATATTTTTATATTTAAATTTATGAATACCATGACAATTCTTGGTTATGACAACTACATTTATTATTATTATAAAATTGATTGTTTTCTGTATGTATTTTTCACAAAAACGGTTCGCCGTTGCATGTTCTGTATTTCCAAAATTCAGAAACTAAAAGTAAATAGAAACCTTTTTAAAACTTCCAGAGAACGCTAATGATGGCAGATAAGTATATTTCATTTAATTAATTTATTGATTTAGTCGATTTTATCAGGTAATTACATTTAATCACATGTGCGCATCTCGCCGATGTAATTAAAATACAGGCTACATTAAATGCCAAAATCTATCTTTTAGTACGTGTAAAACTTTAGCCACTATTTTATTATTACCTGATTGAATCAATTAAATTAATAAATTACTTAAATGAAAAACTTAAAAATAATCACAAGTGTTCTGTGTAAGATTAAAGTGGTAGGGTTAGTTAGAAGTATAACTATACAAAGTATAAAAATTAAATTTCAAACTGACTGTGGGCATAAAGCGGGAAATTAAGACACGCCTGCTCAGTTGAAAGATAGGTCCGCCGCAGCGCTAGCGTCGTCCGGAATCCAAATTTTCCCACCATTGAGTCGACAGTCTTACTGTTTAAGTATCTATAGTCTCTGGCCTTGATCTTCTACGGCAGCCAAAACCTTTGTGTCACTTCTTTTACGGAGATTAATTACTATTAAAATACTTAAATGCCAAATAAGCTATATTATATATTTATACAAGCTTACAATAGCAAAATACTTTGAATCTCTTGAATATCTCTAATATCTCAAAAACCTCTAAGATCTCGTAAAAGATTATAAATGACACTAATTAAAATTTAATGTCATTCAAACTAAAGAAAATAAATATAAGTCAAAATAAACTTGCTAAATAATACATAAATACAAATAGATAAATATAAGATAGAAAGATAGAATATATACAAAATAAATTGAGAAGGCTCCTATCTTCACATTTATACTTTTGCATTTATACAAGTATACCGTAGGATTGTAGGAAAAGTAATGTGTTTGCAAAAAACAATCCAAAACTAGGATGATACCTGAATTATTTGTTTCACATGTATTATGGCCTCCTAAATAGTTTTCACAAGCTTGTCTGCCTGTATGTATGTGTGTGTATATATACACACACACACATACGTGTGTGTGTGTCTGTTATTATCGTAGCTCCTAGTGTATTTATGCTAGAGAATTGAAAATTTGTACAAAAATCAGTCTATATGTGTAGTTGTTCTACCATAAAATATTTTTTAATGACGGCAATAACCCGCAAAAATGATTTAGAAAAAATTTTGAAAAATCATTTAATGCGGAAAAATGTTACAATCAATTTGATATTTGGCTCGCATGTAGCCATGTATATGACTAACATATGTTCTAAGTTTCATATCATTATCAGCATTAATTCAATTGTGTGTCTACGTTTTTTAAAAAAAAATATGGGAAATCAGAAAATAATCTAATTAAAATGAAATTTGGCTTAAGTGTATTCTTTCACATAATAAATAAGTATACTGAATATTAATTTAATACAACAAGTATACCCATGACTTTTTTGGTGCATAAAAGTTAAGCAGCATTAAGCGTGGTCAGTGCCTGGATGGATGACTGCTGGAAATTAAACGGATGTATTTACTTAATTAATATTTTTTGACACTTCAGGGAAATATAAAAAAATAATTCCTCTTACGTTACTATATTTCAACTCCTCCACGAGTCATATTCATGTCTAAAATAAAAAGAAATTAAATAAGAAATTTAAAAAACCAATAACAAGAATTTTAAAAAAATACAAAAATTAAGAAAATGAAAAACTACTTACGATACTATACTAAAAGAAAGACATCTTACAAAAGTTGTATCATATTATAAATAACCAGAGGTATGATCTCTTTAGTCAAAATATTTATCCTATGAAATAACCTAAAATGACAAAAAAAGAGGTTAGAAGAGTGAAACTGCACGGTCATACTAATACTGATAGAAAAATTATAGAATTTCATACTAAATTAATAATTATCAACTTACAACAACCAGAGCAGCAAAGAGGCTGAAGGCCACTTGTCCATTTATACTTGCTATATTTATTTTAATGTGTATATTTATTTAACAGGTCGTTCCTATCCCTATTATCTTCCTTCCTATCCTACGAGGCTAGGAGACTGCATGAACTATCATTTTTTTTTTCTTTATTTATTTACTTATTAATTTGTTGTGTTGTTTTATAGATAAGTGATGCTCTAGGAGAAGATTGGATAAGATTAGCTGGACAATTAGATGTTTCTATGTCTCAAGTAAATAGAATAAAGACTGAATACTGTGATAGTTCTCCTTGTAGGCAGGGCTTACTAATGCTCAAACAATGGGTCCAAGATGCAGGCAATAAAGCTTCAGGTAGTTTAATAAATTGAATTTCCATCAAACTGAATCATTATTTTGGGCATAATTTTTCATTTTCTTGTATTTGCATTTTTAATTTTCCTTTTTTATATGGTAGGTAAATAGGAAAGGTAATTTAAATAAATGTTTATCATTAAATTATAGATGAAATACATTTCAGAAATTTTGCAAATACTGCACTTTGATATAGCTTTTCTCTCGTGACAAAATGCACTCCACAGAGTATATTAAGAATGATAATAACT
The DNA here is from genome assembly GCA_018340805.1 of Microvelia longipes. Taxonomy (NCBI): domain Eukaryota; kingdom Metazoa; phylum Arthropoda; class Insecta; order Hemiptera; family Veliidae; genus Microvelia; species Microvelia longipes. Next base: position 38,728,969 of record JACMZG010000022.1, on the reverse strand, counting down.
TTTGTGTCCTCTCTATACTGATTTAATGTCTTCAGTAAAGACATGAGCATACATGATCATAGATGAGAGCATACATGATCGATGTATGCTCTCAAACCAACATGATGGACGAAATTGTTGAGATTTAGTATTTAGAGATGGTGATCCGCCCAGTTGTTTGAAATTAACTCTGTCATGTTTAAATTTGGATATTTCAAGATTTTGGGGCGTACTTCTAGTCTAAGAGCTGCATCTGAAAAAATGTGACTCATTTTATACTACTTCAAACCAAATTTTTCTGATTTGATTGTATTATATTTTTATTTGAACTTTAGTTATTATTAAACAATACTTCCTTAAAAAATATTCTCAATCTCATTCAAATACTTTGTTACTTTTTTTAATAACTTGTGTGTTTTTTAACTGACTTGCAGGTAGTACACTGGAAGATGGTCTGAGAAAAATAGGTAGATATGATGTTGTAGATAGATATCTGTATAATGAAGATCAACTCCAAGTATCTTCTTACCACGATAATACCAGTCATGTTGAAATTATCAATCAACACTACTCTTCTACTCCTGTCAAGGTGCGCTATTTTTGACATCCTCTTTGCCCCATTATAGTGTCTTGAAATTTTCTTATAACCAAATTTTGCTCACTAAATCTCTCTCTCTCTCTCTCTCTCTCTATATATATATATATATATATATATATTTATTTATTTATTTATTTTCACAGGATATTAACAGGGTGCAACCAACTGTCAACAAAAAGCAAGGTATGCTTTTTTTTATTTAGATGAATTTATTATTATTACATATTGAATTTTGTAAATTTATGCCATGTTGATCTATGAAATAGAAGTTGCCAACAGGTTTTTTCACTGTTGAAACTTTTTTCAAAGATGAAGAGCATAGCTATGTTGATATGCCATATACTTTGAAACTTTGCAAAAAAGTTCAAATATGAAACTGTAATGTTCAATAATAAGTAACGAATAGAAAATATTCCATTCGTTGCTGATTATTTATTTATTATTGGGCATTATATGTAATGTTGTTAAAATATGAAACATTAAATTAAAATCAGTGGTGTCGGACTTAAATAGAGAGGTTAGTTAACTCTATAGACTGACGCCAGCGCTGTGTGGCTACTCTGGTGGCTAACAAATGAACTATTTATATCAAAACACTTTTGCTCTTAATCACGTTGTTTTCTTCTTTAGAATAGTTATTTACTCGGCAGAGGGAGAGGAAAGTTTTACAGCTCAAGGCCAAGTTTTCACATTAGGTGAAGCCGCAGGTGAAAACTTCATTATCACCTGAGACTGTAAGGCCAAGGGAGGTAAACAAGTTAGCTCCCGAGGCTTTGCTGAGGGAGATAACTTAAATTGACTCCCGAGGCTAGCTGAGGGAGATAATACGAGAGCAGAAATTCTTCTATCCCTGTCATGTATTAAATTTTACCTACGACTTATTAAATAGTTGAATGAAATGTAAATTTACCAGCCATCAGTAGCATTACGTTGAAGTTTGAAAATCTTTTTTTTTTTCGATTATTTTCTGAATTTTTGTAATACAGAACATGACAATGGCGAACCATTTTTATTAGGTTAAAATTATAAGGAACGAAAAGAAAAATAATTATATTATTACAATAAATGCAGTTGTCATAACCAATATTTGCCATGTTTTACATAAATTTAAAGTTTAAAAATATAATCGGTAATTTTTGGAAGGCTTTCAGAGTTAGTTCATGAGTAGTCCACACAGGTCAGCCGCAGCGCTGATTTCTGGCAAACTTTTCCTCATTATAAGTATTAAATTAAATAGAGTATATGTGCAGTTGGCGAAAAGGTGGCTTTATCGGGTGACTATAACTCGTTAGTAACACATTTTTCCGAAGTGGCCATCCTGCTCTGCAGTTGTTTCCCTTGTTGACCGGCTGTCACTGTTTATACCACAACCTTTACATAGGTCATATGATCATTTTTTGAGACCCATTTAGCAAATTTATAAAGAAAAGAAATTGCTTATTTATTTTTATTTATTTTAACCTGAGAATAATACTATATAGAATGAGCATAGGACCGTAAACACAATGTAATTCCACTGATAACACAAAAGCTGTTTACTGGTGGTCTTAAGTAGGGGTACCATCCTAACAACAAAACATTTTTTTATAGATGTGTCATAAATATCCTCTAATGGAGAAAGGTCATGAGAAACAAATATAATAACTTAAAAAAATTGCTGAGTATTTAATAAAATCTGTCTTAGATGGCAAAAGGGTAACGGAATACAAGATTTTTACATAATTTTAATTAAAAACTTTAAAATACAATTTAAAATGCTTAAAAAATGTAATTTACCAATATTTATATTAGTATTTTAGTAATAATAGATCATGATAGAGCGTAATAATTCAGTAACCAGAAGTATTGCCAACTTAGTTATGAGAAAATTGTATATTTTTAGGGTGGCAGCATTACTTAATACCACCAGTGAAACCAGCTATACTGTTATCAGTTATGCTTCTTCTATGTATAGTATTATTCTAAAATTTTAACTGACAAAGTCATGTAACAAAAGTAAAAATTATTATATCATAGACTTATGAAGAAGATTTGTAAACATTGAGTCGCCCTCTTTAAGGAAATCTACCTTTCTAACTTCATAGTCCTAATCTAATCACCTTATTTTTCTTTTAGAAATTGACTAAAAGTTCCCTAATCTAATCACCTTATTTTTCTTTTAGAAATTGACTAAAGTTCCCTAATCTAATCTCCTTATTTTCTTTAGAAATTGACTAAAGTTCCCTAATCTAATCACCTTATTTTTCTTTTAGAAATTGACTAAAAGTTCCCTAATCTAATCTCCTTATTTTTTTCTTTTAGAAATTGACTAAAAGTTCCCTAATCTAATCACCTTATTTTCTTTTAGAAATTGACTAAAAGTTTTTAGAAATTGTTTAGAAATTGACTAAAAGTTCTCTTATATATATTTAAACATGTGGGATATTATCTTAATATTCAATTCTTTTTGACTTGACTTTGACAGTTAAAATAAATAAAAATAAACAACAGATGGTGTAAAAATTATTTGAGTTATCCAACTATCAAGAAATTAAAGATGATGAGACTGTTTAATTCTGGACACCGTTGCATCAGACCTGATTTTTATCTCAACGGTATCAATTTTTACAAAGTTATTTTACAGATTTATTTTACTAAATTAGTTGCAATGTTTTTGGTGGCTACTAGCATCTAAATTGGTTAACCCTTTGCCCCCATTGGTGTTGATGCTGCTATTACCCGTGTAAACCTATTTTATTTTGCCCATGCTAATGATATTTGCATTGGTTGATTTAAAGTTAACTACATGAATTAAAATGATTTTGAAATTTAATGAACATAATTTAGTAAAATTCTACTATTCTTCTTTAGCTTTGTATTTAAGATAATGCCTAGGCATGCAGATTTTAGTTTTTTTAGGAAAGATTCATATAAAACTATGCTAAAGATGTCATTGGCAAGGAAACAAAAAAAAATGGAAATTAGCAAAAAAAATAAATTCAATTCCCCATTGGAATGGGGAATTGATGATATTGGTTATATATATATATATATATATATATATATATATATATATATATATATAATATATATATATAAAACATATCTCTTTATATACATACATACATACATATATAATTATATATAATATATATATATATATATATATATATATATATATATATATATATATATATATATATATTATATATATATATATATTTGTGTGTGTGTATGTATGTATATATTGCATAATAACTAGAGTTGATCTTGTGCACTTTCTAGACACATTAGACAAAGATGATAAGGAAGAAAAGAAATATTCAGCTGAGGAGAAGGAAGTGGATGAAGCTGAAATCAAGAAAAGTGTTTCTGAAAGGAAAATGGATATAGAAAGGAGAATAAGTGAAGAACAGACTGATAAAAAGGTAAGTAGTCTCTTTTTTTCTTTATAATTTCATAGTTATTAACAACCTTTGACGCCTGACTCGTGGTTGAGTTTAATGAATTTAATTCCTGAGGCAAAGCTGAGAATGAAATTATTTTGGGAATTATGTCATTTTACTCTTGTGGTGAGAGGAAATTTAATTTAAAATTATTGGAACACAAAAAATTGTATAATGACAGTTTTTATTATCTAAAACTATCATCCTTAGTCTGTTATTTATAAAACTTTTATTTGTACCAGGCAAGAGGAATTAATATAAAAATCACTCATTTTTCTACTCAAATCAAATAACTATAAAAGTGGTTAATTACAGAGTTATATTAGAAATTTAACAGTGCTGCCAACTTAGATTCCCTTTAGTTGTGTGATGAATGCAAATGATGTTTTTTACTTTTTTTAATAAATGAATTGATGATAAATAATTATTAATTTATTTATTTATTTCTATATGGTACCTAATATCCTCCTTTGGTAGTTGGTCACCATCAGGTGAACAGATGAAAATTGGTAAACAGATCCACAGAAGTTTCCTTCTATCGAATATGACATTTTTAATATTTTTTTAAATTTATTTTAATGAACTTTATTTATTTCTAGACCACACAAGGGGTTACAATGAGGCGAAGTGAATCAAAAGAAAGGAACAAAGATAAAGATGAAAAGAACAAATTAGAAAAAGAGACCTGCGATGAAAAATCTGTTTCCCCAGAGCCTTCCAAGTTATCGTTTGATGAAAAACGCCTTTCTTTTGAATTAGGAGGTCTAATTAAAGAAAAACAACCACAATCTGAATCAATAGCTCAACAAAAGTTTTTAGAATCCGAAAAAATGGTTTATCAAGTTGAAACCGAACCAGAAATGACATTTGAAGAAAAGAGATTATCTTTTGAGAAGAGTATTCCTGAAGAACAAGAGTTGACGTTTCAGGAGAAACGACTTTCCTTCGAGAAAGGGTTGAAATCCAGTGAAGACAAACCTGAAATTATTGAGAGTAAATCAATCAAGAAACAACAGCTAGAGGTAAATAAAAGGAAGACTTTTTACCGCAAGATTACCAAGTGTTGAAAATAATATTGATCAAGCTACTGGTAAAGTACTGCATGCATAAATATACTATTGACTTATCTAACTTTTAATTGATAGCACTGACTTTTTTATTTCATTGCTCTACAACTGTTACTGAAGTCCCAGTAAGAGGACTATTTGCTAGGGTTTGAACAAGTGGTTCCCTACTCCCTCTTATATTTAAGTTTAAGAGGGATTTATGTATTTAACTCCTGAGGTAAGCCGAGGAAGGTAATTATAGCAAGGGGGAAATAGTATTTTACTTCCAAGGTACATACAAGATTTTATCTTCAGACTTTGACTATACTTGCCACGCTATATCTTTCGATATGGAAAAAACAGCTGTTTTAATAAACAGCAGGTGTCCAACTTCGAAAAAGAAAAAAATACCTAGAGGTACTTGAGTGATGTCAAAGGATAACCATAGTACAACCCCCCAGTGGACGTGCTCTAATATATTATAATTCTTTTGATCATACATAAGGAATTATAACAAATGCAAAATTATCTGTGCTAGATAATAAACATACTGACAGCATTTTGTTTTTAACATGACGATATCCTATGTATCCATTGGCAAATAGATAAATAGAATATCGTCATTTTAAAAACAACTTGCTGTCAGCATGTTGCACATACCCGCAAAGCTGCCTCGTTGCCATTCTAGAGCAAACTATACAAAAATGTAAACGACAATAACATAGAAGCAGTGACAAATTAATAACAAGACAAAATTTTGTAAGTTTACTAAAGGTATTAGGAAAGGAACACAGCTGTACCAAAATAATAAAAGAAAAGAAGTCTCTCCACAAAAAAAAAACTTTATTGGCAAAGCGCTTTCAACCTAACTAGAGGCCATCATCATTTGATTTTGTTATTATTTATTTATTTATTTTATTTATATTTTTCCTTTTAATTACATTTAATACGTACATATTTTATCTCCCATATATTCATTATGCTTTATTTATGTTTATATTTTATTTATTTATTTTTTTGCTTTTATTTATTCTATTGTAACTTGTACAATAGAATACAAGTTATATGTATTCAATTACATATAACTACAACTTGTATGTTAGGTTTTGCACTGATGATGGCCTCTAGTTAGGTTGAAAGCGCTTTGCCAAAAAAGTTTTTTTTTTGTGGAGAGACTTCTTTTCTTTTATTATTTATGATGAACTCAATTCACACTCATTCTACTAGTACAGCTGTGCCAAGTTATAACGACATTGTCTCAAATTATTTTATAATTTGAGATGTGGTTTCACAAATAAAAGTCTTTCATTTATTGTCGGTCAATAAAGTTTGTCTTGGAAGCAATATTAAGGTGACTGCCATAAAAATTTAGAGATTAGTGAAAAATTTGATATCAGAATTTCTCACATTTCTCTACATGAATACATTTATTGTTCATAATTATTATTAATTATGAACAATTAATAATACAAGTTTGTTATTTTTATTATGGACATTACGTCAACCCACGGAAATCCCCCATTAGCCAGTTCATCAACCAGACAAGACACCCCTACGCGACCTTTAAGTGGATTACGTCATACTGGACCGTCGAACCCTATTATCCCTTCTCATGGCTATAATCTTCGTCCTCGAAGACAAGGTCAGAGACAGGTATAAATAGGGCCTGCAGCGTCTCCATCTTCAGTTCAGTTTTGTAGAGCATTGTGTTTCTATCCATGATGTCCTACATCCCTGAAGATGCCTCCCACAGTGAAAGCGAAACGTCGGATTCTTTATCTACATTGACGCGGTCACCACCGGAAGACCTAAATCTTTATTATTAATTATTTATAGTTTTTCAGAGTAGACATTGAATAAATAATAATATAATTCAGATTAAGTATGCAAGAATGCTGTATAGCAATATTAAAATGTTATTAAGTAATAAGAATTAAGAAAATATAGCTAAAAATAGTTTGTTTTGAATAAAAGAGTTTGATAAGAAGTGCTGCGGGGTGGGTAAAATAACCTGACTTACTCCACCTACACACCACCCCCATTGCAGCTGTAGGGACTTTTTTCTTCCCTTGTAGTGTGTTACAAGTGTTGCATTTTCTCCCTTCCTGCTGATTTTTAGTGACCATGTCGAAAGATATAGCGCTGCGAGTACAATTTAATTATTGTTATATTCTTGGTTTCATATGTTTTGTTGTATTCATTTTTCTATTTTTTGGTGGGTCCCACTTATAAATTTTGGTGATGGAACCTCGAACCTCTAAAATATATTGCTCCAATCAACTTCTTTTGGCCTGAATCAGAATTTAAGCCAAAACAATATATTTTTGTTTAAGCCCCACCCATAACTTTCTGGGGTACTACTACCCCCAAATAAATGTTGGTGTCCTTTATAAATCTCCCTAAAAACTAGTCAATATACTTCACATTATACACTGTCTTGAGATAAAAGAATTAATAAATCTCAAAATCACTCTAATTTATAAGAGAGTATTTTTGAATTGCATACAAATCTATTTCATTGCGAACACTTGTATTATTGTATTACAAGATTTAGTTTTGTTTGAGAAGGCTTTAGTACTTGAAGTAAGATAATTTAAGCCACCTCTGTGGTCGTGGTTATTAGAGTGTTGGTCTTTATACTGACTGTCAGGAGATCACATCCCTGGTTACACTTTTAGTTTGTTTATGTTTATGGTTTAAATAAATTTTCACCAACTTTAGATTACTCTGAGCTTAATGGTTGCCTCTACCACCTGAGGTGGTTTCCACAAAGGTTACCCCTGATGGGCCGCAACATTCTAAAAAGGCATTATAATTATTATTAGATAGCTTAGTAATTGTATTTATTTTATATATTTGTTTTAATAATTAGAATAAAATGGCTTATAGTTCTATATCACAATAAAAACAGCGTTTTAATTAATGGTAGCTATATATTTCAGCCAACTCTGTGGTCATCTTCAGGCTTTTAATCATAAATCTTAAAAGTATATACATATCACAATCAACTAAATTAGAAAACACACACATTATTTTAAATTAAAAAAAGGCTAACAAAGAATAAAATTATTAAACATTAACAAAAAAGACCGAGTTTATAATTTTATTCTTTGTTAGCCTTTTTTAAATTTTTATATTGTGTGTGTTTTTCTAATTTAGTTGATTTTGATATGTATAGTTTTTAAGATTTAGGTTTAAAAGCCTGAAGATGGCCACAGAGTTTGCTGAAATATATAGCTACCATTAAGTGATACGCTGTTTTTATTATGATATAGAACTATAAGCCATTTTATTCTAGTTATTAAAAATGTGGAATTTCTATAAGAGAAGTAGTGAAACCAAAGATTTTTGTTGATATTTGTTTTAGACAATAACATCAAATGAAACCAAACAAACAAAAGAAGGTAAAATGCAACTTGATAAAACCATCAAAGAAACTAAAACCATTGAAGCAATCAGCAAAGATGTTAATCAGTTTAAACAACACGAACAACATGCTGTGCTACAACAAAGCATTCCGCAACAAACTCAAGGTATTGGAAAGTTCTCTACAAATCAAGAGTTTTACCAAGAAGTTCTCACAAATAAACATTTGTCTTTTGTTAAAATATCATTTATTCTATTGTTTTGACGTTTTATTTGTATTTATTTACAATTGATGGACTAAGAAGCTTTTAAACTTCAATGAATAAAATCTTTATTTCAGAGTTGCAGAGGAACTTCAACTCAAGTTGAAGTTTCCTCCTTAGGCAATGCCAAAGAACTGATTAGCTCATGAGGCTTGGCAAGTCAGATTATTAATATTTTGGCTCCTGAGGTTCTACTGAGGGAGATAACAGAGCTGAAACCTTTCAATCCTGTTGCGTATTAAACTTTAACAACAATTATTCAATACAAGCAAACAAAAATTAGTTAATGTTAACATACACTGGAAGCTCTGTGACTTTAATGTTACAAATTTTAAAATAGTTTAATAGTAAAAAATAGTTGAAAATAATTTTAAAATGTATTTAACAAATATAAAAACTAAATAATATAATATACTATAATATAATATATCATATTATAATATAATAATAACTATATTATCAATTAACACAATAATAACTATATTATAAAATAACACAATAAAAACTATATTATAAAAAACAATAATAACTATATTATATAATAATAGCTATATTATAATATAATATAATAATAAATTTAATAATATAATCATAATATTATATATATTTATTGATATAAATAATAATAATAATATTAATATAATTTATATATATATAATCATTTAATAATGACTATTTAATTATGACTACTAATTTTTATGACTTTATAAAATAATATAATAATAAATATAATATAATAATAAAGATGGAGCAGTCTGCAAAGATGCAGGGTTGGTTAAACAGACTAAAGTGTTGCACCATTGCCACTATTTAATAAATTTGAATATAAATCTGACTTGTGTCTACCTATGCTATATAATCGCTCTGATGTAACTCCACTTACTCGCTCTTTATCTCTACTTACCCTCTCAGGGGGAGAGGGTAAGTAGAGATAAGGAGCTATTTTTAATAGCCCCTTTAAAATAAAGAGGTTATTTAAAAAAAATTGTCTAAATATGATATTTACAAATTCTTTTTAAATTTTTGTTTATTGACAATATATTTAAAATTATTGATTAATTATAAACATGCCTAAAGATATTTGTTAAACATTTTAGAAGTTATTGTGTAACATATATATATATATATATATATTATATATATATATATATATATATATATATATATATATATATATATAATATATATATATATATATATATATGGCAGGAAATCCCTGTGGGGCACCTGGTATTTTAAGTTCCTGAGGAGCCGGTAGAGGATTTATGGACTTGAGGTTGTTTGAAACTTAGTGTCTGTGTTGTTTAGAGCTCTCTGGGTAAACACCTAGCAAGATCGTCCTCCATGTTTAGTTTTTAAATGAATGGTTGGGCTAGATAAACTAAGCAAACTGTGGACTAGTCATATGTGCCGCCATCTACATGTAGGTGTGCTTCTAATATGATTGGATGTGTACAAACTGAAGTTATATATAATCCAAGTAGGGAAACTTCTATACTAACCTGTGTAAAAAATCAGACATGCGTCATCAGCTGATTGCTGACTCAAAAATAAAAAATAGCTAAAATTGGAATAACTGCACATGGGCCCTTTAGGATTTAATTTTGTTTACTTAATTTTATTGGCAACCCTGATAACATTAGGTGACTTTTACTTTTTATCGTGTTTTCGTACTTTAATATATACGTGATAGTTTATTGATTTTGAATTAAATTCTGTGAAGTAATTGTTACAATAAATTATTAAAAGAAAAGCAGAAACTATAGTAAAGGTAAACCACATGTTTTTATTAAGATTTTTAAGAATATATAGACGACAATGTATTGCCTAAATAACTTAAAATTACGATTGCTTTTATTATATTCAAAAAAGTTTGGTTAAAGTTGTTAAATATTGCAATTAATATTTGAAGGGGAAAAAACTCACAAGTATCACTTGCAACACTGTACTGAGTTTAGAAGTGCACAGGAAAAAACAGTTTAATTAGCCGTTTGTTTGAAGTATTTTAAAAAAAAAACTAGTATTTAAAGATTCACTCTTAAACTTCTATTGGATGTGAAAAATGTAATTTTTACACAATTATTAACATTTCATACTAAAATATACAAAGAATAAAACTTAAAATAAATAATAATATTTATTTTAAGTTTTTTATTCTCTATATAATTTATAGTCTCTAGTATAAACTCCACAAAAAGTCCTGTAAACATCTGAAATGGATAATTTAGAATAGATATTTCTGCAAACACAATACTTTTTCTATTAGCCTACTGTATAAAGAGCAAAAGTAAAAATAAAAAGATTTTGCAAATTTAAAAGAATTTACATAGTCCAATGTAAATTGTAAGTTACAATAAATACCTTTGGAATGAAGTAAATGCATTATGAACTGTACCGTTTATAAACAAATGACTATTTTTCAGGATTGAGTCAAAAAGAGCCACCAGCAATCAGTCCAACAGCTCTACCTTCTGAACTTGTCAGTGTCAAGCAGCTTAAAGGTTATTTTTGTTTATTAAATTATTGGTACTTCTAGTCGTAGATTAAGTAGAGGTTGTATTGCCCATTCTGTGCTTTTGGTTTTTATTATTATTGCTCTGGAATAATAATAAAGTTAAGAGGGCAGTAGATAGCAAAATGCAAGCTAATAGAGTTTATTAGGTGATTTAATTGGAGGGTTTTTATAAATTAATTTTTTTTTTAAATGTTATAGTCCAAGAGCCAGCCTAATAAATGTGAGTAATTTTGTACTACTTCAAAACAAATTTTTCTGAAAGTATACCTTAAATTATGAAGGAAAAGCATTGCTGCCAATCCAGAGTGGCATATGAATCTAGAGCCCTTTATACAGGGTGTCCCCGGATGGACTTAACGATACGTGTAAATGAAAAAAAAAATATTTTTCGAAAAAAAGTCACTCTTTATAAAAGCTTCTGCATGTCTTTAAACTAAGATTTATCATATTGGTATTTTTTTATTTTTAAGAGTGGACCCAAAAACTGCAATTTTTGAAAAATGGACGATGAGTAAAGTAGGCTTAATTTTGACTTTTCGGAAAAAAAGTATTCTTCATAAATTTGTTTAATTGTCCCCTGAGACAAATTTTCCATAAAAAAATTAAAATAAAAATTTTCAAAATTCACCCATTTTCACCCATTTTAATTTTTCCTTTAATCTGTTTTTGTCTTTATCAAAACTCAACCACTCTCACTTATCTTTCCAGTTTTATTAAAATATCTTAGTTAGTGTTACTTGAATCGAAGTTTACAATACTACAATTTTTGTTCCAGTAATCAAGACCTTTAAAACGATGTATCATTTATCCACATTGAACAACTTTTAATTTTTCCAAAATTTGGGTGATGGGGCAAAATGGGTGAATTTTGAAAATTTTTATTTTAATTTTTTTTTATGGAAAATTTGTCTCAGGGGACATTTAAACAAATTATGAAGAATACTTTTTTCCGAAAAGTCAAAATTAAGCCTACTTTACTCATCGTCCATTTTTCAAAAATTGCAGTTTTTGGGTCCACCCTTAAAAATAAAAAAATACAAATATTATAAATCTTAGTTTAAAGACATGCAGAAGCTTTTATAAAGAGTGACTTTTTTTCGAAAAATAATTTTTTTTTTTCATTTACACATATCGTTAAGTCCATCCGGGGACACCCTGTATATTTTGGAATAAGGTGCTTTGATAAATTACTAGCTTCAATAATTGAACTTCCACCCAAAAATTTCAAAAAAAAAACATTAAAACATTGTTGCTTGAGAAAGCCAAATGTTAAAAAAGTAAATAAAAAGTAAATGTTGAGAAAGTATAATGTTAACAAATTTTTAGCTGATAATTTAGTATTCCCACCTTAAATGTTTAGTGTTTCTCATGTAATGTTATGCTTTTTTTGTTTTTTTTTATCAAGTTTGTTATTCAAGTTATGCTGCCTATGTTTATGCAGTCTATTTGTTATTATTAATCTATTTGTTTTCTTGTTTTTTTTTTCATTTAATTGTAAAATTTTAACAATTGAGAAACTTTGTAATAAAGTAACCTCAAGTATGTAAATAAATAAATATGAATGCGCTCACTTAAAATATTTGAAAATCGCACAATTTCCAGTTGTCTTGCAATAAGTGGTTCCCTGTAGGTCGTGTACAAAACATGAAGAGAACATTTTTAAAGTTAACAAAATTTCCTATGAAACGAGTGTTTAATCATCAAAATCGGATGACTACAATTAGAGTTATGACATTTGTTTAATGACCAAAAAATGCACAAAAAGCCCATATTTTTTCAAAGAAATTCACTGACTTTGAATAAATTTATTTTTTTGGTGTTTTTGAAAGAGCCATAAGTTTGGTTGCAGTCATCTGATTTTGATGATTAAACACTCGTTTTATAGAACATTTTATCACCTTTAAAAAATGTTCTCTTCATGTTTTGCACACGACCCTTAGAGAATCACTTATTTAAAGAAAACTAAAATTTGTGCGTTTTTCTAAAATTTTGAGCATGCACAATCATATGAAAGGCTCCACTCTGGATAGGCAGACTATGATTTTTCTTTAAGATTTCAAAAATATTTGGTTTGAAGTAGTACAAAATGAGTCACATTTTTTCAGGTCTGGCTCTTGGACTATTAGTTTATAGTCCCGGAATTGATGTCATTGCAGTAATAAAAATGTAGAATTTGTTTTCATTTTATTATATATGTAAATCAATAACACCGGAACTAATAATGATAATATAATGTAACTTCGTGTTTTTGTTAACCATGCATATAGACATAAATTTTAGCCCCATCTAAACACTTTTTGAAGAGTTGAAACTAGGTTCGAAAATCAATCTTTAAGTCTTGTTGTGCAATCCGGAAAAATCTCTTTTTTATGACATTATTAACCCACCCAGCAAAAATTTTGAAAATTAATAAAACCCAAATTTTTTTTAAATTGGTTTGAGATTTGACCCACATGTAGTCATATATAAGACCGAGAAGTTTCATCTCATTATCAGCATTAGTTCAATTATTATCAAATGACTTGTATACATTTTTTTAAATGATAAAAAATTGTAATATAATCCAATTGAGTTGAAATTTGCTACAAGTATATCTCTCTTTATGTAAAGAATGAGTATATTCATTTTTGTTTCAATAAAGCAAGTATATCTATGGTATTTGATAGATCATAAAAGTTAAGCAGCATGGAGCCAGGCCAGTGCTTTGATGGGTACCGCTGGGAATAAAGCAAATATATTTACTATCTGAGGATGAATGAAGCAAGTCTGATGTAACCCGCACCCAATTATTTAAATTTTTGTTTCATTTTCCTCACCTGGTTTTAAATGAGGTTTTAACAATTTTTCTGTTTTTAGATAATTTTGAAGAAGACAAAGGAGGAATACTTACGACCAGTGAAACTGAAGGTTAGTTTTATTTATTTTTTCTAACTTCTTTCTCTAACCTATTATTAAAAATGTGCAATATTTATCTTAAAAATTATATTAAATGTAACATTACTTAATATTGAGCAATATAAAACATATTAGACGATAAGTCTAACTCAGCCTAAATTAATAACCTTAAATGATAGAAACGAGTCAATTTTGGTATCAAATGACTATGAATGCTATGTGGTTTAGTCAGTCAATATTGCTAATAGATATAGCTGTTTTTGTCTCGCTCATGAGTGTCAAACATATAGCTGTTTTTGACTCCCTCATGAGTGTGATAGACAATAGACATATTGTTTTTCTTGAGGTTTCCTCTCCTCTTAATTAATGTTTCGCTTATTTTTATCGAGCAAGATAATACTGCACATTTAAAAAATGTTATTCGATTCTTTATTGAAATCAATCATATAAACAAACCATTTGTTTATAATTTAATTTAGTCCAGTTGTTTTTATTTTAAGAATATATTTAAATACTGCTTAAAACCCTCTTATTACGTTAGTTTATGCAACTTTTTAAATCTGTAGACAAAGACTGTTACTTTTAACTTATCTTGTTTGCTTCTTTTAATGTCAATATAGAATAGTTTATTTTTAGAAAGTTGATAAGTAGAATCAATAGATTTTACGAGTTTAAAGCGAATAGTTTTGGATTTATTGTAAACGTCATGGAGATATATTACTAGAGAGGCCCAATAAGTATAATTCGGAAAAATCGAAAATGTAACTTGACACTTTCACTTATAAATATGATCAAATAATGAAAAAAAAACTAATAATAAAAAATAATAAAAATAAAGTAACTTATATAGCAGGCCTGGGCAAACTTTTCAAGCAAAGGGCCGCTTAGTCTTTTTACAGCCAGTCGCGGGCCGCATTCCTTAAATTACAAAGTATGCTAAACCCGCAACAAATTGCAGTTACGCTGGTGTTTTACGAAAGTCAAATTTATTCTCTAGGAATTAGGGAACTTAAGCACTAAACAGAAAAAACTAATCTGAAAAGTATCTTCGTCAGATCTTGAAATATAACTGAAGACAAATTTCGCTAGAAAACTAGGTGTAAAAATAATTTTAAAAAGTATTCCTATGAAATAAAAGATCAAAGGGATTGTATTTTATCAACTCCTTTTTGGCAATTCACAGAAGGCAAAATAGCTTTTTTTATCTAATTATTGTGAAAATAAAAATTCACTAAAATAATTAGAATTCGCCAAATCCGACAATGAGCATTGATATGAAAGGCGGCCGCTCTTTATGCAATTGTTTCTTATCTTACTAGTTTTTGTTTCTTCAAACTTTAAAGTTGAAGTAGTAATCCATTATTTCCTTATCTTGATATCTAACTTTTCATAATAATTTTTGAATTAGATAATTTATTTGATTATATACCTAATATTTTTTTTATTTTTTATTTATTTTATCTTTTTTCTAAACATTTTAATTTTGCCCGCGGCCCACATAAAAATGCTCCGCGGGCCGCATGTGACCCGCGGGCCGTAGTTTGCCCAGGCCTGTTATATAGTAAAACATTAAAAATACGAATCAAAACTCGAACAATGTGCGGGAAGCCAAAATCAATAGATTTATTATAACCTTAACTTACTCACGAAAGAGGTTTCAATTAGGTTACAAAGAACCCCTGAGAGCCCCAAAAAGATGTTTCAGGCCTCTCAATGTATTGTTATAGGTTATGCCCCCTATAGTATATATCTCTATGGTAAATGGCATGTAATGCTGGTAATTTGTATAGATTTTTGTTACTATTAAATAAACGTTAAACTCAAACAAATCTGAATTTTTATTTTCATAAAGTTATGTATTGAAATGGAGAAGAGAGGGAGGGGGTTTTGGTAACATTAACACTGCCTTCCTAACAAACTTGGGTTTTATTGTGATTGGGGTTTCAAAAATTGTATTTGGGGGATGAAAATCTTTACATGTCTCTCAATAGTGTTATTATTTAAAGGTAGACTATTGTCACCACCTTAAGTTCAAACCTTCACCTAAAGCAGTTATAAAGTTAAACCCAGTAATAGAAGAAGGTAAATGAAAAATATAAAATTATGTTATTTAAAATTTTTGATGCATCCTTATTGTTTAATTAATTTAATGTTAAGCTTATTATTTATGAGATTAGGAAACTTTGTATTAAACTGAGATTGTAACCTAGTATGTGAACCTGAGACCATCGTGTTGTCAAAGGTCAAACCGCAGAGGTAGCTTCCTCCATTCATTTAGCATTATAAAATTTTATTCTGTCTTAAACTTCAAAGAAGAAAAATAATATTTTATAAAATAAAGAAAACATGTGACATATTGATCTGTCACGTAACATTTATTTATTTTAAACAAAGAAGTTTCTTTCTTCCTAACACAGACGTATTTCAAAACGGAGTGCCCACGATAGATAATTAACTTATACACGGAAAGCTTTAAGAAACTGAAGCCATTTTGCCAAAAGGGGGTTAAAAACTTAGAAAAAAGCCGTAGAAATGTTAATCTGGAAATATGTGTCTAGGTCTGGCTGGGGACTCAGTCTTCTGTCTTACACATACCCTAACTTATATCTTCTATATTCATACTATTATTTAAATTATAACTTAATAAATAAAATTCAAATATAAATTATTTAAATTAATTATCAATTTAGTTTAAATTAAGTTAGGCAAATTGTTACTCTTATGTTCCAATTATAATATGTTTAAATTTCTACTTATTTATTTTTTTAAATATCATCTAATTGTTTTTAAATTATAATATTCTTTTTAATTTTTAAATATCATCTAATTGTTTTTAAATTACAATATTTTTTTTTAATTTTTAATATCATCTAATTTTTTTAAATTACAATATTTTTTTTAATTTTAAAATATCTAATTGTTTTTAAATTACAATAATTTTTTTTTAATTTTTAAATTTCATGTAATTGTTTTTAAATTACAATATTTTTTTTTAAAATGTTAAGTATTATTACAGAACATTTTTAGTTGATTCTCGAAGTATTTAGTTAATTTAAATAACGCCATTATTATTATTATTGGAGCTTGTGTAAGTTTTTTTTCAAATATTTTATTTATTTAGAAGAAGTTAGAAGTAATATTGAATTTTAAGGCAATTCGGGTTTGGATAAAACATAAATGGTCCTCTGGCAGCTTGATATGAAAATTAGTTGATATAAATATGACAGATGTTGCCTATCCTAAAATTTAATGTATCCGACTTGACTGTGTATGCGTCAATGTAAAGATGGATGGATCGACCAATTTTCACTTTTCTAGTAAATATTGTACAGGCCAAATGGCTTAACTAAATTTAATGAAGTGGTTGAAAAATATCAATTTCATAGAGGATGATAAGTAGTAGTAGTAGTTATAGGGTGGCTAGGCAAAGCCAGGCAAATAGGCCACGTTGTTGTGCCATTCTTGCCAATCCTGTGGAGAATGATTAAGAAAGTATAGCAAGTACTTTCGAATTTTGAAGTACTTCTTTATTTTGAATTCTGGAGTAAATTCTGTAATAATTTTAAATTAACTAAAAATTGTATAACTTTTGATTGAAAATTATTTTTAGTTGAAGTAATCTTTTTAATTTTCCTCATTTATACCGTAGGTATATAGGAAAAGTATTTTTTGCACATATAGGAAAATCCATTCAGGTATATAGGAAAATCCATAACCGAGGTTTCTCTAGAATTATCCGTTTCATATGTTTTTAAGACCTCCTGAGTTGTTTTTACTATGTCTTCTGTCGGTATGTGTGTGTCTGTTATATTCTAAGCTTTTAGTGCTAGAGAGTTAAAACTTTCACGGAAATGAAACTTTAGATGTAGCTGTGCTTTTTGGGCCAGCAAAAAATAATCCAGTAAAAAATCATTAAACTTGAATAAATAATCATATCTATTTGAAATTGACACTTGTTGTCATATAAGACCGACTAACATGCTAAGTTTCATTTAATTATCACCCTTAATACAATTTTATTGAATGAAATACACACATTTTGAAAAATTGTTAAAAATTGAATAATAATCAAATTGATTTGAAATTGAGTCTAAATTTATCCCTTTGTGTTAAAAACAAGTAAACTAAGTTTTATTCCATTACGGATTGTATAACTACGGTTTTGTACGGTTTGTATTACTACGGTATAACTAATGTTAAGCTGTATCGAGTGAGGTCAGTACCTGGATGTGTGACTGATGTGAATAAAGCGGATTTTTCTAGTGTCTGAGGACAAACGAAGCAACTCAGAAGACATACTGCAATATATATTATGTGATTTCTGTGGACCAGCAATTGGAGTGTCAAGTTGTGAGGGTGAACCTATCGAATCCGATGAGGCAAGGAAAAGTTCCGAGGTACCCCGTACCTTATTTTATACTTTATTTATTTTTAATTAATTACTTTTATTGTTACAATTCTAGCTAGTCCAATAAATAGTATTATTATAGGGTACAAAACCTATTGTATATGAGAAGAAAGAAAGATGTCACTCCACTAAGTGTATATTTATTGACAGAGTCGACTTTCAAACTTAAAACTGGTGTCAGACACCAGCCTCTGGACAAATCTATTTCGTCTGTCTCCAAGTTTCTTTACTTTGCTTTTACCGGCACTGATGATGAACTGTTAAGTTTGAAAGTCGGCTCTGTCAATAAATATATACTAAGTGGAGTGACATCTTTCTTTTTTCTCCTATTTGGAAACTCCACAACTTATCTTACTATTAATATTGTATATGAGTCCTAATTTCTTGTTTACATAGAAGCCTTTGTATAATATCATATCAATAAATATAATTCAAGTTTTAACTTAACAAGTTATTTTAAAAATCTGAAATTTTTTTACACATTCTTAGCATTTTAAGCATAGCTTGGTTTTTGGTCAAATGACAGACCAGTAAAAATCTGAGAGAGAAGGAATGCATGCACCAATATGAATTGATCCCACCCAGTGGTAGAGTCAATTCCTTCCTTCACTGATCCTTATCAACTATTTAAAGCCTAATCTATTCCATTAAGTATAATTCAAACATAAGGTATCACTTTAATATTAATTTTTTGTAATTAACAAAGTATTATATAAATTTAAAAACAATATTTATTTTAAACCAAGGTGGGTAAAGCACTAATTAGTTTAATTGGGTTATTATAAAGGTTACAACTAAAAAGTTAAAAATACAGGACATTTACTAAGACACATATTAAAAATTAAACATACTTAAATCACATAAAACTTAAAACAAATTAAAAGTTGCTATAATCTACATAATACTACCAAGTTTAAAAAAGAGACCTGTAATTATCTCATAATTACAAAATAAAATTTGTTTTAAAATCTAAAAAATAAATCTTAAAAGCAATAATATAACAAAAACCTCATGTCATCAAATAAAACCTCACTGATTCTATAAAGTGTTTTTAACAATAAATATGCCTTTAATTTATCGCTAAACTTGTCAAGTAGAAGAGTTTGAATTTCTGAACTTATAAAGTTTATAGGTAAGGTAATGAAGGCTTCAGTCTTTTTTTTATAAAATATTTATTTGTTTGAATAAATGAAGAGCTTTCGCCCAGGGATCCTGTGCTTCATCAGTTCCTGAAACTGGTACAAAAGAAAGAGGTTCCAATCATACAATAATTACTATATAAATAAGCTAAACTCAGAAATAAAACACATGTAAATGGCTAAACAAGAAATTATATTACTAAAATTACGAACTAATTTAAGATAATAAAATTTGCTTTATGTCATATAATTTTAGGTAAGTTGATTTATCTTAAATTTATTAATGTCATTTGTATTTGTTCTATTTCTGAGTTTATCTTGTTATTATTATATGATTACAACCTTTTTCTTTTTATAATAAAACAGGGTCTCTACACTAATGATATATATTTCACATAGCCAGCTTTCAATCTTAACAGATCATCATCAGTGCCGGGGAGCAGCAAAGAAAAGAGTCTGGAGACAGCGGTTACAGTTTCAACTACAAATCTCTTGACAAAACTAATTGCTGTCTCTTGGCTATTTTCTTTGCTGCTTGCCGGCACTGATGATCTGATAAGATTGAAATCTGGATGTTTCAAATATATCTTTTGACATGGAGAGTGTCTGTTTTATTTCACTATTTCCTTTTGTTAATTTCAGCACAGTATCTCTGGGCAAAAGCTCTTCATTTATTTATTTAATAAATATTTTATAAAAAAAAAATTCTGAAGTGTTTATTATCTTACCCATAATGTATGATAGTCCAAAAACTCTTAACTTATAATATAATAATAAAGATAATGATAATGCCCATTTAGAGCCTTGCGGCATATCAGGGATAACCCTTGCGGGAACCATTACGCTCTCAGTATAATCTAAAGTTGGCGATATATTATTTGACGAAATCTCATGTATAAACTGAAAGCGTAACCTGTAATGCGAAACCCAGACCTCCGTGGTGTCAAAGGTTGGTACAATTGCTCTAAGAACCTCATCGATGAAGGCGGCATTTGTGGTCAAGGTCAATTATGGTTATATAAGTTCAATGGTCAATGGTGGTTATACAAGTGGTTATAACCTTTATATAATAATAATATTAATACTAATTTGAATTTATTTTGTTGTTTAACCAATTAAAGTTTTGTTAAGAAAGCAGTATTTAAATATATTTTTTTATTTAATATATGTTTGTAAAACACTGAAGTTAACTGTAAAATAGTTTTGTGTTTCAATTTTAGATTTGGTTTTATGAGGTTGTTTAGGCTTTTAATTGAATGTTAATTTTAAAATACTTATTTCAAAGTATAATTTATAAATGACACGGTACTATTTAATTGCTAACCAATAATCAAAGCCTAAGCAAACTTAAATACTTTTTTTGAGTAGTTTTCTATTTTTAATAATAGGAAATGAACAAATTTTAAAATACTAAACCATTGTTAACATAATTTTTTTGTATATTCTGTGGTCGTAATTTATTTATTTTTTGTTATGTTGTTTACGTTACTAAATAATTAATAATTAATTTTATTTTAACTGTGGGTTTGTTGTGCTGAGTGAATGGCTCTGGTGTTAATACTAACACTTATGTAAACATCCTTTGGACATAAACTCCTTGTCTGAGATTTGTGGTAATTTTTTAATTGTGCTAGAATACACTGTTTTATTCTACAGCATGTGATAGCAGTGTTGAGGTTGGGAGAAAGAGGGGATTTTTTCAGCTTAGGCTCTTGACTCCATGAAAACAAATACACACAGACACACACACACACCATATATATATATATATATATATATATTATATATATTATATATATATTATATTTATTTATATATGGTGTGTGTTCATGAATGTGAAGAATTCCAGGTGTCTCCAAAAAAAAGGTTATGGCTGTTTTTTTTCTTGTTGGAAAGGCACACGATACTTTTGAAAGCTATTTTTTTAAATATTATAAATTTTATATTTTTGGAGAATTAAGGGCAAAGGAAAATTAAAGATACTTTAAATATACCATGGTATACATTTTTAGGTTTTACCAAAATATTATTTTTACTGTCCTGATTCAATATGTTGGATGTTTTCTTGCTAATACAAATCTCGACAAAATCATTTTATGATGGAGATGTTATTGTTTTAAAGGATGTTTATATAAAAGCTTTATCCAACTTTCCTATACTAACCTTCTTTCTATGACCTCTTTTTCCTCTCATCATTTGATCATTTAATTTTTTTTTAACCCTACATATTTTTTTTGTTTTTGCTTGTTCTGTTTATTTTAACGCTTTAAGCTATGCTCATTTTTAGTTTTTCGTTGATTTTCTTTGCTCTTTATTGTTTCGCTTTTTATTTTTGTTATTGATTCCTTTTATTAAATTATTTTAGTTGGTATTTGTTTACCGTTGATTATTTTATTTGTAATTTTAATAACTAAAATTTTATAAAGAAATATGAACGTAACTGTCTTCAAGTTTAGTTAAATTTATTCATAGTAGTGTATTTGATTTACTTTTGTGTTTCGTATAAGCTGACTTACTCCATATTACATAATTAGCTGAATCTTCATGTGTTTATAATTTTTATTTCGTTAGTATTTGATCAGTTGTATTTTGGTTCATTTTAATTAT
Organism: Microvelia longipes; assembly: GCA_018340805.1. Lineage (NCBI taxonomy): Eukaryota > Metazoa > Arthropoda > Insecta > Hemiptera > Veliidae > Microvelia > Microvelia longipes. The sequence continues at coordinate 38,706,728 of JACMZG010000022.1, read as the reverse complement.
ATTTCAATTATTAAAAAAACATTGGAGAGGCGCATGAAAGTGAATGTTTAAGTTGGCATTTTGAAAATTTTATTTATGCATGTTTTGATTAAAACAAATATTTGCTATAATTAAACTATTGTCAAAATTGTTTCCTTAAAATAATGAAAATTTATCTTATTATTTACTTAATATGAATTGTTTGTTTAAAAAATTTTGGGAACTAAATTTTTTGTTGTGTTTATTTACAACTTTACTGATGGTCTCATGAATCCTTTCAAAGCTTGCGGCCTTCATGCTTTTATGCTGAATTTCAAACAAATTTAAATTGGTTCGGTGGAGCGCCGGATATCTGTGTGTGAATGTGAATTTGTGCGTTAGTAGTATACTTCTGAACTATTTTTAATATGACTAATTTATTTTAAGTAAATTTAGCCTTTGGGTAATTACTATGACCTATCTTAAAATTTCCTTTTTTTTAATTATCTTTTACAAGTGATTGTTATGAGTTTTTTGAGAACACCCTCCGCTAAGTTGGTTTGATCCCCTGTAGAATTCATTCCAAGTCTGCCCAATATTTAAATTTTTATGTCAAAGATAGGAGGTAGGTATAATCTGGCTCAAGCTTTTTATTTTATTTTCTTGCTGAGTTATACGCTCTTATTTCTTTTTTCCATTTTTCCTTTATATCATTTTATCATTTTCCTTTACCATTTGTATTCCTTCTTTTATATACATGTTTTTAGTTGTTACTTATGAGTTGTAAACACCATTCAGATGTGTGTTTACATTGTTTTAAGTACCATCTATTAACCATTGTCCTAATTTTTAACCTCCAAAAATAATTCAGGAGGTCCAGAGTCTTGTTATTCTGTATGAGTGTTAAGTTAGGAAGTTTGAGTAGGTTTGATGTGTTTGTGGTTTGTGTTGTGACAGTGGTCGAGTCTCCTCCTCAGGACGATGAAGATACCGAGGCTTTCACCGAACCCTACCCATTGGTCACACCCGTTCCCAAGGACGTTCTTTACCCGTCTGTCGCAAGTCCGGACAGAGACCTATCTCGCACCAGACGCGAAAATCTCGTTGATACAGTTACGCGTTCCCCTGATCAAATTTCTACCGACCGAATCCATCAAACTTTCTTACTTACCGAGACTATCCGGGATAATTTACATACAAAAGACACTAAAACCTTTTTACCTGACGAAACCACTGACATTCTTTCTGGATATAAAGCTAAAAGAAAGAAATTGTTTTTGGATACTTCAACGAAAGACAGGAAAAAGGATGAACCTGTTGCTTTTAGTAACACCAAAGAAATTTATAGGTACGAGATGGAAGACCTGTCAGCAGGAAATAGTCCGAGCGAAGCGAGTGTTTCTCACATGGTAACTGACACGGGTATTAGTCTGACTCGAGGCTCCGACACTAAGCATATTGGAAGCAGGAAGATAACTTCCGATGATACATTCGAAGAAGGAGAACTGACCGATGCCGGTTTTAGTCCCATTCAACCAGATGATTTTTGTGAACATCCTTCGTTGGTTCTCATTGAAAAAGCTACAAGCCCTCATAAAACAAAACTGATAACAACAGCAGTTTCTCCTATTGAAATTCTTACGTCGGAAATATCTATTTCGACTGACACCCAAGAGACTTGCGATGTTGGAGTCAGTCCTATAGACGATGAAAGCTTTATAGAATCTGATATCCTCGATGATTCTGTTTATCGAAGCACGTCTTCCGCCGAAGTTACTGATGATTCTCATATAACTAAAAAGTTCCTGGGAAATAAGTTAAATACCTCTGGGACGTTTACTTTAAATCTTGATAAGAAAGATTTCAGTTTTTCCCCAAAAAGAGCTTCAACTATGAATAAAGCTGAAAAAGAAGACAGTTCCTCTGTATCATCTACTGATGGAAAAACTGCTAATTATTTAAAAACAGTGCGCCAAACTTCCATAGAAAAGCATACAATAACTGAAGAAGTAGTTACAGAAGGAGTAAATGAAAAGTCGTTTATTAAGGATCAAACGACAAAAGTTACAACAAACCAAGTTGCGCCGGCGGCGAAGAAGATTTCTGAAAAGGACGTCGATATCTTGATTTTTGAAGTAAAAGCTTGTACCCAAAAAATCAAGGAAGAAATTAAAGAAATCAAACCTGATCTAACGCCAACACCGGACGAGCAGAGTATTCACTCGAATATTTCTACTTCTGGTGGTACCATAGCATTAAATGAGTCCAATTTAGTTGAAACCCCAGATTTAGGTTTCCATGGGGGAATAAAAGATAACATAAATAGTGAATCCGACGAAGACATCGACTCCCAAATTTCCGAGTGTGGTTCATCTTCGTATATGTCTGAATTTAGAGGAAGCATTGATGACTCTACAAACGAAATCGGGCAAGAAAAGTTAATTAAAGAGAATGTTAATCAAGCGTCTCAAAGAGAGTCAATTAAATTTAGTCAGCACGCGGAAAGTGTTACTACTGAAACCATTCATATTGAGGCTGAAACGGATATGGAAAGTAACTCTTTTACAATCAGTGGTAAACTACGAGAAAATATTGATGTTAATCTAAGTACTATTTCTACTGAATCTGACGATAATAAAATTTCAGGAAAAGTTACAGAAACTGATAGTAAGATTATTGAAGAAAATGTCATTGTTGTGAGCAAACACATCGATGATTTTAATAAAACTAGAGTTGTTCAAGAAGTTATTTCAGAATCTTCAATTTTAAAACGCAGTAATATTGTTGAACAAGAAATAATTTCGAGCACTTTTACTTCAAGTGCCACTTCTTCTTTAGACAACCAGTCCGATATTGATCGTAATGAAACATTTGTTAGATCTGACAATGTTAAGGTCAGGAATTACGAAACTACTGGTTCTACACAGTCTGGAGATGATAATGACTTCGTTTTAACAACTTCGTATTTAGAAAAATCATCTAAATCAATTATAATTAATGATGACGAAATTGAAAGACCATCTCTTACTTTAGACAAATCTTCGGAAATAACTCAAACTTCTGTCGTGGATTTAAAAAGTTTTGACAACATCGTCAAAACGACGACTGATGACGATAGCGAATATAAAAACTTGACTGACTTGGCCAAAGAGACATCTACTACTCACATAACAAATACGAGTTCCGAGGCTCCTAACAGATCGACTGACCTTATAAAACCCACTTCTCTTTCTATCGACTCTAAATCTAGTTTATCTAAATTCATCAGTACTTCAAAGTCTACTTCTACTACAGGTAAAACGACAATGAAGACAACCCCTTCAAATGTAATAAAGACTCCTTCCCCTACTATTACTACTATGGGTAAACACGACACTAAAGTATCTCCTCCTGATCTCAATAAAAAGGTTTTAAAAACTCCTTCTCCTCATACAACCGTTAAAAAGGAAGTAAAATCACCATCAATAACGAATAAAAAGGAAATAAAATCGCCTTCATCAAATTTTAGCAGTAATGATAGAATAAAAACACCTACTGCTTCAAGTAAGAAAGATTTAAAATCGCCTTCTCCAACTACTGCCAATAGCACAAGAAAAACACCAACCATTGCAGATAAAAGAGAGATTCCTTCTCATACTACTTCTGATAAGAAAAAAGATAAAACGCCTTCTCCCACAACCGATTCTCAGAAAAAAGAAAACTTACCTTCCCCTACTGCTAGTAAAGAAGAAGATAAACCATCTTCTCATACTGCTTATAAGATAGAAGATTATGCACCTTCTCCTACAACTCCTGCTAAGAATGAAAATAAAACATCTCCTACTACAGCTGGTAAGAAAATGGATAAAATACCTTCTCCTCCTACTGCTGTTAAGAAAAAAGACAAAACATCTCCTACTACAGCTGGTAAGAAAGAAGACAAAACACCTTCTCCTACTACTACTGTTAAGAAAGAAGACAAAACATCTCCTACTACAGCTGGTAAGAAAGAAGACAAAACACCTTCTCCTACTACTACTGTTAAGAAAGAAGACAAAACGTCTCCTACTACAGCTGGTAAGATAAAAGATAAAACACCTTCTCCTACTATTGGTAAGATAGAAGCTAAAGCACCTACTCCTAGTTCTACTGTTAAGAAAGAAGACAAAACACCGTCTCCTACTACTGGTAAAATAATAGACAAAACACCTTCTCCTACTGCGGGTAAGATAGAATCTAAAGCACCTTCTCCTTCTACTACTTTAGAAAAAAGACAAAACATCTCCTACTACAGCTGGTAAGAAAGAAGACAAATCACCATCTCACTACAAGCTGGTAAATAAAGACAAAACACCTCTCCTACTGCTGGTCAAGATAAAGACAAACACCTTCTCCTACTACAGCTGTAAGATAGAATCTAAGCACCTTCTACTACTACTACTGTTAAGAAAGAAGATAAAACATCTTCTCCTACTGCGGGTAAGATAGAAGGTAAAGCACCTTTTTCTACTACTACTGTTAAGAAAGAAGACAAAACATCTCCTACTACAGCTGGTAAGAAAGAAGACAAATCACCGTCTCCTACTGCTGGTAAAATAAAAGACAAAACACCTTCTCCTACTGCTGGTAAGATAGAAGACAAAACACCTTCTCCTACTACAGCTGGTAAGATAGAATCTAAAGCATCTTCTCCTACTACTACTACTGTTAAGAAAGAAGATAAAACATCTTCTCTTACTGCGGGTAAGATAGAAGCTAAAGCACCTTTTTCTACAACTACTGTTAAAGAAGACAAAACATCTCCTACTACAGCTGGTAAGAAAGAAGACAAATCACCGTCTCCTACTGCTGTAAATAAAAGCAAAACACCTTCTCTACTGCTGGTAAGAAGAAGACAAAACACCTTCTCCTACTACAGCTGGTAAGATAGAATCTAAAGCACCTTCTTCTACTACTACTGTTAAGAAAGAAGATAAAACATTTTCTCCTACTGCGGGTAAGATGGAAGACAAAACTCCTTCTCCTACTCTATCTGGTAAGAAAGAAGACAAAACATCTCCTTCTACAGCTGGTAAGAAAGAAGACAAAGCACCGTCTCCTACTGCTGGTAAGATAAAAGATGAAATACCTTCTCCAACTGCTGGCAAGACAGAAGACAAAACACCTTCTCCTACTGCAGGGAAGATAGAAACTAAAGCACCTTCTCCTACTACTGTTGTTAAGAAAGAAGACAAAACACTTTCTTTTTCTACTGCTAGTATGAAAAAAGATATGACACTTTCTTTAACGACAGCTGATGAGAAGGAAGATAAAACGCCTTTATCAACTATTCCGTTTAAAAAAGAAAATGATAAACCTTCTCCTACTATTGATGTGATAAATGCACTTACTACTGATTCTGTCATTAAGGTAAAGTCTACTACTATCTCTTTAGATATGAAAGCTTCACCCGCACATATTGACCAAATAGAATCATTGGCATTCAAAGGATTAAAGACTGGTGAGGAATCAAAAACCCTGACTTCCTACACTGCAAAAGATAAAGACATTAATGACTTGCCTTTTATGTTTATTGAAAAGACTGAAGTCAGTTCATCATCTCTAGCTTCTGCAAAGGTAGTCGAGGGTCGTACAATAACTTCGGCAGAAAAGAAGACTGCACTGTCTCCTCTTTCTCCGTCAAAGGATATTGATAAAATCGATTATGAAGAGACAATCTCTCTAACACTAACTGATCAAATGAAAATTGATACTCCCGATTTAAATACTTTGTCTCCTAGCCTTGCTGATAAAAAGGATAGAGATATATCACAAATGTCTAGCGATAACAAGGAGAAGGCACTGAATGAGTTTACAACATCTTCTGTTAGCCGTTCTTTACTTTCTGGTACAAGATCAGTTACGGTGGTACAAGAAACTCATGGTACGAAACCCCTTTCTGCGGCGTTTGACATCAAAGGAAATATGGTATCATCCACAGAATATTTAACTAACAAGAATTTGCCTAACATCGATCCATCCTTTGACGCTGGGCTTACTCCTATTAATGAAGGCTTATATGAAGTAATGGAATCCGAAATTAAAGATTTAGATAAAATTTTATCACCTGTTGATAATTTTAACAGCAACTCATTGTCAGCTGCTAAAGTTCAAGATGTAGATAATTCAACAGACTTGGATGAACAGGTTCAATCAAACTTAAACATCATTGATGTAAAAATACCTATTAGTGAGAAAGTACAGACCTCTATAAGCATTACGTCTCTTAAACGCGAGGTAGATGTTAAGGATACATCTCCTTCCCTAAAGAAAATTGAAATCTTTCCTTCTGATGAGACGTTTTTACCGTCTGCGAGTTCATTGAATGTAGAGCAAAAACCAACTGAAGGAAAGTTTGATAAAAATATAGAAACTTTAGTTACAACAGATAAAGAAAAAATAAGTTTTACTCCAAGCAAAATAGAAGAAAATATTGAAACTCTTGTAGCTACTGCCAATGACAAGATAAGTTCAACTCCAGACAAGTTAGGTAAAAAGATGGAAACTATAGTGACAAGCGTTGATAAGAAAATCAGTTTTACTGTTAGCAAGATTGATGGGAAGATGGAAACCCTAGCTACAACTTTCAATGAAAAAATAATTTCTAAGCCTAGCAAAACTGACGAAAATGTACAAACTGTAGTTAAATCCATTAATGAAAAGATTAGTATATCTCCAGGCAAGTTAGATGAAAGGATTAAAACTGTTGTTACAACGGTTGATGAGAAAATAAGTTCTACTACAAGCACAATAGGTGAAAATGTAGACATGATTGGTGAAAAGGTGGAAACTGAAATAGCTACCCTTGATGACAAAATTAAAACAGTAGTTTTAACAGTTGATGAGAGCGTAAGTTCTAATGAAGCCACGATTAGTGAAAAGATTGAATCTTTTGTAGAAACCTTTAATAATAAGGTAATATCTTCTGTAGGCAAGATTGATGAAAAGATGGAATCTTTTGTAGGTACAGTTGATCACAAAATTAGTTCAACTCCAGGCAAGTTAGATAAAAGGATTGAAATTGCAGTTACAGCCGTTGACGAGAACATAAGATCTACAACACCAACGATGGGTGAGAAGATGAAATCTGCTGGAGAAACCGTTGATACGAAGGTAATTTCTACTGTAGGGGAAATTAATGAAAAGATTGAAACTCTAGGTCAAGCTACCGTTGATGACGCAATTAGTTTAACTCCAGGCAAGTTTGTCGATTCAACTGTTGATGAGAAGATAAGATCAACTGCTGACGAAATTGATGGAAAGATAGTAACTATAAGTACGGTTAGTAAAAATGTAATTTCTAAGCCAACCAAAGTTAATGAAAATATAAAAACTATTGTTACATCAGTTGAGGAGAAGATACAGACTGTACATACAACCGTTGATGATAAGACAAGTTCTATTGCAGGTAATATACATGGGACGGTAGAAACTGTAATCACTACTGTTAATGAAAAAATGAGTTCTACTGATGGTGGGATTGATAAGAAGATATCTAATGTAGTTAAAACCGTTGATAAAAAGGTATGCTCTAATGTAGACATGATTGGTGAAAAGTTGGAAACTGAAATAGCTACCCTTGATGACAAAATTGAAAGAGTAGTTTTAACAGTTGATGAGAGCATAAATTCTAATGAAGCCACGATAAGTGAAAAGATTGAATCTGTGGTAGAAATCTTTAATAATAAGGTAATATCTTCTGCAGGCAAGATTGATGAAAAGATGGGAACTCTTGTAGGTACAGCTGATGACAAAATTAGTTCAACTCCAGGCAAGTTAGATGAAAGGATTGAAACTGTAGTTATAACCGTTGATAAAAAGATGACGACTGCTTCAGGCAAGATTGATGAAAAGATGGAAACTCTTGTAGGTACATTAGATGACAAATTAGTTTAACGTCAGGCAAGTTCGTTGAAACTGTAGTTACAAACGTTGATGAGAAGATGACGACTACAGCAGGCAAGATTAATGAAAAGATGGAAACTCTTGTAGGTACATTAGATGACAAAATTAGTTTAACGTCAGGCAAGTTCGTTGAAACTGTAGTTACAAACGTTGATGAGAAGATGACGACTACAGCAGGCAAGATTAATGAAAAGATGGAAACTCTTGTAGGTACATTAGATGACAAAATTAGTTTAACGTCAGGCAAGTTCGTTGAAACTGTACAAACGTTGATGAGAAGATGACGACTACAGCAGGCAAGATTGATGAAAAGATGGAAACTCTTGTTGGTACAGTTGATGACAAAATTAGTTTAACGTCAGGCAAGTTCGATGAAACTGTAGTTACAAACGTTGATGAGAAGATGACGACTACAGCAGGCAAGATTAATGAAAAGATGGAAACTCTTGTAGGTACATTAGATGACAAAATTAGTTTAACGTCAGGCAAGTTCGTTGAAACTGTAGTTACAAACGTTGATGAGAAGATGACGACTACAGCAGGCAAGATTGATGAAAAGATGGAAACTCTTGTTGGTACAGTTGATGACAAAATTAGTTTAACGTCAGGCAAGTTCGTTGAAACTGTAGTTACAAACGTTGATGAGAAGATGACGACTACAGCAGGCAAGATTAATAAAAAGATGGAAACTCTTGTTGGTTCAGTTGATGACAAAATTAGTTTAACTTCAGGCAAGTTCGATGAAACTGTAGTTACAAACGTTGATGAGAAGATAACGACTACAGCAGGCAAGATTGATGAAAAGATGGAAACTCTTGTAGGTACAGTTGATGACAAAATTAGTTTACCTCCAGGCAAGTTAGATGAAAGGATTGAAACTGCAGTTACAACCGTTGACGAGAAAATAGGATCTACTACATCCACAATAGGTGAGAAGATGAAATCTGTTAGAGAAACCGTTGATATAAAGGTAATTTCTACTGCAGGGGAGATTAATGAGAAGATGGAAACTCTAGTAGCTACAGTTAATGCTACGATTAGTTCAACTTCTAGCAAGTTAGATGAAAGGATTGACACTGTAATTTCAACCATTGATGAGAAGATTAGTTCTACTGCTGACAAGATTGATGAGAAGATGGTTACTGTTACAGAAACCGTTGATGATGAGACAAGTTCTTCTCTAGGCATGATTGCTAAAAAGATGAAAACTCAAGTACCTACCGCTGATGACAAGATTGGTATAACTCCATGCAAGGTTGAAGAAAAGATAGATACTGTAGTAGCAACCTTTGATGAGGATATAAGATCTACTCCAGTCAAAATTGATGAAAAGATAGTAACTATAGTTGCTATGGATGATGAAAAAATCATTTCTATGCCAACCAAAGTTGTTGATAAGATGGTATATACTGTTGATGATAAGGCAAGTTCTACAGCTGGCAAGATAAAGGAGAAGACGGAAAATTTAGTTACTTCTCTTAATATGAAAATAAGTTCTACTACAGCTAATATAGGTGAGAAAATGGAATCTATAGTTACAAGCGTTGATGAAAAGATAAGTGCTGCTGGTAATATAGATAAGAAGGTAGAATCTGTACTTTCTACCGTTGATGAGAAAATAAGTTCTACTTCTGGGAAGATTGACGAGAAGATGGAAACAGTAGTTACAACCGTTGTTGATGAGACAAGTTCTACTGTTGACAAGATAGAAAAGAAGACGGAAACAGTAGTAACAACAGTTGATGAAAAAATAAGTTCTACTGCTGTCACGATAAGTGAGAAGATGGATTCTGTAGTAACAAGGGTTGATGAGCAAATAAGTTCTACTACAGGAAAGATTTGTGAAAATACGAAAACTGTAGTATCTACTGTAGATGAAATTAATTTAACTACAGATAATATTGATGAAAAGATAGAAAATTTAGTATCAACTGTTAATAAGAAGATCAGTTCTACTGTAAGAGATGTTGGAAGAGATGTGCAGACTGCAGTAACTACTATTGATAAAAAGATCAGCCCTACTACTGAAGATAACAATCAAAAACTAAAACCTGAAGTATCAACTATTGATAGGAGTATTAGTTTTATTGCACACGGTATTGATAAAACGATAAAAATTTTATCCAAGCCAACTGAAGAACATTTAAAAAGTTCAGCGAAACAAAAAGTTGAATTTGCTCATGTAAACGTGGAGAGTGAGTTAACTTCTATAGAAGGTATGCTTGATAAGAAAGCTACTGGTGCAATTGATACCATCGATAAGAAAATTGCTTCTACAGAAAGTAGGTTTGACAATAAGGCTACAGTGCTGCTGAGACATGATAAGACAATTACTTCATATGAATGTAAGTCGATGAAGGCTCAGCTTGTGTGTGTAAATATTGATAGGAGATACTTCTTGGAAAGCCAGATTAGTGAGAAGGCTACAACAGATGTTGTAGATATTGATAAGGACATTATATCTTTGAAAAGTAAGATTAATGAGAAGGCTACAGATCCTATTGCAAATATTGATATAGATCGTTACTTCTATATAAAATATCAATGAGAAGATAATGTTGGTGTAGTTAGCATTAATGAGAAGATATAAATCCATGGGAAGTTCATTGAGAAGTCAACTGCTGTGATAGAACATTGAATAAAAGAAATCTTGTGAAAGACAAGATAAAAGATGTAATGTGATTTGACATTGATATAAGAAGATTATTATCTGAAAGAGAAAGATAATGAGAGAAGGATGATCTGTTGTTGTAACATTGATAAGTAGAAGTTACATCTATGGAAAGTTAAGTTTGATGAGAAGGATATAGCTGCTGTTGTAGACATTGATAAGAAGATTACATCTATGGAAAGTAAGTTTGATGAGAAGAATACAGCTGTTGTTGTAGACGTTGATAAGAAGATTACATCTATGGAAAGTAAGTTTGATGAAAAGGATACAGCTGCTGTTGTAGACATTGATAAGAAGATTACATCTATGGAAAGTAAGTTTGATGAGAAGATACAAGCTGTTGTGACGTTGATAAGAAGATTACATCTATGGAAGTAAGTTTGATGAGAAGGATACAGCTGCTGTTGTAGACATTGATAAGAAGATTACATCTATGGAAAGTAAGTTTGATGAGAAGGATATAGCTGCTGTTGTAGACATTGATAAGAAGATTACATCTATGGAAAGTAAGTTTGATGAGAAGGATACAGCTGATGTTGTAGATAGCGGTAAAAGGATTACTTCTTTGAAACATATGAGTGATGAAAATGCTACAGCTGCTGTTGAAGGTATTGGTGAGAAGATAACTTCTATAGAATATAAGATTGATGAAATAGCTGCAGCTGCTGTAGTAGACATTGATAGTAATATTACTTCTATGGAAAATAAAATTCATAAGAAAGTTACGGACATTGATAAGTTGTTTACTTCTATTGAAAGTAATGTCGATGAGAAGGCTACATCTGGTGTTTTAAACACTGATGAGAAAATGGCTGCTATGCAATGTATGATTGACGACGAAGTTACAGCTTCTGTTATTGATTTTAATAGTAAAGTTACATCTTTGGAATATAAGATTGATGAAAAGGCTAAAGATACTTTTGCAGTCTTTGATAAGAAGATGACTTCTATAGAAAGTAATATTTCTTCTCTTCACTCTGAAGTAAAAAGAAATTTATTTAGTCCGGTAGGTCAAGCAGCTAAGCAGAATGTAAAAGATGCTGCTAGTGTTGTAGGCAACATATTTAAAGATATACCGCCTCCATCTGCGTTTAATATTGATAAATCAGTTGATACTATCGAACAAGATCACTTAACGTTGAAAGGTGATACAATAGTTGAAATAACTGTAACTAAATTAACTGTAGATGATAAGATAAAACCTGTATCTGGTGTGGTTGACAAAACAGTTAATATTTCAACTGTAGATGATCAAAAAGAACCTGAATCTGCTGTGGTTGACAAAATAGACTCTACTTCAACTGTAGAAGAAAAGATAGAACATGTATATGCTGTAGTTGGCAAAATAGATTCTAGTTCAACTGTAGAAGAAAAGATAGAACATGTATATGCTGTAGTTGGCAAAATAGATTCAAGTTCGACTATAGAAGAAAAGATAGAACCTATATCTGCTGTGGTTGACAAAACTGAAACTACTTCAAGTCTTGATGATAAGGAAAAACATTTATATCCTGTGGTTGACAAAACAGATACTATTTCAACTATATATGATAATATAAAACCTGTATCTAGTGTGGTTGACGAAACAAAAACTATTTCAACAGTAGATGATAAAATTAAACCAGTATCTGCTGTAGTTGACAAAACCGTAACGTTTTCATCTGCAGGTGATAAGGAAGAACTTTTATCTGCTGTTCTTTTCAAAACAGAAACTAGTTCAACTGTAGATGACAAGACACAAACTGTATATCCTGTGGTTGACAAAACCGTTACTATATCAAATATAAATGATAAGGTAGAACTTTTATCTGCTGCAATTGACGAAGCAAAATCCATTTTAACTGTAGATGATAGGATAGAACCTGTATCTGCTATTGTTGACAAAACCGTAACTACTTCAACTGTAGATAATGAGAAAGAACTTTTATCTGCTGTAGTTGACACAACAACTCGTTCAACTGTAGAGGATAAAATAAAATTTGTACCTGCTGTAATTGACGAAGTTAAAACTATTTCAACTATAGATGATAAGAAAGAACTTTTATCTGCTGTAGTTGACACAAAAACTCGTTCAACTGTAGAGGATAAAATAAAACTTGTATCTGCTGTGGTTGACAAAACCGTGGCAAGTTCCACTCTAGATGATAAGGTAGAGCTTTTATCTGCTGAAGTTGACAAAACTAAAACTACTTTAAGTGTAGATGATAAGACAGAAGCTTTATTTACCGTAGATGACAAAACCGTAACAATTTCAACTGTAGATGATAAGATAGAACTTGTATCTGGTGTTATTGACAAAACCGAATCCATTTTAACTGTGGACGATAGGGAAAAACTTTTATCTACTGTGGTTGACAAAACAAAAACTATCTTAACTGAAAATGATGAGGCAGAACCTGTATCTGCTGTAGTTGACAAAAGAGAATCTAGTTTATCTGTTAATGATAAAATAGAACTTGTATCTCCTGTGGTTGACAAAACCGAATCCATTTTAACTGTAAACGATAAGGCAACGTTTTCATCTGGTGTCGTTGACAATACCGTAATTAGTTCAACTGTAGATGATAAGGTAGAGCTTTTATCAGGTGAAGTTGACAAAACTGAATCTATTTTAACGGTAGATGATGAGGACAAACCTGTATTTGCTATGGTTGACAAAACAAAAACTATTTCAAAAGTAGACGATAAAATAGAACCAGTATCTGCTATGTTTGGCAAAACCGTAACTATTTCAAATGTAGATTATGAGAAAGAACTTTCATGTAGTGACGAAGTTAAAACTATTTCAACTATAGATAATAAGATAAAACTTTCATCTCCTAGAATTGACAATAGCGAATCCATTTTAAATGTAGATAATAAGAAAAAACCTTTATCTGCTGTAATTGACAAAAAAGAAACTAATTCTACTGTAGAGGAAAAAATAAAACTTGTATCTGACGTGGTTGATAAAACCGTAACTATTTCCACTCTAGATGATAAGGTAGAGCTATTATCTGCTAAAAGTGACAAAACCGAATCTATTTTAACTGTAGATAATAAGAAAGAACTTTTATTTGCTGTAGTTGACGAAGTTAAAACTATTTCAACTATAGATGATAAGGAAGAACTTTTATCTGTTGTGGTTGACGCAAAAACTCGTGCAACTGTAGATGATAAGATAGAAGCTGTATCTGCTGTGGTTGACGAAACCGTAACTATTTCAACTGTAGATAATGAGAAAGGACTTTTATCTGCTGTTGTTGACGAAGTTAAAGCTATTTCAACTATAGATTATAAGAAAGAACTTTTATCTGCTGAAGTTGATAAAACCGAATCTATTTTAATTGTAGATAATAAGAACAAACCTGCATTTGCTATGGTTGACAAAACCGCAACTACTTTAACTGTAGAGGAAAAGATGGAACCTGTATTTGCCGTGGATGAAAAAACCGTAACAATTTCAACTGTAGATGATAAGACAGAACTTGTCTCTGCCGTAAGTGACAAAACACGAACTATTTTAACTGAAAATGATAAGACAGAACCTGTATCTGCTGTAGTTGATAAAACAGAATCTAGTTTAACTGTAGATGATAAGAAAGAACTTGTATCTTCTTTGGTTGACAAAATCGAATCCATTTTAACTGTAGACGATAGGGAAACGTTTTCATCTGCTGTTGTTGACAAAACAATGACTATTTCGACTGTAGGATATTTGGAAAAACCTGTATCTGCAATAGTTGACAAAACTAAAACTACTTTAACAGTAGGTCATAAGAAAGAAATTGCATCTGCTGTATTAGACAACACTGTAACTATTTCAACTGTAGATGATAAGAAAGATTCTGTTTATGCTGTAGATAACACAACAGAAACTAGTTCAACTTTAGATAACAAGGTAGAACCTCTATCTTCTATGGTTGACAAAACAGAAACCATTTCAAGTGTAGAATATTTAAAAGAACCTGTAGCTGTTGTGGCTGACAAACCTGATAAGGGGTTAACTGTAGATGATGATAAGAAAAAACTTGTATCTGCTATAGTTGAGAAAACAGAAACTAGTTTAACTGTAATTGATAAAAAAGAATCTGTATCTGCTGTGAGTGACAAAACCGTAATTATTTCAACTGTAGATGGCAATAAAAAACCTGTATCTGCTGTGGTTGACAAATTAGATACTAGTTCAACTGTAAAAGAAAAGACAGAATCTTTATCTTCTATGCTAGACATAACTGAAACTAGTTTATCTATAGATGATAAGGAAGAACCTGTATCTGCTGTGGTTGAGAAAACAGATACTAGTTTATCGGTAGATGATAAAAAAGAATCTGTATCTGCTGTGGTTGTGAAAACAGAAACTAGTTTAACTGTAGATGATAAGGAAGAACCTCTATCTGCTATGGTTGAGAAAACAGAAACTAGTTTATCTGTAGATGATAAGAAAGAACCTGTATCTGCTGTGGTTGTGAAAACAGAAACTAGTTTATCGGTAGATGATAAGAAAGAACCTGTATCTGCTGTGGTTGAGAAAACAGAAACTAGTTTAACTGCAGATGATAAGAAAGAACCTGTATCTGGTGTCGTTGACAATACAGTAATTAGTTCAACTGTAGATGATGAGAAAGAACCTTTATCTGCTGTGGTTGACAAAATAGATACTAGTTCAACTGTAAAAGAAAAGACAGAATCTTTATCTTCTATGCTAGACAAAACTGAAACTAGTTTATCTGTAGATGATAATGAAGAACCTGTATCTGCTGTGGTTGTAAAAACAGATACTTGTTTATCGGTAGATGATGCGAAAGAACCTGTATCTGCTGTGGTTAAGAAAGCAGAAACTAGTTTAACTGTAGATGATAAGAAAGAACCTGTATCTGCTGTGGTTGTTAAAACAGAAACTAGTTTAACTGTAGATGATAATAAAGAACTTTTTATTACTGTGATTGACAGAACAGAAAGTAGTTTATCTGGAGAAAATGTAACACATCTTGTATCAGCTGTTACTACGTCGGATGAAGTTGACAAAGTAGAAACTACTTTACCTACAGAAGTAAATACAGATACATCCCTTGAAGATGACAAGCAAGAAACTAATTTACCTGCTAAAGTTATGGCAGATACTACATTTGATGTTGTTGGGGTAAAACCTACTTCACCTGCAAAAGAAAAGGAAGGTACTATATCTGATGTAATTTACAAAATAGAAGCTACTTTACCTGCTAAAGAGAAGACACATACTATTATCGATGTAGTTGACAAAGTGGTAACAATATTACCTGCTAATGAAAAGACTGATAGTGCTCACGATGTAGTTGTTAAGCGAGAATTTACTGACACTATAGAAGTTACTTCGCCTGCTAAGGAAAAGACAGAATCTACACTTGATGTAGTTAAAAAGGTAATAACCGCTTCACTTCCTAAAGAAATCACAGAACCTACATCTCATGTAGTAGATACTATTTTGGCTTCTAATACGAAAATAGCTACTACACACGATGTAGTTGATAGGAAAGAAACTACTTCACCTACTAATAAAAAGGCACATACTACTTTCAATATAGCCGACGAAGAAGAAAGTACTTTACCTAATGTAGTTGACAAAGCAGAAACTACATCACCTACTAAAGAAAAGACAAAAACTACATCTGATGAGTTGACAAAGTAGAAACTACTTCACTACTAAAGAAAAGACAGAAACTACATCTGACGTAGTTGACAAAGCAGAAACTACTTTACCTACTAAAGAAAAGACAGGAACTATGTCTGATGTAGTTGAAAATGTAGAAACTACTTCACCTGCAGAAGAAAAGACAGTTACTACATCTGATGTAGTTGACAAAGTAGAAACTACTTTACCTACTAAAGAAAAGACAGAAACTACGTATGATATACTTGACAAAGCCGAAATAACTTCACCTATAAAAGAAAAGACAGAAACTACATCTGATGTAGTTGACAAAGTAGAAACTACTTCACCTACTAAACAAAAGACAGATACTACATCAGATGTAGTTGACAAAACAGAAACTACATCACCTACTAAAGAAAAGACAGAAACTACATCTGATGTTGTTGACAAAGTAGAAACTACTTCTCCTACTAAAGAAAAGACAGATACTACATCTGATGTAGTTGACAAAGTAGAAACTACTTTACCTACTAAAGAAAAGACAGATACTACATCTGATGTAGTTGACAAAGTAGAAACTACTTTACCTACTAAAGAAAAGACAAATACTACATCTGATGTAGTTGACAGAGTAGAAACTACTTCACCTACTAAAGAAAAGACAGAAACTACATCTAATGTTGTTGACAAAGTAGAAACTACTTCACCTACTAAAGAAAAGACAGATACTACATCTGATGTAGTTGACAAAGTAGAAACTACTTCACCTACTAAAGAAAAGACAGGAACTATGTCTGATGTAGTTGAAAATGTAGAAACTACTTCACCTGCAGAAGAAAAGACAGTTACTACATCTGATGTAGTTGACAAAGTAGAAACTACTTTACCTACTAAAGAAAAGACAGAAACTACGTATGATATACTTGACAAAGCCGAAATAACTTCACCTATAAAAGAAAAGACAGAAACTACATCTGATGTAGTTGACAAAGTAGAAACTACTTCACCTACTAAAGAAAAGACAGAAACTACATCTAAAGTAGTTGACAAAGTAGAAACTACTTCACCTACTAAACAAAAGACAGATACTACATCAGATGTAGTTGACAAAACAGAACTACATCACCTATAAAGAAAAGACAGAAACTACTCTTGATGATTGTTGACAAAGTAGAAACTACTTTCCTACTAAAGAAAAGACAGATACTACATCTGATGTAGTTGACAAGTAGAAACTACTTTACCTACTTAAAGAAAAGACAGACTACATCTGATGTTAGTTGACAAAGTAGAAACTACTTCACCTACTAAAGAAAAAAGAAACTACATCTATGTTTGACAAAGTAGAAACTACTTCACCTTACTAAAGAAAAGACAGTACTACATCTGATGTAGTTGACAAAGTAGAAACTACTTCACCTACTAAAGAAAAGACAGTTACTGCATCTGATGTAGTTGACATGGCAGAAATAACTTCAGCTACAAAAGAAAAGACATCTACATTGATATTTGTTGACAAAAGCGGAAATTACTTCACCTACAAAAGAAAAGACAGTTACTGCATCCAAAATAGTTGACATAGTAGAAACTATTTCACCTACTAAAGAAAGAGAGAAACTACGTTATGATATAGTTGACAAAGCAAAACAACTTCACCTACAAAAGAAAAGACAGTTATAAAATCTATTGTAGTTGACAAAGTAGAAACTACTTCGCCTACTAAAGAAAAGACAGAAACTACATCTGACGTAGTTGACACAGCAGAAACTACATTACCTACTAATGAAAAAAGAGAAACTACATCTGATGTAGTTGAAAATGTAGAAACTACTTCACCTTCAAAAGAAAAGACAGTTACAACATCTGATGTAGTTGACATAGTAGAAACTACTTCACCTACTGAAGAAAAGACAGTTACTGCATCTGATGTAGTTGACAAAGTAGAAACTATTCACCTACTAAAGAAAAGACAGTTACTGATCTCATGTAGTTGACAAAGTAGAAACTACTTCACCTACTAAAGACAGTTACTGCATCAGTTGACAAAGTAGAAACTACTTCACCAACTAAAGAAAAGACAGTTACTGCATCTGATGTAGTTGACAAAGTAGATACTACTTCACCTACTAAAGAAAAGACAGTTACTACATCTGATGTAGTTGACATTGTAGAAACTACTTCACCAACTAAAGAAAAGACAGTTACTGCATCTGATGTAGTTGACAAAGTAGAAACTACTTCACCTACTAAAGAAAAGACAGTTACTGCATCTGATGTAGTTGACAAAGTAGAAACTACTTCACCTACTAAAGAAGAGACAGTTACTGCATCTCATGTAGTTGACAAAGTAGAAACCTACTTCACCTACTAAAGAAAAGACAGTTACTGCATCTGATGTAGTTGACAAGTAGAAACTACTTCACCTACTAAAGAAAAGACAGTTACTGCATCTGATGAAGTTGACAAAGTAGAAACTACTTCACCAACTAAAGAAAAGACAGTTACTGCATCCGATGTAGTTGACAAAGTAGATACTACTTCACCTACAAAAGAAAATACAGAAACTACATCTGATGTAGTTAGCAAAGCAGAAACAACTTCTCCCACAAAAGAAAAGACAGTTACTGCATCTGATGTAGTTTACATAGTAGAAACTACTTCACCTAGTAAAGAAAAGACAGTTACTGCATCTGATGTTGTTAACAAAGTAGAAACTACGTCACCTACTAAAGAAAAGAAAGAAACTACGTATGATATAGTTGACAAAGCAGAAACAACTTTACCTACAAAAGAAAAGACAGTTACTAAATCTGATGTTGTTGACAAAGTAGAAACTACTTCGCCTACTAAAGAAAAGACAGAAACTACATCTGATGTAGTTGACAAAGTTGAAACTATTTTACCTACAAAAGAAAGACAGTTACTGCATTGATGTAGTTGACAAAGTAGATACTACTTCACCTACTAATGAAAAGACAGTTACTGCATCTGATGCAGTTTACAAAGTAGAAACTACTTCACCTACTAAAGAAAAGAGAGAAACTACGTATGATATAGTTGACAAAGCAGAAACAACTTCTCCTAGAACAGAAAAGACAGTTACTGCATCTGATGTAGTTGACAAAGTAGAAACTACTTCACCTACTAAAGAAAAGACAGTTACTGCATCGGATGTAGTTGACAAAGTAGAAACTACTTCACCTACAAAAGAAAAGACAGTTACTAAATCTGATGTAGTTGACAAAGTTACTTCACCTACTAAAGAAAATACAGAAACTACATCTGATGTAGTTAGCAAAGCAGAAACAACTTCTCCCACAAAAGAAAAGACAGTTACTGCATCTGATGTAGTTTACATAGTAGAAACTATTTCACCTACTAAAGAAAAGACAGTTACTGCATCTGATGTTGTTAACAAAGTAGAAACTACTTCACCTACTAAAGAAAAGAAAGAAACTACGTATGATATAGTTGACAAAGCAGAAACAACTTACCTACAAAAAAAAGACAGTTACTAAATCTGATGTTGTTGACAAAGTAGAAACTACTTCGCCTACTAAAGAAAAGACAGAAACTACATCTGACATAGTTGACACAGCAGAAACTACATTACCTACTAAAGATAAGACAGTTACTACATCTGATGTAGTTGACAAAGTAGAAACTACTTCGCCTACTAAAGAAAAGACAGAAACTACATCTGACATAGTTGGCACAGCAGAAACTACATTACCTACTAAAGAAAAGACAGTTACTACATCTGATGTAGTTGACAAAGTAGAAACTACTTTACCCACTAACGAAAATACAGAAACTACATCTGATGTAATTGATAGTGTAGGAAATTCCTTAAGTTTTAATGAAAAGACTGATACTACACCTGATATTGTTGACATGGTAGAAACTACTTTACCTGCTAATGAGGAGACAGATACTACATCGTATGTAGTTGACAAAGTTGAAACTACTTTACCTTCTAAAGAAATGACAGATACTACTTCTGATGTTGACAAGGTAGAAACTACTTTAACCGTAAATGAAAAGACAGATACTACATCTAATCAAGGTGACAATCGAGAATCTACTTTAATTGATAAAAAAATTACAAATACTGCATCCAACATAGTTGACAAGTTAGAAAGTACCTCATTTGCTAAAGAAAATGTAGGTACTACATCCGATGTAATTGACATAGTAGGAACTACTTTACCTGCTTATAAAAAGATAGATACTACGTCGGATGTGGTTGAAAAGATTGACAGTACTTTATCAGCTAATGGAAAGACATCTGGTGTAGATGACAAGGAAAACACGTTTTTACTTGCTAAAGATAAAACAGATATTTTAGCTGATGTAGTTGACAACACAGGAAAAATTTTAGCTGCTGAAAATAAGACCGAAACTACAAGTGATATACTTGACAAGACAGAATCTATATCATTCTTAGATAATATGATTACACCTCGATCTGGTATAGTTAATGAACCTGTAACTTCTACAACTGACAAGAAACCTTTAACTACAGCTGACAAGAAACCTTTAACTTCTACAGCTGACGAGAAACCTTTAACCTTACAGCTGACAAGAAACCTTTAACTTTACAGCTGACGAGAAACTTCTTCTTTAACTCTACAGCTGACAAAACCTTTAACTTCTACAGTGACGAGAAACCTAAACTTCTACAACTGACAAGAAACCTTTACTTCTACAGCTGAACGAGAAACCTTTAACTTTAACTTCTACAGCTGACGAGAACCTTTAACTTCTACAGCTGACGAGAAACCTTTAACTTCTACAGCTGACGAGAAACCTTTAACTTCTACAGCTGACGAGAAACCTTTAACTTCTACAGCTGACAAGAAACCTTTAACTTCTACAGCTGACGAGAAACTTTAACTTCTACAGCTGACGAGAAACCTTTAACTTCTACAGCTGACGAGAAACTCTACAGCTGACAAGAACCTTTAACTTTCTACAGCTGACCGAGAAACCTTTAACTTCTACAGCTAACGAGAAACCTTTGCTTTCTGCTGTTGATAAGCAATCTCCATCTTCTACTGCTGATAAAGAAAATTTAACATTTCCTATTGGCGAGAAACCTTTTATTTTTAATGTAGACGAGAAAATATTACCTTCTACGGTTGATAAAGATCCTTTGGCTTCTAAAGCTGATGAAAAATCTTTATCCTCCATGGTTGATAAGGAGCCTTTAACTTCTAATATTGACACGGATGTTTTACCTTCTACAGTTAACGAGAAACCGTTAACTTTCACTGTTGATGAGAAACCTTTAACTTTTATAATTGATAAGAAAATGTCACCTTCTACCATTGAACCTTTACATTCTTATTTTGATTCTTTAGAGACTTCTCTTGACCAGGATCCTTCACCTTCTAGAGTTGATAAGGACAATCTACCTTCTACAATTGACGAGAAACCGTTACGTAAATCTTTACTTAACAGTGAACAGAAAGAACAATTTTCTATGTTAGAAGTAAAGGAGAAAGATTTAGAAACTCGTGATGTAGAAACTCCTTTGTTATTCGAAGAAAATACAAATACTGAGTCTAAGGTTGGGAAGGAAATGGTATCTCCGCTTTCTGGTAAAGAAAAGAAAGATTCAATGTACTCTGTTCCTTCAAAAACGTTTTCCATCATATCTTCTGCTGTTGACGAAGTTGATGAAAATTCTTCAGCAACTGATAAAAGTGAATCTAAATCTGTATCTCCTTCTTTAGAAGAAAAACAAAAAACCCTAGGTTCTGATAAATCTAGCCTTGTTGAAGCAACAAAACCTGTTGACTCTATACGCCCTGTTATGGAAAAAAGGTCTACAACGACTTTGAATCTTGATAGTGGTAATGTACTGGAGGTTTCTTCTAATATAAAAGAAAATTTTAATGACTCTGCTACCCTACAGAAGGGATCAGAGAAATCAAAACCATCTAACAAGGTAGTTTTTTATATCGGTGAAACCTCTGACGAGGATACGGCTGATGATGTATTTCCTTGTTCTGGCGATGTTTTGAAAGATTCAATATTGCCATATGAATCACCTCAACTGAAGTCATCTATAATTCAAAACGTTTCTGATCAACAGGTGATTGAAAATATTGGGTCTTCGAACCAAATTAGTGTTACAGAACTAGAAAAAACTGATTTAAGTTCATGTCAGGACGTAAAACCAAATGAGCTGACAGAGATTAAAAATGGTGAAGAATGTTCAAGCATAAAACTAACAGTGGAAAAAGTAATATCTGCCACTGAACATCAAAATGTCCAGCACGAAGAAAAGTCGCTGTATGAAAGTTCTGAGTATGGTATGTCATCTTTAACAACTGAAGGTGATAGCTATGATCTTAACCAAGATTTTGATGAAAATGAGGAAATCCAACCTATTTCTGCTCAGTTAGTTTTTTCGATCAAACAAAGCGATAACTCTTCAATCTACCAGTCATTGTCAACAGATATTAATTCTGATAGTAGGAATACTGACTTTGGCCCGGTTTCTCTTGGTATAATTCCTGAAGATTTAGTTGATACTAGAGAAATAAGAAAAACATTTGAATCAGCTCATGAGGAATTACCTCAGACATCACGAGTTGATGATCAATCATTGCTATTGTCTGCGAAATTATCAGTTGCTAATGGCGATGATCAATGCCCTAGTGTAGATACAAATAATTTAAACGAAAATGAATGGGTAACTAGTGATCAAGTTGTTCAAATCACTTCTCAGTCTGAGTATATGAAAGAAAGTTTTGCTGAGGAATCTGAATTAACCGATGGAGCGTCTGATGATAACCTTAAGAAAGATGTAAATACATCTGAAGATGAATCAGAGTTAAAGCCCAAAGAAGGAAGAGATGCCATTATTTCAAATAAAGGGGATCGCCAGGATCCAGAAGAAGATACTGACCATGACATACATCTTGAGCCTGTTTCGGGCAACTTGACATTTTCAATTAAAACAGAGAATGAAAATAAAGGGTACTTAGGGGCAGATTTAATGAAGGATAATGACCCAGGCCAAGAAACCGGAGATATTTCTTCTAACATTGTTAACCAAGACTTAAAAGCAATCGATTTAAGCATTGGGACTGTAGATACTTTAGTAAGTGCAGACGTGTCAAGTACAAATGGAGGGCAAAAACATCCTGATGTTTCATTTGTCGATATTGAGGTTTGCAGGGAAGTTTCTGATCCACAATTTTCTTATTCAGAGGCTGGTAATCTGTCGTTAACATCTGATGAAGGGTTATCAACTGGGGAAAATATAAGCAATAAAGTTTTTATTCCTGAACATTTACGTTCGTCTGCTTTAGACCCTCGAACTGGGGTTGATTTAAGATTAGATACCCTAGACGAAGCCTTTAAAAATATGCAAGAGTCATTAAAATTACTTTCTGAGTCTGAAAATATGTCGCCTGACGAAAGAGATAAATTATCGCTCCACGATGACGGTACTACCGTATCTTCAGATGTTTTTGAAACACATGATTTGTACGATAAAGATGACTATTTCGTTTTAGATGCCATGTCAGAGTCTGTTGTTGAAAATCAGAAATCATTTGTTGACGTCGAAGCAAATAGTGAGGTTGCGTTCGCTGTAGACAATGTTTTGGGCCAGGCGGGGTCTATTTCTAATGTCTCTGAGTGTGAGGGTGATACAACATTTAGTCATGATGCTGTATCCAGTCTTATCCCAACTACAGTTAGTTCTCATCACGAGTCGTCTGATACTACTGGAGGACACCTTGCATCTTCTTCATCGCCCGTTGTAACGAGTGATGGTAATCTCACTGTAGAAGACTCCACAGATTCACGTTCGATTTCTAAAAAGAGAACTACTGGTGTTACTATATTTCATCAAAAAACTTTTTCTCCAATTAAGAAACTTGGGAAAATATCGATAGCTGAAGATTCAGGTATATCAAGTTACAGTCCTGCTAAAAGTTACAAAATTAATACTAAAGAAGGTCCAAAAACTACTACTATTACTAAGAGCATGAAAGATAAAGTCAACTCTAAATATTCCCAATTAAATGCCGACAAGAAACTTACCTTTTCTCAAAATAAATCTTATGAGTTGTCCTTGAAAACTAAATTAAAATCATCTAAAGAAAATATTGCTCAGAGCGAAAAGAATGCCAGCATTCCAACGACACCATCCAAAAAATCTTCTACTTTATCGATTAAGAAAGATGCATTAAACGAAAAAATTCAGCTAGCATCTTCTAATCGCTCTAAAGCTCGGAAAGAAATTAAAGATAACTCTAGAAAAATCGAATTAAAATTACCATCAGACCGAGCCGTGACAAAGCAACCTTTAAAGAGTTCTAGTAATGTAAAGCAGGTCGCTGTTACCGAATCTAAAATGATCTACACAGTCTCCAATGTTCATAAATTGACTTTTACTGACAATCGGACTTTATCTAAATTAGGATCCCTCGGTTCCCAAGCACGTTTGGACCATGTCGGTGTAGGTAAAATGACTGTTTCTGATAATGTTAATAAAAACACTGTTAAAAAAACTATAATGGATAAAGAATCTAAAAATAGAGGCATTGTTTCTAAAGATGAGGCCGTAAAAATGAAAAAGATTTCTTCTAATTTAACAAAGAAAACAAATACTTTTATTAAGACTCAAGTAGATAGTGAAACGTATAAATCTACTGCTAATAGAACAACAGTTACTAAAGGATACATGGCTTCTACGTTATCTAGAAATATGAAAATCGATCCTTCTATTAAAGTAGTTTCGTCCTCTAATGAGTCGTCTCCTAAACACGTGGCTAAAATTAGCCGGTCAAATTTGCTTGAAGCAGAATCAAATCAATCTAGAACTTACTCTCCTGGAAGAACAACATACAAAAGAACACCTTCACCTTATTCGAGAAGATCTAGAATATCTAGTCACGATGCAAGTATTTCGTCATCTGAAGACGTTTCATTTAAAAAACCCCTTCGAGGCCCGATTTCAAGTAACTCACAGAATATTTTATCTGGAGGAGACGTGACTGATAAGCGTTTAAAAAAATCAATTAATTATTCATTAAAAGCTACTTATAGAAAGGAGGACGGGGACAAAGCGTCATCTGAAAGTTCGAGTAGAGATGAGAAAGTAGCTAAAAAAACAGTGACTGCAAAAACTTCAGTACCATCGAAAGTTAAAACTACTGAATTTATGAGCAAAGAGAATAAAACCGAAAAGTCGGTGTCACATGAGAAGGTGCCCACTACTACAAAATATACAGCCTCAAGAACAGTCACAATGGAAATTAAATCTGAAACTAAGCCGTTAACGCAAAAAGCAAGTACTCAAGTAGTCACTAAAACTGGGATGAAGATTCGTCAAGATAAAATTT
Source organism: Microvelia longipes (assembly GCA_018340805.1). NCBI lineage: Eukaryota > Metazoa > Arthropoda > Insecta > Hemiptera > Veliidae > Microvelia > Microvelia longipes. The sequence continues at coordinate 38,681,197 of JACMZG010000022.1, read as the reverse complement.
CCCGATTAAGTTCTCCAAATAAAGTGCTACCTGAGAAGGCCTCTCAGTCAAGGATCCCTCTTTCTTCGTCATCTAGAACATCTAAGAACTTAAGTAAACCTGATATCTTGACGAAGCGTCGTACTGTGTTAAAATCAGAAGAATCAACAGTTGTAAGTAATGTTGGTAAATCCAGTGAGGAACTTTGTAATGAATTTTTGGAAAGATCATCTGAAGATAAAGTCTCAAATATAAATGATAACAAACATGAGTTACCAGATTCAGAAGACAAAGAAGAAGCTCTTAGTGATAAATCAAGTTCTCAAAGTAATTCTGTTGAAATATCATTTAGTAAATGTTTAAATACAGAAGAACCGATTAAGAGAGCTTCTTCCGCTCCCAATGAATATGGAAGGCCTAGAAGTGGTTCTTTCAGAATCATTGATTCCAACAGATTGACTCCAATTCAAGGACCGATGTCCCTTCCATCAAGTCCTAAAAAGATTCGACGATCTGAAAATACTGGTGATTCGTTATCGCGACTTACTTCTGAAGTTTTTACGAGGTTCAAACACGCGACGGGATCCATTGAATTTATATTTAAAAAACCTGAAACCGTTAAAAGAGAATCTAGAACAGACTTAAAATTAATTGATGTCGGTGAATTATTAGCTAGAGACAAAAATTTGTTAAGACAATACGGACAGACAACGACTGCATCCCAAGAAATTTTAACTATTATTGGGGACGGAAAATCTGATGGCAGTGCCGATGAAAGTTCATCTGATATTGGCGAACGAAAAAAGAAGTCTAAGTTCAGTTATACTCAAATTGATATTCATGGTAAACCGTCAGCCATCGTTTCAAGCGAACGATTCTCTCCCGTTCTCAGAGTTCGTTCAACAACTCCTGAAAGTGTCAGTGGACAGATTTACTCGGACGAATCTAACAGGTCGTCAGGTAAATAAATACTGCTTTCAGTGTCTCCTCATCATCAACATATGGTCAGCATGATGAGCAAATGGTCCTCACTTTTTAATTTGCTTTGTAAAATATTTTTCTGTTCGTAAAATTACATTAGTAATACATTTTTTAGAAGATAGACTTTAATATAGAACCCACAACACATATATATTCATATTACATTTTAACACTCATGTTTTTATTTCAAAGCATTAATTCCTTTTTTAAGTAAATTTTACTTATTGAATTGTGATTGAAGACAATCAATGTATAATTACCAGCCTCTCTTACGAGGCTTGCTTGTTGTATACGGCTAATGTAAAAGAACGAACAGATTTCATTATAAATGTTAAAATTAGTTGTCAAAAGAAAAATACTGTTAAGCTTTGTTGCCAACGCATTTACGTTTCGTTTCTACACTTTTAATAAATATGTTTTGATATTTAAAATATAAAATCAACTTTTTAATAAGCTAATTCTTGTTAAGTACGACATAGACCACGCGAACTTACGACAAATGTATGACAATATATTTCAGAGATTTAAAATAGATATTTTCATTGTATGTTTATAAACTTATATTTGATTACTATATGATATTTATCAAAGGCTTCTTTTTGTAATAAATTTGGGACCTAATTAGAAATTAGATACATTGAAAATCCATTTTTTACTTTTTTTCTTAGGGAAAATAACATATTTGAGACTTATAGACGAATTTAAAAGAAGTTAAAATGAGTGGAACAAATGTGCTTGATTCAAAAGGACAAAACTTTTTACCTCCACCTGCAATATTTCTTTCTGAAGCTACTTCTGATGGCGAAGAAACTGGGGAGGAAGCAAAAGAAAATAAAGGACCGAGGTTAGTGAAATGCGAAGCGGTCCTTACAGATGTTGAATACTCATCTGATGAAGAGGTTGATGTAAGAAATTGTGCGAGTCCAATCGCTGTCAACTGCTCCTCGGAATCACAAGTTGTTGAGAGGGTGTTTCAGCCTAAATCACAAAGAATTACTGATGAACTGACTGACACAGAAAATATGTGTGCTTCCGACGACGAAGATCTCTTAGATAATTATGATGATATTAAAGATAATGAAATCGATGTTGGAGAGGAAGGAGTTGTTACCATATCAGATAAAGTTAAGACGAATATAAAATCACGCAATAGATTTGGTAATTTATCGAATAGAAATGTCGATATCAAGTATCCTCGAAATGGTAGCAATATTAATCGGATAAATCATACCGACTCCGGTGGAAAAAATTATTTGACTCCTGTTAATAAGTTAGCCAGAAAGAAAAAGAAGAAAGGGAAAGTTTTGTTGGAGAGTTGTCTCACGGACACTGAAGACGTTGATGTACCATCGGATGTCGATGAAATCAATAGAAGCATAAAAAAGGATGTTTCTTATACTATGTTTCCTTCTGAGAAAGAGGAGCAAGAATATACCAACAGGATCAAACACACGTCCTCTGTTAGAGGATCTGAAAAGTATACGTTTGTTGAATTTCTTACAGACAATATTGAGGAAAGTGGTGTCACTGATATTGATGATATAGCGTACTCAGACTGTGAGGATGCTTTAGACAGTGTCAAAGAAACAGAATATGAGGTCGATTTCTCTAATGTGATCAGTAACAAAGAAACTTTTGTTCAAGGAACTCCTGAACGCAAGTTCAAAAAGAAACGGTTAGCAAAATCAGATGACGAGATTAGAAAAGATAGATCCAGACCTCCAAGGAGCCCGGTGAATAACTATTTAACTATAGGTAAACAAAAAGGAAAGACTAACGACGACATTTCATCTGCATTAACTGACACTGAAGATCTGTATTCCTCCGATGTGGATTGTGGGTCGAGTAGACCGAAATGTCCAACGCCCGAATTCGCTTTTTACGAAGATTCTACTGTATTCCAAAATGAAAAGTTAACAATACTGCAAGCTTTAGAGGCTTTAAGTGACGCCGACCCTCTGACTGACTGTGAAGAATTACTTTTAACTAGCAGTCCTAGAAGGCCTAAAAAATCTACCAGCCATTTAAAAATGCCCCGTCTCACAATCGGTGATCAAATAGATGGAGTGACTGATACTGAAGAGTTATTTTTAAGTGACGGAAACGCTGCTCTTTCCGAACTTAGCGATACCACGGGAGCCGAATCTTGTTCTGAGACGGACGTAGAAATTTGTTCAAACCTGGGAGATTTTGATGAAATTAGATGTCGAGTGCCTTCTGTTACTCCGGATTGCATTAGGCAGTATGATAACACTTACATATCGAACGTGGAAGGTAGTGAAGCGTATTTGAAACAAGTAAAGGGCAAAAAATCTAGGTCTCTGTCCACTGGTCCCCTTGTCGTTGATAAAAGTAGCGTGTCACCTGGTCGAGATACGGATTCAGAAGATTTCCAAACTGAAGACGAAACTGCTGAAGAATTTACCTATAATCGCGCTCTGACCCCTTCCAATTACTTTGAAAAATTTAACCTTGAAGACGAATCTTCTAGCATTATCCACGAAAAGAATACTCGATCTTTTCAAACTGACGGCGCGGAATCTCTCCATATTAAAGGCGCTTCGTATCAACAGGAACCTGTGACTGATTCTGAAGACATTGGTTTACTTGACTAAGATACTCAGGTAATATCATTTTCATGTGACCACACTTTAGGCCGAATTTATATAGACTTAGTTTGTTTTAACTGTAGGAAAAAAAGATAATAATTCTATAAAATACTGCATCGTCCGAAATAAATTATGTATATTTATCAAGAATGAATAAATCAAAATTATATTTGATTCCACTAAGCAGTTTATGAATTCGGCTAGTAGAATTTAGAATGCTTGCACATCACTAAATACAATCATTGGCACTATATATCATTCAATAAACCGTCTTCAAACAAATTCATTATTACAAATTCATGATTCCCAGTATATATTATTTCAGACAATTGGCGTTGGTAATTTTTAATACTAATAGGTAAATACTTCTATAACACAATTAAATTTGATTATTTTTTTAAACGAATATGCATTCTTATGTCATCGTTGTGGCGTTATTTTATGTCAAAGGACTTGTGAACAGATCTCTAAACGAACTTCAGCTGATCATTTTTATTGTCCAAAATGTAACTGGATTACTGAGAGATTTTATACCGACCAAAGTAAGAACTACTGAATCTTACCTGCAGCAATACGGAATACAATTTTCAAGGATATAATGATATTGATTTATATAGTATACATTACGATCTTTTTGGATAATCATCAATCATTATCCTCTCAGACATTCCCCAGCTGTTAATGGTATTCTTTGATTGAATTAAAAAGTAATTGTTTGGAAGGTAACTGTTTTTTTTAAACGACTGATATTTTAAATATTCAAATGATATTTTATTATTTTAATTATTTAAGCAAAGACAGCTTACAGAATCAGGTTTCTGGTCGTGAAACGGTTAAATTTAATCTGTAACTGCTTGTTGCATGACTATGCATGTTTTTTTGTTTCGTAGTACTTGTGTTTTTTTGTTTAAAAACTAACATCTTTTTATGGTTCCTTCATTTTTATTTTTAAACCCTCGGATTAATCTCATAGGTTATTGAAACCTAATCTCTTAGCCTGTACCCTTTGCAAAAATGTAATAATTGGTTTATTGAACCAATCTTAAGGTTATGTGTCAAATTTCATGAATGAAGTAAGCATATTATGGTTTTTGTGTACCACCTAAATAAAGGACTACAATGTAATCTTTATTTAGCAGAAGCACAGATCAGCTCAGAATAAATGTTTGCTGTGCTACCATTCAATGATAGTTTATGTTTATCACAATGGCCTCATCAAGTTAACGATAACTTTATCGTTTCGCTTTTATTAGATGATAAAAATGTTGCAATAATTTTTCTCATCCTCTTAATAGAAAAAAATCTGTTATGATCTATTACGAACATAACTTCCGCGTTTTTGCAATGAAGATCCCTTCGAGGAACAACAAACCTTGAAGGGGCCTTCATCGGAAGACTTTAGGTCTTCCGATGAAGGCCTATATAACATAAAGGTTAGCTTTATGACAAAGACTCTTTTCGGAATCAAAAAATTTTTGGGGATGAGAAAAATTATCAACCAAAAGTAAAAATACCTTATGTGGATATTGCTCTCAAGTTTTATTGATGAATCTAGTTAAGATTAACCTTTAATTCCTTTAACTCATTTATGATCAGAGGTTAATATCTGACTCTTCCAAAATTAATCAGTCTAATTTTAATTTGCAACCAACGGAATGTGAAGTTTAATTGCTAGATGTATTATATTTTTCTAAAACCAGAACTAGCCTATTTTGAATGAATTATTAAATAGTAATGCGAATTTAATGTATTTATATATATATATATATACATTAAATTCGCATATATATAATATATATATATATATATATATATATATATATATATATATATATATATATATATATATATATATATATATATATCAGACCGATCTTTTGTTATTTTAGTAAAACTGTTAATGTTTGGAAATTTATTGATACTAACCTAATAATATATAAAGATATATTATTAGAGGGAGCATAACCTATATGTTAAGAGGCTTCTTTTATTAGCTTTCAAGGTCATAATAATTCAAACATTGTTAGCTTTTCCCACATTGTTTCAGTTTCGTTTCGCATTTTAAGCTTACTATGAGTTACTGTAATTGTGTGCTGTTTAATTTGATATTAATAGCCGCAAGAGATCAGGGTACTTTTCGGTGTTTAAAAATTCAACCGATAGGGCCTCTCTTGTGATGATATTTCTATGATACAAAAAATGTGAATCCTGCTCAATATGTTGGTATTCTGCTCCTTTTGAGAATCTGATTTAACCTCTAATCAAAGAGACTTATACTATATAGAACAATTTTCTTTGCCTCTAATCAATAATGATTACATAGGGACTCTAGTCGCCCAATATGCAGTCCTTTGAATTAAAATTCTTTTTAATTAATTAATTGTTTGTTTATTTTTTAACCTTTTTTAGGAAAAGTTAAAAGTCCAGTGCAGATAATTCCGGATGATCCTTGTAAGTATACACTAACGTAAATAATTTGTATTTTTACTGCTGACATTATTTATTCACATTGTACCGTTTATATCACATTTTCAACTGCTGTTCATTGTTTTCACTTTTTTTACTACTATTATTCGTGTTATACTATTTCGTTCCCTTTGTATTGCATTTTTAAACATGATGATCTTAAATCTATTTTAGGCTTTAACAAATTTTTTAAAAATTAGGCTTTTAAATTATTTTTAGAAATAGTTTATTGTTGGTATTCATAGTTTTAAATTGTGTATACAGATAAGCTATTTTTATTATAAGTTTTAATAATGATAGTTTTTGTTTAATTTATATTTTAATTTAGTCTTACTTTTTAGGAACAAACTTTTTATTGGTCAAATGGAGCTTCTACTTATTATTTTAATTTATTTTTCCTTTAATTTAAGTATTTTCTTTACAGTTGTTGAAAATTCATTTTTAATCGGAGATTTCCCTACAACACCAAGAAATATTTCTCAAGCCATGAATATTGTTAACCCTAAAGAGCAAAATATTGATCATAATGAAAAATCTAATGACCCGTTTTTGTCAGAGACATCCGGTAGTCCAAGTATATTCCGAAGCGCAACAGATTACGTTGTTTTTGACGATGAAGATTGGGACACACAGGATGTTGTTGAATTTAGTGACGTTACCAATAAAATTTTACCTGGTTCGGCCCCTTACGTACCTGAAAAATTTCAAGAAGATATTTCGACCGGGGAACTTCATCAAGAAAAGGTTACGGTTTTTGAAAAACCAGGAAAAAGAACAACTGTTACTGAGTCTGTGACAATTAAACCAGGGTTTCAGGAAAATCTGTTTGCTGCTTTTACACCACCGAATTTTGACTCTTTTACGCAACCAATGGTGACTGAAACAAAAACAATTACGACGGTGACATCAGGTGATTTCCCTGACATAACCTTCCCTAAAGAAGAAACTGAAAAACATTTCCAGACATTCGTTGGTCCTGAAAATATTTTTAACTTTAATGATTTATCTAGAACTTCAGAAAAATCCACCCTCGATAGAAATCAAACCGAATCCAAGCCGGGATCAAATTTTAATGTCGACGATAACCTTAAATTTATTATCGATTTTGCCGAATCCTGTAAACCGGAAACTAAAATAAATGAAAACAACGATAATTTGGTGGAAATTGTCGATGTTACTGAAGAATATGTGCCACCAGTTCCTACAACTCAAGATAAATCAGAATTAATTAAAAAATTAGACGAATGTCTTTTAACTGGAGACGAATTTAAACCGAGACAGAAATTCGGAAGAAAAAAACAAGAAAGCGGCACAAATAAGCATATCGATAGGGAGGAGATCTCTGTTAATATACCGTCTGTGTCCTCTCATAATTCTGAAATTATACAAATTCTGGATAATGAACATAATTTAAAATTAGAAGATGAGCTTGATTTGTTGGACAAATTAGAAGATCAAATTAAGTTGTTAAAGGAAGAAGAAACGAAAATGAAAGATATTAAAGATGAATTACAGCGTGAGGGAGATGGAATTTCTATGACTTCTGAAGTATTTTTTAATGAAAGTATGCCTGATGTCAGTAGAATTGAAATTCCCATTGCTAAAGGAACGGATGCCATTACCAAGGGAAGTTCACTCGTAGAGCCTCTGATGGATACAAATAATGTAATGCCACTTGTTGAATCAAATGTACCAAGCAGCCTGCTGGTTGCCAATGACGATATCGTGAGAGTCATCGAAGAAGCACAACTTGTCCTGTCTCAAGACCAACAATCAAAAGAAGAACCAAACGGAGAAGACAATAAGAAAAAGAAGAAAAACAGGAAAAGACGTGGCAAGAAAACGAAAGATGATGAAGAAAGTGAACAAATGAAACACCCATATTCTGAAGGTAATAAGTAACAACAAATTCAAAATATTTGAACTTTCAGACGAGAAACTTTTCAAGAAGATGCTCAAGTACAAGGCTAAATACTAGAAGGTATTAGTTGTGTGTGATCCCAATCGCTTTTCTTCCTTGCTGTCAACTAACCAATAAGGCGCATTAATATGTTGATGACCTAGCGTTGAAAGAATAGTTCTTTAAATAACAATTCCTCATCTAACACATTTTAAATTATTTCTTATATATTTTTCTAATTTTCTTAACGCTTAATTTATCCTTGTTATTTTTATGTTTGCTTGAGTTTATTAGAAAAAAATAGGTCTTACTTTACCAGATGCCGGTTATTCCATGTTTATGTTTAATATATATCAACACGTCATACCATTTAAGTATATGGTCTACTTAATTTTGGTCCAGAATTCGTTTGAAGCATGAAAATTTAAATTTTGGGAGCACTTCACTGGCACAATACATGGTTCACAAAAATAATAATTTTTCAATTTGTTTCATGTAAACACGTATTTTATTTATTTTTGTTCATCAGTTCAATGAACATGTATTAAGTATGTCTTTATATCTGTAATGATTATTTTTAAAATAAATAATTGTATCATAACTTTTGTTTCACACGAAAAAATTACAACTCCCCAAACAATTTTCTAAATTTATGCTGCGTACGGCGTTTGCCAACGTGTCATAGCTAACTATACAATACCTTAGAAAAATTAACTCTATATTACTATCAACAAAAGAGTATGAGTTGGTCTTTTTAATTATTTGGTGATGTTGCGTTCACATCAAAAATTGTGACGTTCGCTGCCAATGTAGCATTCCAGCTTAAATATTAGTCAAGGGCTACTATATTTATAATGCATCACATTTATAATATTGTATAGTATATTACATTATATTTATAATATACAATACATTATATTTATAATTTTGAATATATTATATTTATAATTTACTATATAATATGTATAATTAGTATATATTATTATGTGTATAATATTATGCAATCCTTGAATTTGTTATACTATTTTCTCAATTTATTTTCACCCAATGTGTCCCTGTTTTCGAATTACTTATATTTCCATCGTATTGTATTTCTGATAACGTTATTATATTATTTATATTCGATATTATATTATTATTATTATTCCATTTCTTCTTTCAATTAATATTACTTGTTCGTAACATATTTCTCATTCATCATTAATGTATGTTAACTTTATTTTCTCCAAAACAATCATAATAATAATAATTATTCATCATTTCAAGAAAAATAGGTCTATCTGTGAAGATTTAAATTTAATTAGCAAAGTATATTTCAACCTACTGTAGGTTGTTAAGAAAGATCATTGACACTCAACAAAGATTACAAATAAGATAAAAGTGAGAGAGTGACTCCTTAAAAAGCTCCCTTACTTTTATTTTAAGTCTTTAATCTTCGTAAACTTATCCTAAAGACTTATTAAAGAAATTATACCCTTAACTTATTTTTCCCAAATTTTTGAATTTTTAATCTTCGACTAGTCTTTCTTCTTTCTATAAATGCCTATTACTGAAGATGGACTTTCATTAAGTTGAAAACTTATTACAGTTTTGAAGGTTCTGGAAAGTCTTTTTCCGTTCATCCTGCATGAATTCAACTAACTTGATCGTTATTATTATCACAGTTTCGTTTTGATTATTATTATATTTTATTTAAAAGTTTTGATTTATTTGAATAATAACAAGTTTTATAGTCATCATGTTCATTTGTTTTAACCAACATTATTGTCGCCGAATAAAAAATTTCATTCTCAACTATGTTGTATTTTTATTAACTGATTAATAAGTGTTAAAATGCAAGCAAACCGTTAAAGCGATATGATCAAACCTTTGGGTATCAAAGATTAAGTTAGCATTAAAAAACTGTGAATTAAAAAAGTCTTTTGCAGTTTTTTTCACTTTGTACATTTTGAAAATGTGTTTTTTAGATTTAAATAATGTTTACATTATTCCTTTGTGGTTTGCTTGCAAAATTTTGAAACGGTAAATTTGTATTACTTGTCTTGTTCACTAAAAAGTGGAGTGGTTTGATGTGTTTAGTTTTATGTATTTATTTGTCTTGCAGCTAACAAAACTAATGAGGGAGGAGAAGATGTTGTTCCGCCCATTCCTAGTCCTAGACTTATCCAATCTAAAACTCCCTCTCAATCCTCCGCTGAGGAACCCGACAATTACCATTCCAAAAAGTCTTTCTGGGAAAATATTTCGTCTTCTGTCGAAGAGGATACCAAACTTAAGGAGGCTGTCCACCCTCCACCTGTTCCTAGACCACGATTGAGTATCTCTTCTAGTCAAGTTAGCGAAGATGTTCCGGACAAATTTACGAAGTCGGACTATTCAGAGGCTTCCGGTGTTTCGGAAGTTTCTGCAATAGACGCTTCGGATATTGTACGTTCAAGTGTGTCGGCTACAGCCGAGCATGTAGTCTCCGAACATACAGACGAATGTACTGACAATCAAGCGGTTGACAGTGAGTCGGAAGTTGAAGATAGGATTAAAGATCTCGACTTTGATCGTAGTGAATCGTCTGAGGTACCCGCACCTAGGCCTGCTTCTATTTCATTACAACCTAAAAGAAGTGTTGAACGATCTGTTTCCTTACCTGCCAATTCGACCCACGATGAAACCATGTCTTCCGTCCAAGAACGAAAACGACTTTTCGAAGAGAAAATTAAAAAAGAAATGGTTGTAGAACAGTTAATGACGCAAGTGGAAGAAGAATCGCCTCCTGAATACAAAGCAATCGAGCAGCTCACTGAAAGAACGCCAACAGATCCTGAATATATGGCTTCGAGACAGATACATACTCATATATTCGAGCATGAACTAGAAGAGCAAATTGAGCCATCTCCACCTGAGTGTAAAGAAATATTAGAAACTGCTGTTGTACACCAGGATCGTCAGGGTACTATAGATTCTTCGGTAACACACACAGTAGCTGGAAAAACTGGACCATCTTTATTGACTAAAGAAAATTTAGAATTAAAAGAAACATTAGATTCACGATCAGCAAGCTCATGCAGCAATAGCTCTTCTAAACGAGATATGAGTAGCAGTGCTGCTGAAATAATGCATTATAAGAACGATGTTATATCTAAACCTTCTGATTCTCTTGAAGTTCATATAGACAAAAGTGAACTCGAAGAAAATGAAAAACTCAAAGAGTGTGATGATTTTGAAAAGGCTGATTCGTCATCATTACGCTCTAATAATGTTGTTTCTCAAATGGATGGCAAATTTCCTACTGGAGGGTCACGTTCGTCAAGCAGAGGAGAGAGTGTAGACACATTTTCCGAATCAGATGTAACACCTGAAGATGCTAGGTTCAAAGAGCAGCACATATTTCAAGAATGGGAAAAGGATGTGGTCAAAAAATCCGAAAACAATGAAATGGGCAATATTCAAGTTCTTACTCCGGAAGAGCATATACCCGACACTGTATGGGAGGTTCCTGTCCAGCAAGAAATGGATCAAGCAGAAGAAGTTCAGTCGATGCCTACACAACAGGTTCCGACCACTCTTAGTCTGAACGGCAAGTCTGGTTATTCGGAAGTTGTTGAAAAAATTTCGTCTGACGAAGCTAAAGTAGTCGCTGAATCTCTTATTGAAGATATTGAAACAGAAATTGTTGTCAAAGAATTAACCACGCCTGATAAAGCCCCTGCTTCAGAGTTTTGTGGCAATGGTGAAAGTTTAGTTCAAACTCATGGAACTCTGGATAATTCGAAGCGAAAGATTGAGCATATGATGCTTTCAAAGAGAACTGACACAGCTACATCCAGTATGGATATTACAGACGAAGACTTAAGAAGCAGCGGAGTTGAAACCGATATCTCTCCCTTAGAAAGTCATGGAGCCAAACTTCTCCCTCTTGAATATAATAGCGAGGCTGAAACGGTTGAAGAGTTAGAACATCATGATGAAGTTTTGTCTAAAGTAGATTACATTGAAAGCCAAAGTAACAAAGATATTGTACAGGTCGATGTTGTTGAAAAAACTTTAGCTGAAGTCAGAGAATCGTTAGAAGCTGTGAAGGAAGAACTTATTGAAGAAAAGAAGAAGAAAAAAGATAGTATAACTAAAGAATCTCCGTCCGAATTCGAAATTAAAGGAATTACTTTAGAAAAAACTTTTGATGAATCCATTAGTGAACATCATCATGAGGACATTATTCAGACTCTTGATGAGTCCGTCCAAGAGGAAGTAATAACAGTTACTGAGACTGAGGCCTCGAGAATTTTGATATCTGAATCCGGAATGTTTTCTGAATATAAAGATGAAATAACAATTGATATTTCTAAAAAAGATTCGAAGGGTGATAGTGATTTCTCAGAAACTATACAAAGTGACGATGCTTTAGACAGTGAAGTTAAAGAAGTGTCACGTGATTTTACAGAAGTAAGGGTTATACATTCTGATAAGGAAGTGAGTGAAACGTCTGAGATTTTGTCTTCAAAACACGAATGTTCTGATATAGTGTATTCGGAACAAATAAGTGAGCCTGAATCATCAGTTAAAGACAGTAGTGTTAAATCAATAGTTCAGGACGTTTCTTCCATAGTTTCACCATCTGATACTATTAAGTCAGATACTTCTGTTAGCCAGCATGTAGATAGTAAACTAGAAGATTCGCCTGTTAGTAAAACCGAGTTTAATTCAGCTTTAAGAGCAATCGATCCGAGATCAGGAACAGACTATTCGAGTTCTGGTGAGAGTCATTATCACTCTTTTGATCAAAATTCTGATAGTGGTCATACCAGCAGTAGGCCTCTGTCTTCCGATGTTGAAGGCTTACTTGCTAATATTGGTGTGGCCACAGGGTCTTCTGAGTATGAATCAGCAGCAACACATGCATTGTCCTCGCATTCATCAGCTGTTACCTCTCACGATTTTCAAACAGCAATTAGTTCTCTCAGTTCAAAAGACTCGATGAAATCATTTGACTCTGAAAGTTCTGGCAACTTAGCTAGTTTAGAGGTTTCTAGCGAAGCGTCGGAAACGTTAGTTCCTTCGGCTATGGAATTGGAAAAAGATATGGATTACGTTTCTAAGATTTCCACTCTAGGTCATACACTAGCAGAAGATAGTACCCAAATAGATTCGGATATTTATGATTCAGTCAATAAAATATCTGAAGACATTGTTAGTCTTTCGGAATCTCAGAATAGATCAGTTAGTATGGATTCGGGTGATGATATCTCGGAAGAAGAAATCGATCATCTTGATAAGAACGAAGAGCCAGAATATGCTAAGAGGATGAAACGGTCTATTGAGATGACGTTTCACCCTGAACCCAGGGCTATAGTGAGTGATAGTGCTATCACTGACGTAGGTTCCCACGAAGACAAAATTTGCTCTAGCTTAGACGATGTCGGTAGTTTTGCTTCAAGTTTCTCAGATGCGCCAACTGTTGTTGCCGGAAATGCTGCTTCACATTCTAGCCACTCTGACGAATTGAGTTCTTCTCCTCATTCTGTTAAAACTTCAATCAAAGAAGGCAGCAGTTACGAGAATGTATTTATAATGGAAGACACGGGATCTAGGAAATCTAAATCGCCAGAAGACGAACCTATTATTTTTGAGCCTAAAACAGAGGAATCTAGATCGGCCTCTGCCAGCCCACCCGACAGCGAAAACAAAAAACGTGCGGGACATAAACGCAACGGAAGTACAGTGTTTATTCCTACTTCGCCTCAGATATCCACGAAACCATTAGAAGAAATAAAAGAAGTAGCGAAAAAGGTACCTGAACCAATTGTAATATGTGACGATGATAATATGTTAGAAAATATTCGCAGCCCATCGTTTACTGATTTATCTCCCGAAGATCGTAAAATCAGAGAAGAATTGATTGATGTTTGTTCGAGTAAATCTCCAGTCTCTGTTAGTCCTTTTCAAAGACCCGAAACTCCTGAGCCTCAAGATATCTTTGATACTAAGTTAGATCAGTACCTTTCTAAACAAAAAGATATTTATGAAACAACGTCTGATGTTGACGAATACCTCGCTAATGTTCCTCCAGATGATTCATATATTTGCACTTATACAGCTGATACTCCTGACGAAGTTTTGGAGAACCAAGGATTTGTTGAAACTCAGTACGATCCTAATTCTGGAGATATACCTGGTATAACTATTACTGAGCCTGATCCTTTATCGCATCAAGCTAGTTGTGAAAGTAATGAAGAATTAATGGCAATTGGCACATCTGGTCCTGCTACTGAAACCTGTTCGAGAGAAACTTCTCCAGAAACATTTATTGAAAAAGAAGTAGATATCGACACTGGCGCAGAACCTTCAATAATACTAGAAGAAAATGAGAGTGGATTGGAATCATCAAGCTTTTCAAAATCTGAAGACAAAGGTGCCTATGACTTGAGGTTTGAAAGCAGGCCTGATTCGGAATCAATGACTGATTCTCCTACCAGTGATTCCTTTGAGTTGGTAGAGAAACCCGATATCTCAGACGAATTTGTTATAATAGAGGAAGTTGGTAAAGAGGCTGAAGAACAAGATAAAGAGGGCAAAAGTGTCCGGATACAATCTGTTCCAATACCAAGATCTAGAATTCAAGAAGATGTCAAAATTTCCCCGCCATCTACTGAAACCAAGCTAACAAAAATTAAATATTACGCTGAAGGGTGTGCTGAGATCGATGGAGCCCCTTTCCCTATTGAAACTGGTAATGTTAATGATATTTTAAGTTCAGAAATAGAAAGCTCTCCACCATCAGATACTGAAGAACCTGCATATGAGCAAGAGGTGGAGGCTAGCAAAAAGTGGATGGAAATGCAATTTCAGGGAGAGCCAGCTGCTGTTGTTTATGGCTACGGAATAGAATTAGGACCTCTAGAAGACATAAAAGAAGAAGAATTAACTGACTTCGAAAATAGTAGCAAAATTGGCAGCATGGGTAGCCAAGTAAGTCAATCAATTGGAAGTTTGGGTAGTGCGGGCAGTATCGGAATCAGTAGTACACCAGATTACGATGTTCTTGCCGGACGGAAATATTTCTCTAGATCTGGAGAACATGATGATGTATCAATGAGTTCACTACAAGAATTCGAAAAATTAGAAAGAATGGTTCAACTAGAGTCTTCGAAAAATAGATCTTCTGGGTCACAGGATTCTCTAACTAGTTCAAGTAATAGTAATAAGAAAGTAGGAAGTCGTAGTGGTGGTGATGATTTGTCCCTTGCATCCCTAAAAGAGTTCGAAGGTCTTGAAAGTGCATGCATAGAAGCTGTTAAAATAGAGAAGAAAGCCAAAGCTGAAGAGGAGTCTTTGCTCTCTGAAATAGAAGAGGGACACGAAAGTCAAGCGTCTGAGTCAGAAAGTTGTATAACTATATCAGCTGTGGGAATGGCTAAAGGAGAATCAGAGGAAGAAGAAGTGGATAATAGGATGTTTGAAATAGATGAAATAATCAAGCAAGCTCAAGCTAATGTTGAAAAAAGTCCTGTAGATTTCTTTAAAACCACATTAACTGGACCTCCTCAACAACCGGCTAACAAGTATGATTCATTAGAAGAGGTTGCCCGAGTGCCTGACTTGGATTTGGATAAGCCTTTTAGTTTTGCTGCTCAGCTGTCCAACACAGAAAGAAAGTATGAAATCGACGAAGAATTAATGACAAGTTCTGACTCATTAGACCTTAGGACACAAATATCTAAAATGAGTAGTAGTGGTACAGAATCGCTTGATAGGTCTAGAAGTGGTTTATACAAACGCCCCGAGTCCCATATAGAACTTACTGGCTCTAATAAATCCCAGGATATTAAACCAGAGCTGATTGGTGATTGGCCCGAGTATATGAGTGACAATGAGTGTATTACATCTCCAATCAAAGATATATCTTCATCTTCACACCTGACAAATCAAACTATGCCCTCGAGATCAGATCATATGGGCAGTACTGAATCTCTTGACCCAACTAGTTCTAATGCTACTCATGCTACGTATCAGTACGAAACTGATTCTGTTATGTCATCTAGCTTTACGTCTGGAGATTCCAATACTATGGTTGTTGATCCCAGTGAAACTATGTCGAGGACTGAAGTTTGGTACGACGATGGTAAACCTTATGTTACTGAAATAATTGAACCAGGCGACGAAGAGTTCTCTCATATTATTCATAAAACAGTTGAAATGCCACCAGAAATATTTAAAGTCACATTTAAAGGAAAAGAATCCGAATCTGCTCTGGAACATTACATCGAGCAATTCCAGCCTGGTGAAGAAGTTTATGAAACTGAAGAAATAGGTAGTGACGGTAACGTTCATATTAAACGAGTTATTCAAAAAAGAGTCGTAATCAAACCTGAAGAGTTCGGTGATAGGGAACTAACCAAAGATGAACTCGAAGCTTATCTTAGAAAGCACACTGAAGGAATTCGAGCCGATCCTTTGTTATCTACTGAATCCTTAACGCAAACCCTTCTCCAATCCAAATCTCTTTATAAAGATAACACAGAACCCTTAATTAAGTCCTCAACAAAGGATATTACTTCCAAAGGTAGACCAACATAACCAATCTCTGCATGTTTTAACATTTTTGCATGCATTTTTAATGTGTGTATGTTTCTTTTTAATTACAATTTTTACTTTTGGTTTTCCACTCTTTATTAAGAATCACGTAGATATTAACACTGTTTATAAAAGGGTTTTCCTGTCTTAAAATCGTCTTAAAATTTTCTCCAAATTGGAATAATAAATAAATAGGGATCAAGTACAATGATAGATCAATTATTATTATCTTTCAACTTATATAAAGCTTATTTGTTTTTGACTGACTATTATTAGCATAAAATAATTAATATATACCTTTAGATTTTTATTTCTTAGATCTTTACTTTTCTAATTATTAGAAAATTGTGTTTCGGTTTTCATGTAGGGGATCTTTACTAGCTTGATCATGTCTGAATTGAAAAGGAAATAGATCAGGATCAAAGAAAGTGCTAATCAAAGAATTGTAATTCTAGTTCAAATAAAACTTTAGTATAAAAGCATTCATGGAGATACAGTTTCTTGAAAATGGCAGTGGCTCGGATAATAGAAAATTTTTGTTATTTTTCACTAAAAGTTGTTATACACAAGCAAGTTACAACTACTCCTCTTAGAACTGCTTGAGATTATCGAGTGTTTTACGATAGCTACTGCCATCTCTAAATACTTTTATCTCTATGGAAGCATAGGAACAATATCCTGTCTATTTACTGACTATAGATATAAAGTATATGGATATAATTGTATCAACTATTTATGTTTGCAAAACTTAGTTGTATCCAATGATATAATTTAGTATAACTAATTAAAGACAATGGCATCAATTCACTGTACCAACCTTGTAAATGAACAATGGATCTATTTTATTATCTTTTGAAAGTTCAAAATAGTTAATATTAATTTTAACTAAATCAAAATTGGTAAAGAAATACTGTCTTTTGATTTACAATATTTGGCTTGGACTGTTGTAGTAAATTGTTTTTATATTTTTCTGAGAGAGACTTGAAGTAGGAAAATATATAAAAGATTACTCAAACAATTAAAATTGAATTGCACAAAAATAAATAATAAACAATATAACAGTGTTATTTCAATATAACTAGTATTTCTAAGGTTTGTCATTCAATTTTGTAGAGCTGTATAAAGCAGCTAGATGGGTGGCTGCTGGTATTAAACTGGTTTTTCCTTTCTGGGGACGAGTAAGTCAGTTCAAAGATAAAATAAAGTATAAATTAGGTGATTTAAAATTACAAGGACAAGCTTACCAAGTTTACGGTGGTTAAGAAGAGTGAAGTGGTTCGATAAGGGCAAGAAAGGTTCTGAGATACCCTATACCCATTTTTTTAAATTTTCTCTATATTTCTACTCTTCTCCTTTACTCTGTTTTATTGTATTAGTTGTTCTTTCCTTCAGAAGTTCCTTTGTTGTATTTGTTGTTTCTATGTATCTTTACTTTATTACTCTCTTGTGTATCCGTATTAAATAAGGTAAAGGAAAAATCCTTTCAGCTAAAAGATAATACCTGATATCTCTATATCTCTAGTATTTAATATCTCTATCGATTCAAGTACTTCTGCTGAACGCCTTGGAATGTAACAAGCGGTGTGCTTTATCCGGAAAAAAACTTACATTATTAGACATTATTAATGGCTTGACGTAATGTCATGTCCTGCTCTGTTTTGGCAACGCACTGTCCCTTTGACAAGTTATGCTCTCATCTCGACAATATAGAAATTATATAGACACTATATATATCTATTTGTCATATTTTGTAAAACTCAAAAGTAGAATATGTAATCTAGTGAAAAATGTGATTTTATTGAAATAAAAATTGGTTTTTTGATGATCAAAGAAAAATCGTAATAAGTTTCTGAACAATATAAATTTCTATACAGTCATGATGCATTCACAAATAATAGATATCGCTGCTGTTTCAAAAGGGCAGCGAGATTCTATTAGTTCTTTACTGCTACAGCAATCAATACAACACTCTATTTGCTATAACGTAAAGAAATTTATTGATTTTCTAGTATTTTCAAGATGACAAATGTATGACAAATTATTAAACTATCAAATAAAATTAACAAATAAATAAAAATATTAAAACTACAAAAAAAATTTACGGCCACATGGACAATAGTTTTTATTTACACAAATTGATTACTGCTGTATTTTTATGTAATTTTACTGTACACTGCAAGTTAAGATTTGTGTTAAGTTTACTGGCCATAGAAGTAATTTGTTTACTGCCAAAGCAATAAAATTATGCTTTACTGACAATTTCCTGGCTGTTTGAAATGTAAAAGCCAGTTGTACAATGTTCAATATTGATTTTGTTTTATATTATGCATCATAGAAGATATACAAAATATAATAATTATAATTTCACTACAAATGTTAATAAATTTGTGCAGCACTCTCAGTTTTACTTAAGCAGAAGGTTCTGCTTTAATTCAAGATTTTGAATTTCTACTGTAAATTAGTAGAAGTTCTAAATTCTATTTGATATTCTCTATAGTCATAGTAATTTTTATCAAATAACCTTTGATAAAAATTATTCTTTTATTTTTAAATTGAATTTTAAATAAAATTCATCTTCTCCAAATAAATTTCCTTTCATTTTGTTTCATTAAGGGGTTCAGTTTGAATTTGGTATGATTTGGCTAATATCTACGAGACTGATGAAGTTACTATACCTGTTTTTCTTTCTTAGAGCACTCTAAGGCATCTGCTCTTTGTTAATTCATTCTTTTTGTTAATAATACCTTGATCAAAATCCTTTAGCATGTTGTGCATGTCTATTATTTTCCATTTATTTGTCTTCTTTTTCGGTCCTTCTCATAATTTATTGGATTCTATTTTTCTCCTCCGTACTCTTTCTTTTGTATTTCTTCGTAATTAAGTAATTGATTCTGTTTTTATTCTATAAAAAATTATTATTTTTTTCTTATGAGAGATTATTTGCATCTTTTTAATGTGTTTATAAATATTTTTGTTAATTTAAAGGGTTTTTATTTTTATTTTGATCAGTTGACATTGCACCAAAAAATTAGCGAGAGAATAATTTTTATTGGTGTATTCTGATCCCTCCTTGGATGATGAAGCTGGATCAATAGAATTTATTTCCTTAATGATTTTTGAATGGTTGTCAACTCTTAAAATTAAAACAAACAACTGTAGTAGCCTCTAGCGTACATGGAACAACAAAACAGTTCCGAGTCTGTCAAACTGTATTATTTAAGGAAAATGTTTTATCTTAAAATATTTGTTGTTTTTTAATGTGTTGGCAATTCTAATTGGAATGGCATCGGAAGCCCATTACTATTAAATATACAATAACTCAGCTTAAAGTGTGACATATAAAGTTGAATTGCATATTAACTCCTAGAGGCTAACTTGGTAGGAGCAAGTAGCGACTTTATCACAATTGCTCCATTCGAAGCAGATTTAGTCAGGGTGCTGCATTTATAATGTGCCAAAATTAAAATGGAATTCAAATTTTTATTATTATCATCAGCTACTTAATATACGATATTAATAACGATAGACGATGATTAATATATTCTATACCCATCGTAGCAAACTGGATATGAAGGAATTAAAATTATATTGCTAGGTACATAACTATTGCTAAGATTATTTTAAAAATTTCTTTTCTCACCTCAAATAAGGAACTGGAAGTATTGCATCTGCAAAAAAACTTAGCATCCAATTTTTTCATTAAATGTTGATATTTCGGCACCTACAGAGTCCAGAAATCGATAAATGTATGTGTGTGTATATGGATGTGCTCTTTTCTTGTAAATGAGCAATCAAGTTACTAGTTTCTTGTAACTTGTTTCAGTTTCAAGGAAATTTGGCTTGAAAATAAAGTACTATAAAAAAGCAAAGTGACTAATACTTAGAGAGAGGACTGAAGTAAAATAACTCAAGGTGACAGTTTAACTGGAAGTTTGACAGTTTCCATTAGATCCCATAACTGTACTTACTCTTACTAGAGACTCCCCATCCTTCTACAAACCCTATCGGAGCACATATTTATAATACACCCTACATACGGCATTTTTCAGTGAATTCACCTTAAAATCACTTTATTAAACAAATCCATTAAATAACGTTATACTTTATTCGTTACCCTGGGAATGATAAGCACTGTTGTATTCTCCCTCTAAGTATTAGTCTCTTTGGAGAGGAAAAATTAATCCAACATGACATTTCAAAATGGTTATTACTTTAAACTTTTAAAAAATCAAAACAAGCTGCCAAACATAGATCCTGTTATGACGGTAGATTTAAATAAAAGACCTCATAAAAAGAAGAACTTAATAATTATATTCTCGGAACATTACAATGGACAAACAGGTTACTTACAATTCGAGAGACAAAACGTGTGTGTGTGTGTGCAGGGTTGCCAACTCTACAGGGTTGACCCAAGCCTACTAAGGGCGATTTAAATTCAAATTTTATAAATGCACATACATAACATCACCCCTCCTTTTAAAGATACATAATTCAGTATTATTTAAAAAAAAAGTAAATATATAATAATAATTCTGTTAGCCTGTATTAAAATTATTTCTATATGTATTTCTTATAACTTGTTAATTTTATATGTTTTTCAATTACAATGTTATTTACTTATTTTTACTATGTTATTCTATTATTTGCAATGTAATTTATTATCTTACCATGTTATTTTACAATTTTATTTTATTATTTTACAGTGTTATTTATCAATTTTATTTTATTATTTTACAATGTTATTTCTATTATTTTTTTAATATCTATGTTATTTTATTTATTAATTTTTTTTACAAAGTTATCTTATTATATACAGTAATGTTTTCAAGTTATATGATTAAAGAAAAGAATGGAAACAATTTAACGTAACGTTAACTTAAAATTAGTTGTTCTCTCTCTCTCTTTCTCACTTTGAGTTAAAGAGATTGTCAAATAATTAGCACTAAAATTATTTTTTGAATCTAGATTTTCGAGATTTAATATTTGAACCATAATGAAATAGTTTGTAACTATTAAATTTATAGGGCCTTTTAATTATTCTGCCTGACTTGGTCATGTTAACATCAGGAAACCCTTTAAAGTTTGATTCATCAAAACTTGATGCTTCAGACATTTCAAAATTTACAGTTTTGTTAGGACTTGAGTTTTGACTACTATTTAGAGCCTCATGATGTATTTCTACACTATGACTAGTACTTGGCATACTCTTTTCAACCTTATTGTTATCTTTCGGAGTATCTAAACCAATCTCTGTCTGACTTTGTACAGGGATGGTAGCACTCGGTGTTTCAATAGATTTATGATGACTTAGATATTTTTGACTAGAATAGCTAAAATCTTGTTCATGCCAATCACTTTGTTTGTTATCTTGATTTACACTTGACTTTAAAGCACTATGCTTAATTTGACTAATGTGGACTTTTCTGACTAAATCTGACTCATCTAACTTGACTAAAAACACAGATGGACTGACACATAGCATAATTTTTCCTGTAAACCACTTTTATATAGCTTTTAACATGTTTCAAATTTATTAAGACCCTTTGACCAACTGTAAACGTTTTAATCTCTAGATTTTTAGAGGACTTTAATTGGAATTCATCAACAGACTGACGGATTGAACCATCATTACTATTTCCAAATTTTATTTGATATTTTTGGGTTCAATTTGTTAAATGGAGTATTTGGTTTATAATTTAACATCTTAACCATTGGTGATACACCTGTTACACTTGATGGTGTGGTTCTATATGAAAACAAAGTATCTGACAATCTTTGATTAATAGAAAGATTTTTATTAGACATGATGGATTTAATTAAGAGCTTCTTAAAAGTTTGTACGGAACGCTCTGCCAAACCATTCGGGTTATAAGGCGGTGATGTTAAGAAAATAATTTTTCTTTCGTTACAATTTTTAAATTCCTGACTTGAAAAAGGGGGACCATTATCGGTTACAATTGTTCTAGGGTAAGAAAATCTTGCAAACAGTTCATTTAACTTTAAAATTAATTCTTGACAAGAAGTCGATTTTAGAAAATAACATTCTATCCACTTTGAGTTAGCATCTGCGATTATTAAAAACTTTTTTTGTCCAAATCAAAGAAATCCATATGGATTCTCTCCCATGGATAACTAGCTTGAGGCCAAGGCCTTCTTTGAGCTTTACTATTGTATACTGATTTTTGTGTAGATTGACAAATTTTACACTGTGAGATAATTCTGTATATGTCATTATCCAGTCCAATCCACCATACATAGGATCTTGCTAACAATTTTGTTCTTAATAAGCCCGCATGACCATGGTGCAACATTTTTAAAACTTGCTCTTGCAAGGATTTTGGTATAACAACTCTATTACCATACATTAAACAATTATTGTTAATAAACAAATGTGACGTATTTTTATAAATATTTTCATATTATTGTCTGGTTTATAATTATACCAATCTGACTAACTAAAACTTTAGATAGCACAATATCTGTATTAGTGTGAAAGCTGACTTCCTTATACGAAACTAGGGTGTGTTGATAAATAAATAAAGTTACAATCATTTCTTCTACTGAATTGGTGCTAGGGAGTCTAGACAGCATATCCGCTTGAGGAATATTTATTCCCTTCTTATAACAATTTTATAATCATAAGCTGACAATAAAACTGCCCATCTAATCAACCTAGATGGTGCTACCTCTGGGATTTGTTTTTTATCACCAAACAGTGACACTAAAGGTTGGTGATCAGTGTATATGACAAATGAACGCCCATATAAATATTTATAGAACTTTTTAACCCCAAATACCACTGCTAGGGCCTCTTTATGAAGTTGACTATAATGTTTTTGACTAGGTGATAAAGTGGCGGACTCGAAAGCAATAGGATGCTCAACTCCATTAATAGTATGGCTAAGGACAGCTCCAACCCCATAAGAACTAGAATCAACCGTTAAATTAACTGGTTTCTTTGGATCATAAAAAACTAAAAGAGATTTTTCTGACAAGGAAGTCTTGCTTTTTGTAAAAGCTATATCACAATCAGATGTCCAATTCCAACGAACATCTTTTCTAAGTAAATTATGTAAAGGTTCAAGCAAGGTTGGGCACATAGGTATAAATTGTCTATAGTAGTTTAGCATAGCCAAGTATGACTTTAATTGAGTGACATTTGTTGGAACTGGTGCTGACATGATTTTTACAATTTTACTTTTTGACGGACTTTTTCCATTTTCAGCAATGTTAAACCCTAAAAATTCAATATTATTTACAAAACTCACTCTTCAATATTAATTTTAATATTGTGGTCATTTAATATGGCTAATACTGTATTTAAGGTTTTAACAAGATCTGCATAACATTTTCCTCCAAGAAGGATGTCGTCATAATATATTCTACAATTTTTAATGTTTTTTAATAAGGTTTCCATCAATTGTTGGAAGATAGCTGGAGCAGATGACAATCCGAACACTAGACGGTTAAAAGTGTATAAACCAAAGGGTGTATTTACTGTTAGCACCTCTCTATTTTTCTCATGCACCTCCAATTGAAGGTACGCATTTTTCAAATCGAGTTTACAAAAAATTTTGCAATCTATGAAGTCATTAAAAATATCCTCCGGCTTAGGAATCGGATATTGATCTACTTTTATTTGAGAATTAAGGCTTGACTTCTTAAAATCTGCACATATTCGTATTTCACCAGATTGTTTTGGAATACACAATGGGTGAAGCCCATGAACTAGTTTTAGTTTTGGATATAATGTTCAGAGACTCTAATCTGTCTAACTCTTTTTCACTGATTCACGCAATGCATACGGTATGTTATAACTCCTACAAAAACAGGATTATTATCTGGCTTCAGTATAATATTTGCTTTAAAATTTTTTAACTGGTTTTTCATATCTCTGAAAGCGCAAACGCTTTTGGGTATTTGACCTGTAGTTCTTTAAGGACAGTATTATTACTGAATTAGATTAACAGATAAGTTGACATTATTTATTTTATTTGTAAAAATAGTACACCAATCGGGGCAAATTAGGTTAAGCCAATCTCTACCTAAGATTGCTGCATGACTTAGATTTTCAACGACTACTAATTTGGGTTTTAATATTTTATTATTTACCCTTATTTCTGGATAAAAAACTCCACATACTTGAAGACTCTTTCCATTAGCTGCCGAGCTGACCTGGAAATACTCCAGCTTGACATTGTTGAACATCTTATTAAACAAGGATTGTTTAATTACAGTCACTGAACTTCCTGTATCCGTGAGGAAGTTAATTTGTTTCCCCTCGATGTCAATTTTCACAAAATGCGGTTCATTAATGCTTTGTTCAACCTTTAAAGCTGACAATTGATGACATATTACATTAATATTTTTGATCGATTTTTGAGGTTTTGGACAATATTTTGACGTATGACCCCATTGGGAGCACGCAAAACACTGCCATTTCTTTGCTGGACACTCAGACGGACTATGCTTGTTATAACAACTAATACATTTTTTTCCTTTATGAGGAGACTGAGATTTAAAATTACTACTGTGCTTTGAACTTTTGTAAGGACTTCTACTACGACGATGACTTCGGCTGCTACAACCATACGGACTTCTATGTGACAATGGATGTTTTTTACTCTGACTTTTATCTATATTTGATTTGTAATAATTTGATTTATTACTAACCGCACATATCTCAGATGACGACCCACCGTTACGCAGGTGTAGGGCGGATTTGAAGACTGTATCCATGTCTGTTACTACCTTACAGGCATTTTCGAAAGTTAATTTGTCGTCTTCCGATAGCAGTTTTCTTGTCATTGCCTCATTCTCAATGCACACTAATTTATCCCGCAGCGCCTGGTCTAAATAAGTACCAAAATTACAGTTCATGCTCAATTTTTTTTATAGCGGCAATATAATCGGCTACAGATTCATTAGGTTCCTGGTTCCTTTTGAAAAAATTAAAACGCTCAGCTATTACACATTTCTGACTTACGAATTTATGAGTAAGGGTTTCTATTAAGGTGTCGAATGAACAATCTGCAATTTTCTTTGGGCTTACCCCTTCTCTCAGAGCTGCATATTTTTGTGCCCCTATTAAGAGACAAAGTCTCGATACTTTTTCTTCTTCAGGAATCTTCGTCACCGTTATATATATTTTTAATCTTTCTAAAAAAATTCGAACGGTTCATTACCTTCGTCGTACACCGGCACTGGCACTTGACTTTGACAACTCTTATCCGACATTATCTAACTGATCTTTCGACAAACAACCACGACCGACCCGATTTAACTCGTCGCCAATAATGTTATGACGGTAGATTTAAATAAAAGACTCAATAAAAAGAAGAACTTAATAATTATATTCTCGGAACATTACAATGGACAACAGGTTACTTACAATTCGAGAGACAACGTGTGTGTGTGTGTGTGCAGGGTTGCCAACTCTACAGGGTTGACCCAAGGCCTACTGAAGGCGGGCGCGATTTAAAATTCAATTTTTATAAATGCACATACATTAACAACTCAAGTAACAAATTATGTCCATTTTTCGTTCAGTGCTCTCACAGAGGCCAAATTTGATGGTTTCGGATACAAGAAACTGAGAGTATAAACTTCTTATTTTAAGCCATTCAAATTACCCCCTTCTTTTTACTTAGGTGTTTCTTTCTCACTGTTCAATCATGTGAGTTTCACAGAGGAAAAATTTAAGGCTCCTAAAGTCTCTGACAAAGTAGTTTTCAGGAGAAGTTCCTTAAAGGTTAGTGAAACATCACCCCCTCTAGGATTGTTTTTCCCTTTACAGTTTTGGATTGCTACGGGCCTGCCTTATTCACTCCCTCATATTATTTTCCCACACGGTCAATTGATTTTAAACCATGTTTCATACTATAGTGTGTGATGACTGAAGTACATTAGCATCTGTGAGCCAAATACTAATAGCAATTTCAATTTATAAGTTTGTTTCTACTCTATTTCCCCACACAGTCAAAATGATATTACTGTGCGCAATATTAGTACTATGACACAATCTTGTCCACATGGATACTTGGATTGTTGATGATTGATTCATTGAAATCACATTGTTTTTTACTCTCAACTGAAATCCAGTACCTGTATTGACTTGTTGGGTCTGGTGGTTGGTATAAAACGATAAAAAAAACTTGTAAACATTAGCTAGCAGAGTTGGAAGAAGGCTTCAAATCACTATATTACGCTATAGTTCCAATATTGTTGCTGCCACAGGATCCCAGCAATGAAGAAGTGAAATTAGTCACTAAGCTCCCTCCATGGGAGGAGTCATTTTATATACTTAGAGGCAACGCCTTCAAAATCAATTGTGGAATTAAAGAACAGGAATTCACCATGAGTTTAATTAAAAGACGTAGCCATCACAAGCAGCATATTTGAGAGACTATTGACAGGCAGTATATTTTATGAGAAGGATCGTATCGTTCCGTCAACAATCGTAGGGTCGTAAATAACTTGTTGACGCAACAACCCGGTCCGTACCGTAGACAATCATTGTGCCAATGGAAATGATTTTTTCACCGCAACAACCCGTTTCGAACCGTCAACAAATTTTTCTGCGACGTTGACAGAGTGATTTGCCAACAAAATCACACCCATGAGAAGACAGCTTGCCTTTTGGAAAGATAATAAAAATGTTAAGTGCCGGTTGTATATTTTATTTTTATCACTTGCAAGTATTGGGATTGAGGACAGATATGCATTAAGGAATTAATTAATTTTAAAAAGCAAAACATGAAACAGATACATTTATTTTTCAAAAAAGAGAGTAAAATAGAAAATTATTTATTGTGCCTTGGTTAGTTAAGATTGCCAAGCATCTAACTTTCCCTTTTAACTGGGGCCTGCTTTCACCAAGATCAACGGGACATAAGTGGTAATGGGCGGGGTCCAGTTATAATAGTAAACACTGCAAAAAAAAGCTAGAACGTTCAGTATTTTAGACCAATATTAAAAAATTAGGTAATAACTACACATTATAGAATTTTGAAAGTGGGACAAAGGGGTCAATATCGGGTCGTCCGGCAAATTCAGCCTACTTCAGGCCCACTGAATGTAACTTAGATTAACTCCATGACGATAATGTCCTAATTTAGCATTAGATAAGATGATGCTCTCCATGCATTGAGTGGATATGCTTCAATTTGAAGTCGATGTCAACTTATTGATTATAAACATTTACTGCCTGTGCACTGTTCCTCTATTCTTGATGTGTATACAAGATGATACACTTTTTATACTTCTAAAACATCACCATTGCGAATTCATTTTTATCAGTTATCACAACCTGAAACAATAAAATTAAATATGTCTGATTCAGAAAATATTTAAATGGTACATTTAATAGAAACAAGAATAGCCTTGAGAACACACAAAATACCATAGTACTTGCCATTGAAACAATTTATTTAAACAGAGGAGCATACAGGCAAATTTTGAGACATAAAGGGTGATGAATTCATATAACATTCAATGAAATATTGTTCAATTAATTAGTATAACAAATGGTTATAAGCAATTGACAGGGTGGAAAAAACAATTTCAAGTGACAGCCAATGATTCAAGTTGTGGTGTTGTTAAACCACATCCAAAATTAACACAGATTTATACTATTAATTTTGTTCACATGCGGGGTTAGGCAGGCGTTTTCAACACTGGTGTTCAACCCCCTTACGGGTTCAACTTAACTGTTTCACACAGAATTAAAACCGATATGTTTAGACTTAACCCGATACAAAAATGAGTTGTCAGGGGTTGAAAATTTGTGTTTTAATACCATTTACACAACAATTCCGGGGGGGTTGAATCCCCTGCCAAACCTTGCGCCTGAACAAAGTATATATTACTCTGATAGGGCCAATCTCATTGGTTCCTTAACACTATGTTCCCACACAATAGTAAAGTTAAATAGATGTGTGTCCAAAGTGTTTAATAAAAACCTTGCTAACTTTTAAAGAAGCAATACAATGCACAGACACTGTCTTCTTCAATTCCCCCCTCCCTTTATATTATTTATTCAATTCCTGTGCGCACAATGCAATGCTTTTAAACATTTGATTCAAACTGCATAACATTGCATGTTGAAACATGACTAAAGTACACGAACGCGTGTGACGGAAAGTATAAGGAGATGTCTTCAAAACAAGATATATCATAAGTCATATTGAGTACTATAAGTCAGTGAATGAATTGCACACTAGCCAAGCATGTCATCACACTTTTACATAACTACTTACTTACAAATTAACCCTCCGTTGCAGGTTATATTAAACCCTGCAACGCATTAAGCTCTACCTGACTGACTAAACCTGGGTTCAATTTTACCCTCTTAATAATTTTAATGTCATAATAAACGTTAGTATGACATACAAATGTACCTAAAAAATTGTTAAATTTTATCTTTACGGTGCTTACTTTAAACGGCACAAACAGTAAATAAATACAAGTTGAAATAAATCTAAATAAAACACAAAATACGTCATAATGTAAACAGTCCATTCAGAAAAAGAAATCAAAAATAAGACGGCACAAACAGTTACATAAATACGAGTTGAAACAAATATAAATTAAACACAAAATACGTCAAATGTAACAGTCCATTCAGAAAAAGAAATAAAAAATAAGACGGGCACAAACAGTAGAAAATACGAGTTGAAACAATATAAATGAAACACAAATACGTCAAATGTAAAACAGTCCATTCAGAAAAAGAATTCAAAAATAAGACGGCACAAACAGTAGACAAATACGAAGTTGAACAATATAAATGAAACACAAAATACGTCAATGTAAACAGTCCATTCAGAAAAGAAATCAAAAATAAGACGGCACAACAGTAGACAAATACGAGTTTGAAACAAATATAAATGAACAAATAAATACGTCAATGTAACAGCCTTCAGAAAAAGAAATCAAAAATAAGACGGCACAAACAGTAGACAATACGAGGTGAAACAAATATAATGAAACACAAAATACGTCAAATGTAAACGTCAACGTTCGGAAAGTAAACTTCAAAACTATACTTCAAAAATAACACGTACAACAGTTAATAAACACCGAGGTTTGAAATCGATCTAAATGAAATACAAATGTACGTTCAAAGTAAACAGTCCATTTTAAAAGAAACTTCAAAAATAAAACAAATATTAATTAAACTTGCCTACCTTTTTATGTCTAGCGCTAAAATAAATAGGAAGTATTTTTATTTTGTTTGCTATTCAATCCATGCTAGTACACCTTCAGCTACGTCTTCACAATAACATTGGAACTTTCATTTATAAATACGAAATCGGCAAAGTTATTAAAAAGTTATTACTTTAGTTAGTTATTAAAAATATCACTAACACTTACATGTTTAATTACATATTATAAGTCACAAAATGATAGTAAACAAATAAAGAACGGCAAACTATTGAAATTGTAACACTATCATATTTCATAGACGTATTACTTTGATAGATAAGTCACTAATATATTTCTCTCGTTTCTCTATTTAACTAAAATGTCCACGGATTCGACGGTGGCGCCATCCCTGGGTCCGTACCATAACATCGAATTTACGGTGGCGCCATCCCTGGGTCCGTACCAGTTTTAACAATAACCGTCTAGGATTTTTTTAACCCAGGTTTGTCTATCAGCCTAATCAGTGATGTATGTATATATGTGTATCGTCCATTCTTTCTGTTTCTAAGTGTTTTTGTATATATTTTTGTCTTTATGTATAGAGTTATATAATATATATATTATATAAAATATAATATATTTATCTTTCTTTTGTTAATCTCCTGTTTTATTATCTTATCTGTGTGAATTTTTGCGTAATTTTAGTCTGTACTTTTGTCTCCTAGCTTTATATTTTTAATCTTTGCTAGTTAACTTTATTTGAACCCTTCCCTTTTTGTTTAAAACTTTTATTTATTTATTTATTTTTTTATTTTATTTTATTTATATAAATTTTTTTTATTTTATTTATTTAACTTTTCATTATTTTATTTTATTTTACTTTTGTCTTATTTTTCGTCGTTTGTTGTTTTTTCGCTATGGTTTGTCCTAAATCTCCGTCTTCTTGTTGGCTCCACCAAATCAAATTTCATCTATCCAAACTCTCTAAACTAAATAACCATATTTTTTACTTATCTTTCTGTTTAACTGCTGGGATTTCTCCTAAAGGTTTGACCATCAAAATCCCTACCTCCGGCTTTATGCCTTCCTTACCTCTAAGTAATGATATTTATAAACTTCGATACACTACGTCTATAAGTTTAACCCAAACAGTTTTGCATCATTATTTAATATTAAAATCCTTCCACTTTTCCAAGTTATTATCTTATATCAAACTTATTTATCTTACTCACAAGTCTCCTGACAATATTATTTCTGACATATTAAAACCTTATAACTCATCACTCCCTAAACCCTCCTCTCTTTCTAAACTTTCTAATCTGTACATGTCTCACCTACGTAATAACAGCCCTCTCATCTCTCCGGCTACTCCATGTATTCCTAAACGTGTACCACTTATCTGTGACAAACCTTCGCTACAAACTCTGTTTAATTTACCCCCTCCCCCTCCAGGTCCACCTTGCTTTCCTCCTCGACAACCCCGAACCCAGAACTCTTCTAGAGAATCCTGCATCCTCTCTAAACCTAAATCTTGTAATCCTCTACCTATTATCTCACAGAATTTTCCCTCTTCCACCTCACACCTTAACAACGCTTGCCACTCTGCTACTTCTTCCTCTCCTTCTGTTTCCTCTAACATACCTCCTGCCTCACATGGTACCTCCCCTAAGTTGAATACTCCTATTTCACAACTTCCTTCATCTACACAAGCCCACCTAGCTCCTAAGCCCTCCTCTTCAACAGCCCAATCAGATGGTCCTTCTGCTTCAGCATCTAATAATTTGGCACCTATCCCCTCATTAACCTCTTCTAACTCCAACGCCACCGTCCCTATTTATAATGTCAATAATAACCAAAATCCTAACACAGTCATAAACCTTTCAAATCGCATCCTTAGTCCCCATGAAATATCCCTTCTGTCAAAAGGACTTTCCTTCTCTCCGACGCCTCATTTTGATCATTTTAAATTAGTTTCTGATGTCCTAGCCTTTGCCAAATCCTTACGTTGGAAATTTCACTTTATGA
>JACMZG010000022.1:38642026-38644526 GCA_018340805.1 Microvelia longipes | reverse complement strand
CACTCCGTTATCCAATAATACATACCTCGTTACTGTTGATGTCACTTCCCTTTACACAAACCTTTCCCATTCTGAAGGTCTTGAAGCCATTAAATTCTACTTAGATCAGCGTCCTAAGCCCCATATTCCTTCCACCTCCTTCCTTCTTCAACTTACCGAATTTGTTCTTGAACTGAACAATTTCAGGTTTGAAGATAAACACTATCTCCAAATAAAGGGTACAGCGATGGGGACCAGGCAGCCCCTTCATACGCTAACCTCTTCATGGGTAGAATTGAGACCCTCTTCCCTTCAATCCCAATCCCTTCAACCTCTTCTATGGCGTCGTTTTATCGACGACATATTTTTCCTATGGCCTCATGGCCTTCCTGCCCTTGAGAAATTATATCTGATCTAAACTCCTTTTCCTCACTCCGCTTCACCTCAGAATACTCCCTAACCCATGTCACGTTCCTTGATGTGGATGTCTATATCCAGGTGACAGACTGGAGACGGCAGTTCACATCAAACCCACTAACCTCCAACAGTACCTACATTTTAACAGTTGCCATCCCCATTCCCAGAAAAAATCCATCCCATTTTCCCTTGGTCTCAGAGGAAACAGGATCTGTTCCAATGAAGCCTTCCTTGATCGGTACATTGTCTCCTTAAAGACCTCTCCTTTCCCGAGGATATCCCTCCCACATAGTTAATGCCCAAGTCACTGCATCTCTTCATCCTAGACCTCCTCGCCCTCTTGCTCCTCCCGCTTTTTACCTCTTCACTACCTACTATCCTGGCCTTAGAATCCTTAATACCTTCCTTAAAGACGGTTTCGCCACTCTATCCTCAAACCCTACCACAGCCGACCTCCTACCCAAACCTCCTTCAGTAACCTTTAAAAGACCCCCTAACCTTCGCAACCTCCTAGTTAATACCAAACCTCCTTCTCCGCCGGCACAACCTCATCCTCGAGGTTCCCATCCCTGCAATAGAAGGCGCTGCTTAACCTGTCCCTTGATGAACCCCTCTCCTACCTTCACCAGTCCCTCCACTAATGTTTCCTACCAAATCCCTTCTTCCTCTAACTGTACTTCTAGAAACGTGGTATATTGCCTTGAGTGTCGGCGATGTGATTGTTTCTACGTAGGGAGACTTCAACTCCTTTAAACCTACGCATTAACAATCATAGAAACTCATGCTTGGACTTGAGGAGTGATCTACCCGTTTCAGTACATGCTCGTTCCCATCAAACATCCTCTTTTAATGACCTCTACCAAGCTCGCGTTCTAAAAAAACTTCCTGAAGACACTCCTACTCCTATCCGCCGTAATTGGGAAATTGCCCATCAGCTTGTCCTCAAATCCCGACTCCCCCCTGGCATCAACAAACAGTAGTGTCTATCTTTTATTTTATTATTTTATTTTATTTATTATTTATTTTTTATTATTTATTATTTATTATTTAATTATTTATTTTATTTTTATTTTATTTTATTTAATCATTATTATTCCTTATTTATTTATATTTTATTTTAAATTTCCTATTTTTACTTATATAGCCTCCCTTTTTTTTTTCTTCTTATTCCATACGTTTCACCATTTATTTTCATTTAGTTATATTTCCTTCTATATTTTTTATTCATTTATTTATATTGTTTTTATATTTTTTATTTTATATATATTTTTATTTCTTTGTATACTCTTCCTTTTACCTCACTCCCTCTTTCAGCTTCTCATTATATATTTTTAATTCCCTCTCTGTTATTTTATTTTTCTGTTTTTATTTTTTGATATTTCCCTTGTATTTATTTTGTACGAATGATTGATTTTGAATATGTCTTTATGACGGTACGTGGTGTGAAATTAATGTATGATCGTATAGAGTATTTTCGAGCAAGTCTATTCCTGTACATGTCCGGTACCGTGCTATATAGTATACCTCCTTCCCATTGGTCCAACCCCACCTCTCTTAATACCCCTCCTAATCCATTTCCTGTAGATCCTATCTCATCTTTACCGTTCAGTCTCTCTTCGTCTGTGGAAGAACTTTAAACAGTTCGAAACGTTACGTTTTTATTGTAAGTTTTCTAATGTTTCTATATATTCTTTATATTATATATATATATATATATATATATATATATATATATATATATATATATATATATATAATATATATATATATATATAATATATAATATATATATTATATATATATATATAAATATATATATATTATCTTAAAAGAATATAGGAAAACTTTGTTTGCGAAAAAAAAAAACCGAAACCGGATGGCTGCGGAATTATCCGTTTCAGTCTTAGACCCTCGTGAGTGTTTTTCACAAATTGTCTGTCTGTGTGTGTCCGTTATCATCGTAGTTCCCACTAATTTATTGCTAAGAGAGTTGACACTTTGTACGAAAATTAGACTTTGAGGTGATGTTACAGCTACAGTTATCCGCTATTTGGAAAATAAGGGATTGACTTTCCTTATTGCACGCAATAAGGGATGTGCGATC
>JACMZG010000022.1:38625507-38641026 GCA_018340805.1 Microvelia longipes | reverse complement strand
TAATACGAACTTAACTTAAAATTAGTTCTCTCTCTCTCTCTTTCTCACTTTGAGTTAAAGAGATTGTCAAATAATTAGCACTAAAATTATTTTTTGAATCTAGATTTTCGAGATTTAATATTTGAACCATAATGAAATAGTTTGTAACTATTAAATTTATAGGGCCTTTTAATTATTCTGCCTGACTTGGTCATGTTAACATCAGGAAACCCTTTAAAGTTTGATTCATCAAAACTTGATGCTTCAGACATTTCAAAATTTACAGTTTTTAGGACTTGAGTTTTGACTACTATTTAGAGCCTCATGATGTATTTCTACACTATGACTAGTACTTGGCATACTCTTTTCAACCTTATTGTTATCTTTCGGAGTATCTAAACCAATCTCTGTCTGACTTTGTACAGGGATGGTAGCACTCGGTGTTTCAATAGATTTATGATGACTTAGATTTTTGACTAGAATAGCTAAAATCTTGTTCATGCCAATCACTTTGTTTGTTTATCTTGATTTACACTTGACTTTAAAGCACTATGCTTAATTTGACTAATGTGGACTTTTCTGACTAAATCTGACTCATCTAACTTGACTAAAAACACAGATGGACTGACACATAGCATAATTTTTCCTGTAAACCACTTTATATAGCTTTTAACATGTTTCAAATTTATTAAGACCCTTTGACCAACTGTAAACGTTTTAATCTCTAGATTTTTAGAGGACTTTAATTGGAATTCATCAACAGACTGACGGATTGAACCATCATTACTATTTCCAAATTTTATTTGATATTTTGGGTTCAATTTGTTAAATGGAGTATTTGGTTTATAATTTAACATCTTAACCATTGGTGATACACCTGTTACACTTGATGGTGTGGTTCTATATGAAAACAAAGTATCTGACAATCTTTGATTAATAGAAAGATTTTTATTAGACATGATGGATTTAATTAAGAGCTTCTTAAAAGTTTGTACGGAACGCTCTGCCAAACCATTCGATTGCGGGTTATAAGGCGGTGATGTTAAGAAAATAATTTTTCTTTCGTTACAATATTTTTTAAATTCCTGACTTGAAAAAGGGGGACCATTATCGGTTACAATTGTTCTAGGGTAAGAAAATCTTGCAAACAGTTCATTTAACTTTAAAATTAATTCTTGACAAGAAGTCGATTTTAGAAAATAACATTCTATCCACTTTGAGTTAGCATCTGCGATTATTAAAAACTTTTTATTGTCCAAATCAAAGAAATCCATATGGATTCTCTCCCATGGATAACTAGCTTGAGGCCAAGGCCTTCTTTGAGCTTTACTATTGTATACTGATTTTTGTGTAGATTGACAAATTTTACACTGTGAGATAATTCTGTATATGTCATTATCCAGTCCAATCCACCATACATAGGATCTTGCTAACAATTTTGTTCTTAATAAGCCCGCATGACCATGGTGCAACATTTTTAAAACTTGCTCTTGCAAGGATTTTGGTATAACAACTCTATTACCATACATTAAACAATTATTGTTAATAAACAAATTGTGACGTATTTTATAAAATATTTTCATATTATTGTCTGGTTTATAATTATACCAATCTGACTTAACTAAATTAACAACTTTAGATAGCACAATATCTGTATTAGTGTGAAAGCTGACTTCCTTATACGAAACTAGGGGTGTTGATAAATAAATAAAGTTACAATCATTTTCTTCTACTGAATTGGTGCTAGGGAGTCTAGACAGCATATCCGCTTGAGGAATATTTATTCCCTTCTTATAACAATTTTATAATCATAAGCTGACAATAAAACTGCCCATCTAATCAACCTAGATGGTGCTACCTCTGGGATTTGTTTTTTATCACCAAACAGTGACACTAAAGGTTGGTGATCAGTGTATATGACAAATGAACGCCCATATAAATATTTATAGAACTTTTTAACCCCAAATACCACTGCTAGGGCCTCTTTATGAAGTTGACTATAATGTTTTTGACTAGGTGATAAAGTGGCGGACTCGAAAGCAATAGGATGCTCAACTCCATTAATAGTATGGCTAAGGACAGCTCCAACCCCATAAGAACTAGAATCAACCGTTAAATTAACTGGTTTCTTTGGATCATAAAAAACTAAAAGAGATTTTTCTGACAAGGAAGTCTTGCTTTTTGTAAAAGCTATATCACAATCAGATGTCCAATTCCAACGAACGTCTTTTCTAAGTAAATTATGTAAAGGTTCAAGCAAGGTTGGGCACATAGGTATAAATTGTCTATAGTAGTTTAGCATAGCCAAGTATGACTTTAATTGAGTGACATTTGTTGGAACTGGTGCTGACATGATTTTTACAATTTTACTTTTTGACGGACTTTTTCCATTTTCAGCAATGTTAAACCCTAAAAATTCAATATTATTTACAAAAAACTCACTCTTATCAATATTAATTTTAATATTGTGGTCATTTAATATGGCTAATACTGTATTTAAGGTTTTAACAAGATCTGCATAACATTTTCCTCCAAGAAGGATGTCGTCATAATATATTCTACAATTTTTAATGTTTTTTAATAAGGTTTCCATCAATTGTTGGAAGATAGCTGGAGCAGATGACAATCCGAACACTAGACGGTTAAAAGTGTATAAACCAAAGGGTGTATTTACTGTTAGCACCTCTCTATTTTTCTCATGCACCTCCAATTGAAGGTACGCATTTTTCAAATCGAGTTTACAAAAAATTTTGCAATCTATGAAGTCATTAAAAATATCCTCCGGCTTAGGAATCGGATATTGATCTACTTTTATTTGAGAATTAAGGCTTGACTTCTTAAAATCTGCACATATTCGTATTTCACCAGATTGTTTTGGAATACACACAATGGGTGAAGCCCATGAACTAGTTTTAGTTTTGGATATAATGTTCAGAGACTCTAATCTGTCTAACTCTTTTTTCACTGATTCACGCAATGCATACGGTATGTTATAACTCCTACAAAAAACAGGATTATTATCTGGCTTCAGTATAATATTTGCTTTAAAATTTTTAACTGGTTTTTCATTATCTGAAAGCGCAAACGCTTTTGGGTATTTGACCTGTAGTTCTTTAAGGACAGTATTATTACTCTGAATTAGATTAACAGATAAGTTGACATTATTTATTTTATTTGTAAAAATAGTACACCAATCGGGGCAAATTAGGTTAAGCCAATCTCTACCTAAGATTGCTGCATGACTTAGATTTTCAACGACTACTAATTTGGGTTTTAATATTTTATTATTTACCCTTATTTCTGGATAAAAAACTCCACATACTTGAAGACTCTTTCCATTAGCTGCCGAGAGCTGACCTGGGAAATACTCCAGCTTGACATTGTTGAACATCTTATTAAACAAGGATTGTTTAATTACAGTCACTGAACTTCCTGTATCCGTGAGGAAGTTAATTTGTTTCCCCTCGATGTCAATTTCCACAAAATGCGGTTCACTAATGCTTTGTTCAACCTTTAAAGCTGACAATTGATGACATATTACATTAATATTGTTGTTCGATTTTTGAGGTTTTGGACAATATTTTGACGTATGACCCCATTGGGAGCACGCAAAACACTGCCATTTCTTTGCTGGACACTCAGACGGACTATGCTTGTTATAACAACTAATACATTTTTTTCCTTTATGAGGAGACTGAGATTTAAAATTACTACTGTGCTTTGAACTTTTGTAAGGACTTCTACTACGACGATGACTTCGGCTGCTACAACCATACGGACTTCTATGTGACAATGGATGTTTTTTACTCTGACTTTTATCTAAACTTGATTTGTAATAATTTGATTTATTACTGACCGCACATATCTCAGATGACGACCCACCGTTACGCAGGTGTAGGGCTGATTTGAAGACTGTATCCATGTCTGTTACTACCTTACAGGCATTTTCGAAAGTTAATTTGTCGTCTTCCGATAGCAGTTTTCTTGTCATTGCCTCATTCTCAATGCCACACACTAATTTATCCCGCAGCGCCTGGTCTAAATAAGTACCAAAATTACAGTTCATGCTCAATTTTTTTTATAGCGGCAATATAATCGGCTACAGATTCATTAGGTTCCTGGTTCCTTTTGAAAAAATTAAAACGCTCAGCTATTACACATTTCTGACTTACGAATTTATGAGTAAGGGTTTCTATTAAGGTGTCGAATGAACAATCTGCAATTTTCTTTGGGCTTACCCCTTCTCTCAGAGCTGCATATTTTTTGTGCCCCTATTAAGAGACAAAGTCTCGATACTTTTTCTTCTTCAGGAATCTTCGTCACCGTTATATATATTTTTAATCTTTCTAAAAAAAATTCGAACGGTTCATTACCTTCGTCGTACACCGGCACTGGCACTTGACTTTGACAACTCTTATCCGACATTATCTAACTGATCTTTCGACAAACAACCACGACCGACCCGATTTAACTCGTCGCCAATAATGTTATGACGGTAGATTTAAATAAAAGACTCAATAAAAAGAAGAACTTAATAATTATATTCTCGGAACATTACAATGGACAACAGGTTACTTACAATTCGAGAGACAACGTGTGTGTGTGTGTGCAGGGTTGCCAACTCTACAGGGTTGACCCAAGCCTACTAAGGCGGGCGATTTAAATTCAATTTTATAAATGCACATACATAACAGATCCTATTAACTTTAAATTATAAAAGCATACAATAATGTTCAGTCTAGCTTGTTTACAAGAAAAAAGCACATTATTAATTTGTTTATCTATGCAAATATCTCATGTATCGAGTACAAAGTACTTCCTTACTTAAAAATTTGAACAATTAATATTTTCATGTTTTTTTCTTTTAAATACATTTTTTCTTACCTCAATCAACCTAACAAAACAAAAAAAACATAGGTTAAAATTGATGCATCTTCCTCATTGTAACAGTAGGCCGCCATTTAGAAAATAGAAACAAAAATTATGTTTCAATGTCCACAATGGCCTGAAAAGTACTGCACATATAAATATATATTCTCGCCAATAACTTAAAACTAAAATATAAATATCAATGGAATTTACACTAATAATTCTATTTTCTTCACGCTATCTGACAATATGTCGTATAACAAAAAATAGTTGGAAGATTACAGCCAAGCTGATAGAGTTTATAAGTTGATTAAATTGGAGGGTTTTTATGAATGAAATGGATTTTTTTGACATGCTAGGTTATAGTCCGGCATTGACGTCATTGCAGGAATAAATAGTAAATTTTCAATGACGTCACACGTTATTCTTAAAAAAAGTCAGGTTATAACCTCCGAATGTATTTGGTTTGTTTACATTGAATTGAATCATCTCATAAATTTTTAACATATTGGATTAAAGGTTGTTGGCTGTCAAAGTTTGAAATTTCAAAAGAGGATATTTTCAAAATAGCAACAGCCACGGATGTTGTAGACAGTATTCAGAAAACTTCAAATTTCATCAATCAAATATTTTTTGGTGATTTTTTAAAAGTTTTAAAGTGATGACATTTTGAAACGACATGTAGGATTCCTTCTTATTGAAATTGATTTTTGTGCCAAGTTTCATTAAAGTTGTATCAGCTGTTTGAGTTGTAGCGTGTTTTCAAGAAATGTGTACTGTACATTCATAAAATTAAACATACATACATATAGTCCAAGAGCCTAGGGGTGTTTTGTCAATAAAAAGTGTAATGGCTGGAACCGGTATCAATTTTTCGTAAATACCTTCCTGAACAAGGATCTGCAATTCTGCCGACTTGTATCGGATGGGTGTCCCAGGCAGAACGCACTTTAGGGGTCAAAGGTTCTGCCTGGGACACCCATCCGATACGAGTCGGCAGAATTGCAGATCCTTGTTCAGGAAGGTATTTACGAAAAATTGAGACCGTTTCCAGCCATTACACTGTTTGTTAACTTGGGTAGTAAATTTGACCTGTAAAGTGCGTTCTGCCTGGGACGCCCATTCGATACGAGTCGGCAGAATTGCAGATCCTTGTTCATGAAGGTATTTACGAAAAATTAAACCCGTTTCCAGCCATTTCACTTTTTATTAACTTCGGTGGTAAATGTGACATGGAAAGTGTGTTCTGCCTGGGACACCCATCCGAAACGAGTCGGCAGAAATGCAGATCCTTGTTCAGGAAGATATTTACAAGAAATTGAGACCGGTTCCAGCCATTACACTTTTTATTGACAAAACACCCCTGGGCTCTTGGTCTAATAGAGACACTATTTTTTTAATTTTTGGGATCTGTATGTTCTAAAACGTCTAAATTTGATGAAAAATTGATGTTTCATTTTTTGCTTATTCTATGTTTTCCCCTCCTTTCAGGAAATAGGGAAGCAAAATTACAGAAAAAATTTTGTTTGATAAATTTTCTTATAATATTTTGAAGTTTTTCTAAGTATGAAGAGGCCTTAAACACATCTGTGGCTAGCTTATAATTTGTTTTACTTAAACTAAAATGTATGTAATTCATTATACAATAATATATGCTGCCATAATTTGGAAGCCTATTGGTTTGCGAGTCTTGTTGAATGATTGGCAGTATATTTTTATAGGTTTAACTATTAGCATAATCCGTTAACAAACCTTAGCGTGTATAAACTATCAATTTAATATACAAATAAAAAACATTAATTTTTTCTTTTCATTTTTTTTAAATTGTTGTTTCCTATTTTTAATTTATTATTGATTTTATTTATAATTTCTTGTTTCCATAAATATTCCTGTAGTATGAGTTATGAGCTTTTTCAGATATTCAATTAAATTTATTTAATTAATAGTCTAATAAATTAGATTAGAAATGTATATCTAAATGTAGTGTTAGAGTTATTTTTAACGAGACTAATTTTGCTGTTAATTTTGCTGGAACTAATTTTGTTAGGCTTTCATTTGCTTTAGTTTGTATTGGCTTTAACTTATAGGTGCACGAAGACCGCCTCTTCAATATGATATCAGCTTGGATGAAGATCCTGAATTTGACCCAACAGAGCATGATTGGAGATTTAACCTACATACCCATTTAGGTAACACTACTAGTTGTTAATCCAAAGGGATTAAATTAATCCAAAAAGGATTAAAATAATCCAAAGGGGTTTAAATTATTTCTGAAGGAATTAAATTAATCCAAAAGGATTAAAATAATTCAAAGGGATTAAATTATTTCTGAAAGAATTAAATTAATCCAAAAGGGGTTTAAATTAATCCAAAAGGGATTTAAATATTCCAAAAGAGATACAAAAAATTTAAAAGGGATTAAATTAATGAAATACAAGTATTAACTTTTACAGAAAATAATAAATTGAGTTTAGAGGGTAAAACATGTCAATACAAGGTCAAGTGTAAATAATGACAGAAATAAGCTAATTGGTTGATTAATCTACATAAACTTTTTAACTGTCTATTTAACCAATAAGAACATAGTTATATTTTTTTAACTGTCTATTAACCAATAAGAACATTCTCATAAACTTTTTAACTGACTATTTAACCAATAAGAACATTCTCATAAACTTTTTAACTGACTATTTAACCAATAAGAACATTCTCATAAATTTTTAACTGACTATTTACCAAAAAACATAGTTATATATTTTTTAACTGTCTATTTAACCAATAAGAACATAGTTATAATTTTTTAACTGTCTATTTAACCAATAAGAACATAGCTATAATTTTTTTAAATATCTATTTAATCAATATGGACTTACTGTTTACCATAGGCTTTTATGAACACTAGGTCTGATAAATAAAGAATAACTTAAAAAAAATTGATTGGTTGATTACTCTATGTAATCAGCTTACTAACTAATCTCTAACTAATCAGAACCAGCTATTTATCTTATGCTTTTGTATACCCTCTACTCTTGACATCTTACTTCCATAGATAATTTTTTTGCTTTTAAACAATACTTACTTGTTCCGAATACATTTTCAAATATGAAAAGTTATAATTGATACAAAAAAGAATACTAAAGTGCAAAAATTCATATAAAATACTTTCTGTGTTAGTAAAATATATCTGTTGTCTCAAAAATTATTTTTTGTCGAGCTCTCATTATTAATTTTGGAGGGATTAATGGTGTCTTAAATGGTTTTAGCTAATATAGTATTTTTAGATCGAGCCCCCCTTATAAATTGTTTGGAGGTGCCCCCCCCCCTTATATTTTTATTACTATACACTTTCAACCTAAAAACTTGTAACATATTTATGGTCAGGCCTCTTATAAATTCTGTGGGTTCTGCTCCCAAAATAAAATTGAAAATACAGTTCCATAAGACTTGGAGGTCTAACCCCAAAAATAAATTACTTTTTAGTCCCAAGGAGGATCAAAGGGAGTAAAAATTAGCTTTAACTCCCTTGGGACTGATAAGTGATTATTCCCAAACAATTAGTCAATAAACTTCACATTATATGCCGTCTAGAAATAAAAATATTAATTACTCTTATTTGCTTTTACTAAAAACTGTTACAATTATAAATTAATTCTATTTCCCTTTACCAATCTGTTATTCTATAAGTAATTCATTTTAATTTAAATCAAACAAATATTTTATAAATTTAGATAAAATTGAGCACCAGTGGAGTTGTTCATTATGGGTGAAAGAAAACTCCACAAAAATATTTTATTGGCAAAGCGCTTTCAACCTAGCATGAGGCCATCATCAGTGCCTGTACAAACAAGTCAAAATACTAAAACTAATCAATAAAATAAAACAAAGTAACATAAATACAAACTAAATAAAAAGGTAGCAACAAATAAATAAATAAATAATAACAGAACAAAAAATAAAAAATATATAGGGAAATAAACGAATAAAAAAACAGATATAAACAAAACAGATAAAATATCTATAAATATAACAAAAACAGATATTTTATAAATATACTGACAAAGGGATTGTAAGTTAGTGATTGAACACCTCAAGTACACTTTAGCTTTGTCGCTATTTTTTAAATAGTTATAATATAACACACAGTTAAAATCAGTTGACAACATGGGACATAATGTTGAGGAACCAATGATGTTAGCCTGGTATGAAATTGTGGGTGTGGTTTGACTTTTAGGAATAACCTCGCTGGCTCCCTCCCATTATTTTTCCATGCTGTCAACTGATTTTAACCATGTGTTATACTACAGTTTTGAATTTTGTTTTGTAGCTGCATAAACCAACACATAGATATCACAGCTTTCACAATTAATTTAGTGACATTATTTAGTTTTTTAGATGTTTATTATACTTAGTTAATTATTTGTTTTAGCTTAGTTATAGAGTGTACATATGGTCAAACTGGTTTTAAAAGTGTTGTCTCGTATTATTTTGGTTCTAGATTAAACTAACCTATTCTATATTTTATTTAATATAAGTAATTCATGATATAATGCCGTGTTTACAAAATATTGTACGAATTCTGGTTATCATATAATGTTCTTAAAGATACTTCTGGAATATCATCCGTTAGAAGTTTTAATATGATTGACACTTTTAGTCTAATTTTTAATTGTAAAAATTTACCTAACTAACCATTTAATTTACCAAACCTATTAACCCCTATAATGCTATTGAAACATACTAACCTTAAACCTGTGCTTTGAATGAGCTTGATGGTTTCGTATCCGTAATTTTTTTTGTGTAATGAGTGGCTTAGAATACAGATGTGTGAAAACATCTTTGAAACCTGAAATTCTAACTAATATTAGTAATACTAACTAATACTAATAATGGTTATAAAATCACATCAATTTTAATAAAATATATTTTTTAAAGTAATTATGTTAATATTTAAATTATCCTGTCTTAGTTTCATATTCAGTCTAGTTACGCAAAACTAAGATTTAGTCTAGTTACACATAACTAATATTGAGGTAAAGATATATAAACTATTTATATTTTAAAGTACACATACGTATATTGTACTATAGATTACAAAAGTATTTATAGTTTTTGGTAAAGGCTTTGATAAATAAATCAAGTTTACTTTTCCTCATTTATACCATAGGTATATAGGAAAAGTCTTGTGTTTGCAAAAAAATCTGAAATTAGAATTATCTGTTTCAGGCGTTTTTAAGACATCCTGAGTGGTTTTCACAAAGTTGTCTGTCTGAATGTGTCTGTGTCTGTTATCATCGTAGCTCCAAGTGTGTTTATGCTAGAAAATTAAAGCTTTGTACAAAAATCAGTACATCATAGGTGTAGTTGTGCTATTCTGAGAATAATTTTTATGACGTCATTAATCGGCAATAATAGCTTAGCAAAAATTTTAAAAAATCATTAAATTC
This sequence comes from Microvelia longipes, assembly GCA_018340805.1. NCBI lineage: Eukaryota > Metazoa > Arthropoda > Insecta > Hemiptera > Veliidae > Microvelia > Microvelia longipes. Next base: position 38,630,734 of record JACMZG010000022.1, on the reverse strand, counting down.
GGAATAATGTTGCGATCAATTTGAGATTCAGCATGAATATAGCCATGTATAAGACTAATATATTTGCTAAGTTTCATCTCATTATCAGCATAAGTTCAATTTTTATCAAATGACTTGCATATGTTTATAAAAAGTTGTAAAAACCAGAAAATAATCCAATTGAGTTGGAATTCAGTACAAGTATATACTTTTAGGTAATAAATAAGTATACAAAGTTTTGTTTTAATATGACAAGTTTATCTATGAATTTTGGTGGATCGTAAAATTTAAGCAGCATCAAGCGTGATAAGTACTGGATGGATGACCACTGAGAATGAAACGGATGTATTTTCTATCTGAGGACGAGCAAAGTGAGTCCGAAAACGTATCGAAGGAAAAATTTGGTGAATTGTATATTCTGAGGACGAACGAAGCGAGTCCGAAGTAGGACGAACGAAGCGAGTCCGAAGTAGGACGAACAAAGCGAGTCCGAAGTAGGACGAACGAAGCAAGTCCGAAGTATAAAGGATTAACATAGGGAATCTGATTTGATGAGGAAAAGTTTAGAAGTACCCCCCACCCAATTTTTTGTGTTCGATTAATACTAGTCAAAATAAAGAAAAACTATATAGATTTCCTCTGAAGCCTTTCATATTGTTTATAAAGCTCCACAAAGCAAGTATTTCAATACGTCATAGTCCCCTAGGCCCTAGATAAGTCTGATATCCTCCACAGAAACCCACCCTGTGTGTCTGTTGCTTGCTGATTGATGTCACTAATTTTAAGTTGGTCAGGTCATTAGTGCAAGGCTTGGTTTCAGATTAAAGGGTTTGTTAAGACAATTTTACTTATTTTTTTTTTATTTATTGATTATTCCTTATTTCCTACTGTAGGATTTTTCTTTTAAAAGAGAAAATATAATAAAAAAATGTATTAATTATTTTAGAATATTCCCTGCATGCAAGGAATATTACTATTGGTATAAATTATATTTTTTTCAAGTGTTGCTTGTACAATGTTTAAAAAAAACAAGGTAATAATTTAGCTGAATGTCAAAAAAATATTTTTTAAATTATTGTTACATGTGTTGTGTATTGACAAAGAAAAATTCTACTTAATATTCGTTTGTCAAAAAGATTTATTAACAAAGAAAAATCAACTGATGAGGATATTCCTTTGTCAAAAAGATTTATTGACAAAGAAAAATCAACTGATGAGGATATGCTTTTGTCAAATATATTTATTCACAAAGAATTATCAATTGACTAGGATATGCTATTGTTAAAAATATTTATTTAGAAAGACTTATTATTTAATTTAACAAGGATATTCTTTTGTCAAACAGATTTATTGACGAATAAGTATTTATCAACGAGGATATTCCTTTGTCAAAAAATAATATTTACAAAGAAATATTCATTGATGAGGATATTCCTTTTTCAATACACTGCTTTTATAATTTGTCAACAATCTGTTTATACTGCTAAATAAATAATTGCCAAAAAACAGTTTTATGTAGGTAATATGAACAAAAGTTATAAATCCTAAAGAGATTGCTTTCAAAGTTTAATTTTTTGAAATCCTGTTAGAATTCAGGTGATTTAAATAAACAACTATGATATTTTGTCAGGTAAATATAGTTACGTTGGTATTTAAGATTTGTAATTATGAGATTATTATCAGAAAAATGGCTTGATAAATTTTAAACTTTGCAATTGAATTTTGAATTTTGCAATTTGAATTTTGAATTTTGCAATTTGAATTTAATTGAACAATTTTCCCCCCTTCTTATTAATTCTAAAATAAAACTAAAAATTTATTCATAATTTATTGTAATTAATGAAATATGGAAAAACTACTAAAATACATATTAGGCATTAAATGAAATCATTCATAACAATAAAAGAAATTGAAAAGACAGAAAATACGGCAATTAATTATGTAGCAGTTGGTAGCTGTGTGTTAATTCCCTCCATAAATTATTGGAGGGAATCAATCAGAGCCTAGAGATCTGATATTTGTGTGCCTATAACTACTAGGTATACCATAGGACAGATTTCCAAGCAACTAGTGGTGCTATCTGTTGTACAGTATTCTAAACTACTCATCATACAATATCTTTAGTTTATACAATCTTAGCTATTATTTGTAAGAATTTTTCCGCTATATTACTTACGTTATATTTATTTTAAAGTTATAATAGTTTTAATTATTTTTTTTGTAAATTACAGAAAAAGAAGAAGAAGTGCAAGGTTCGTCTTCTCATAAAGCTTAAATTTTTCATTAACATCTGATTGGATCATTACTTCTAATATTCATTAATTCATATTGCCATGCTGATAGAATAATACTTATCCTAGTGAAGTAATGAGAACTGGTTTGTACAGGTCAATTAGTTTTACTATGATCGGTAACCTCTCTAATTGGACAAAGATGTAAAAACTTACTGTTTATATCGTAATTTTATACTACACTTAATATGTATTAAAAAAACATTTTTTATGCATCTTCTGACTTTGTTATTTTAAATTAAAAAAAAAACACTAATTTTAATTAATTAATAACAGCTCTTTAAAAAAAACTATTATGCGTATTTCGCTATTACTACTAATTAAAAAATGGTTGTTTGATTTGTATTTGTTCAAGTTATTTTTTTTTTATTTTTACATTTAAACTCCCAAAAAAGCGATATTTTACAATGTATCTTAAGTTTGAATTAAACTTATGAGTCATAAATGATTGTTAACTTTGTCAATGAGTAAGTCTGACTCAAAGATAAGTTAAGAATGGTCTCTTAATGCAATTAAATTATTTATAAATTATTAAAAGAATTTTATGCTTTTTTTTATTATTGTATGGTAATTTATGAGTGCCTAAATGTAATATATTAATTTATTTTAAATTTCCTGTGGCGAATTAGTATTTAAAGATCATTTTTCGGCTGCTGTATGCATTTTATGGATTATAATTTTTTTAATAAACAAATTAATTTTTTTATTCTCAAATTTAAGTTTGAGTGTGACTTATGTATTTAAAACAACTGTAAATCACTTGTTTTAAAATACAAGCCTTTCTTATACTTATTTTTGAGTTTCACTTGTGTATTAAAAACAAATGTGAAGCACTTTTTTTTTAAATGCAAGCCCTTCTCATACTAAAACTATGTTCCAGAATAATCCTTTCATATTATTAGTTTTTCTTTAAAATTTATTAAAAATTAAGAGAAATGAAGAAAATATGTGTTACCTTAAAACTAGTCAAAATATATAATGCCTTTTAATTTTGTTTTTATAAAGAAATAATAAAAATAAACTAATAGATTCTAGTCATTGTTTAATTTATTAAAAAAATATATAAATTATATTTTTAAAATTAATGGCTTAAATCAAAGTGTAAGTATAATTTAAATTAATGAATTAAATTTACCATAAAGTAAATTATAAAAAAAACTAAACAACTATAATAAATAAATAAGTAAACTATAATTACAAAAAATCGAAGGAAAAATATCAATTACTAAACCTATTAATGAATTAATTATATTTATTGTTTCATAAAACGATAAATAACTTGTTAGATACATAAATGATAGAAAAGAGTTTGTTATTCAAAATCTGAATGAAATTTAAAAAAAATTGTTATAAACAAAAATAAGTGACCTAGAGTTGATTTATCTGTGTTATATTTAAACTTATATTTCTCTTAAGAGAAATATAAGTTTAAGAATTAATATATATTAATTAAATATATAATAATTAATTTAGTAGAAAATAGTATGATGTAAGCTACATAAAATTGTTTACTGCTTACCATTTTACTAATTTATCAAATTAATCTTCTCTCAAGTTGATATTTATCACTCTGGGTATGAATTGTTAATATTTAATAAATAATGTTGTGTTGATGCTATTTTTAATCATAAATATAATTTTTTAAACCACCTTTTTTTGTGTTTAACAAGTTTAAATAATTGCATAAAATGCTTTAAACGAAAACGGTGTTTAAAATGATAAATAATTGCATTGATATATTGATGTTTTATATTGCTTTATTAAATTATTTAAAATGAAGTTTCCACACTTCTAGAAACATACATATTAAATTTAATATGAAGTTGGGATCATTATTAGCTCATGATTTTTTTAAATTTTTTGTTAAGGGATTATAAAGTATATAAAGCCAAATTAAGTACACGAATTCCATAGCCTTTTAGCCAAGTGAAAATATTTTTTGTAGGGGTTGAGGATTTGGCTATAGTTGAATTTATGGACATTGTGAGGCTGAAAAATAGTTCTGTAACTTAACAGCCTTCTTAAGGTCAATTAATGTATTGTTTCTCTTCCAAATCTTCTGAACCCTAAAACTCAACCCCAATACTTGTAAAAATCATTTTTATTGTATTATACAATAAAAATTATAAAAAACTTTTCAAAAAAGTAACTTAATAGGCTTTATCACCAAACTGCTCCTAATTAAACATTTAAATTTTATTTTATCTTTTTCCCTTCAACTTGGGAACACCCCCCCTCCCTTCCTTAAAATTAATTAATTAAAGATTATTTAATACAACCATTAACTTGTTATTTATTAATTTATAAGTAATAAATTATTTAATAACTAATACTTATAATTTAATTCAATGTTTTTTAATTATAAAACAACCAAAATACCAAATTGTATATTAAAATTATTCACTTTATGAATTTATTAATTAAATACGAACAGAAATAAAAAAAGCAAAAATGATGATTTATTAAAAAAATTAGGCTATAAATAATTTTATTATTTATTTTTAACTGCAATAAAATGTAATATAATTATAAAAATGGAACAATAAAGTTATAATTTTAATTTATTAAAAATTTAATTATAATTGAATTTAAAAAAAATGCTAATTTTAAATTAAAAGAAAAAATATATTATATAAAATATTATGATTGTATTTTATTTGTACATAAGCCATGTTGTAGGACAAGGGCGTAATAACTGATAGTATAGGTTATGGAGTTATACCAGGTTGCCAGCAATCAGGAATTCCATAGTCTACCTAATCCTCTACCAAGAATATTGGGGAAAGGTATAGGAGGATATTTCTCTATGACATTCATAGATATATTTTTACCAGAGGGGACTAATTGTTTGAATTTTGAAATATCCAACTACGGGCCTTCGATCCGTAGTCGCTACGCCGCCTTTTTGTATAAAGAATACAAAAAAAAGTAAAATCTTTAGGTTGAAAAAAATATAT
>JACMZG010000022.1:38610507-38623007 GCA_018340805.1 Microvelia longipes | reverse complement strand
TGAAAACATTAGACATAATTTGTCAAAATAATAAATACAATAAAGAAATTTAAAATTCAAAAACCCGCCGATGCTTAAGTCCCTACAGGAATCCCCTCCTCTTTGAGTCGAAAGCCTGAGACTAGTATTTAAATTTGACTTTCTTTGTGATTTTTTGTAGGAACTTAATGCATCGGTATCGCTTTCCGTATAGGCAGGTTTGATTCTATCGATTGAAACTGTTTTTTCAACACCTTTGATAATTAGCTTATAAGTCTTTTGTCCTCTTTCTTTGACTTCATAAGGCCCTGAATACGGTTGCTGTAGCGGTCTGCGGACTGCATCTTCTCTGATGAAGACATGAGAACAAGTTGCTAGGTCTTTGTGAACGAAGCAATTTCGTTTTCCAGAATGTCTTGATGCTTCGACCGGTTTAATGTTTCCATTATGCTTTTAAGTTTTTTACCGAACTCGTCCGGAGGAACATAATGCTTGTTGGAGCAAATCATTTCCCCTGGGAGACACAGAACTTTTCCGTATACCAGCTCTGCTGAACTCGCTTGAAGGTCTTCTTTCACCGCGGCTCGCATTCCTAACAGAACTGATGGCAATGCATCAAGCCATCTTAGTTTTTCGTGGCACTTTAATGCGGCTTTAATTTGTCTATGCACTCTTTCTACCATGCCGTTTGTCTCCGGGTGGTAGGCAGTGGTCCTTACTTTTTTATTCCTAACAGGGTACTTAAAGATTTAAAAAGTTGAGATTCGAACTGCTTTCCTTGGTCTGATACAATTACTTGAGGTACACCCAAATCGCGAAACCCAGTTAGCATAAAATGCGTTTGCCACCACTTCGGCAGTTATTTCTTCTAGCGGTATGGCTTCAACCCAACGTGTGTACCTGTCAATACACGTGAGAAGATACTTAAAATTTGCGCACGGTGGTAGTGGTCCTACTAAGTCTATATGCACAGTAGCAAATCTATCTTTATCTGGTGGGAATGATGCTAATGGAGCCTTGGTGTGCCTACTGATTTTAGAGCGTTGGCAAGCCAAACAATTTTTTGTCCATTCCCGGCAATCTCTTTCTATTCCTGGCCAAACAAACCTTTGTTTAACTAGCTTAGTTGTTGCTTTTCCTCCTGGGTGTGCTAAGTTGTGGATTGATTGATAAACGTGTTTCCGGAACCTTGCTGGAATGTATGGTCTGACATTTTTACTAACATCGCAGAACAATCGTTTGTTAGTATTCGGGATGTACGTTAATACTAATTTAAGGTTTGTTGTTTTATCTTGTAATAGATTCTTTAGGTCTTCATCCATCTGGTTTTCCGCAATTTCTGCATAGTCTATTGGTGAAGGACTTAATATACTGTTTACTCTTGAGAGCGCGTCGGCAACAATATTTTGGTCACCTTTAATATGTTGGATATCCGTGGTAAACTGTCCGATAAAATCTAAGTATCGAAGCTGGCGAGGGGAGCATTTATCAGCCTTTTGCTTAAATGCAAACGCAGTGACAGTCGCGTCCTTCCAATAAGTGTCGGAATATTTATTGCCGAATACACTGCTAATAACTCCCTGTCGTATGCACTGTAGTTTTGTTGTGCCTTATTAAGCTTTGTTGAAAAAAATCCTAGTGGTCTATGACTGTTGTTCTCGATTTGATGAAGGACTGCTCCTAAGGACCTATCTGAAGCGTCTGTCACAAGGAACAGTTTTCCATCAGGTTTAGGGAATGTTAAAACGGTAGCATTGGCGAGTTCTGATTTACATGCTTTAAAAGCTCTCTCTGTGTCCTGTTTCCAAATGACTTTGGTGTTATCCTTTTTCTTTTTTGAACCTTTTATTAAATCGCTAATAGGGCTTGTAGCTCTGAAATGTGTGGTATGAACCTGTGGTAGTAGTTAATTAAAGCTAAAAATCTTCTAACCTCTTGAACGGTTTCCGGCCTTTTAAAGTCCTGTATGGCTTGTACACGGTGAGGAAGTGGTGCCAATCCATGTTTTGATAACTGGTATCCTAAAAATGTTACGCTTTCTTTTCCGAACACGCATTTAGCTGCATTCAAAGCTATCCCAAACTGCTGGAGCCTTTCGAATACTTGTTTTACGTGCTCGACGTGCTCTTCTATTGTCCTAGAACTTATTAATACGTCATCCAAGTACACAAATACAAAATCGAGCCCTCTCTAGAACGTTATGTATGAATCTTTGAAACGTCTGGCTAGCGTTTCGGAGGCCAAAAGGCATTCTCACAAACTCAAATAAGCCGAACGGAGTAATAACAGCTGTTTTAGGAATATCTGAAGTCTCTATTGGTATTTGGTGGTATGCCTTTGTAAGATCAAGAGTTGAAAAAATGTATTTCCCGTTTAGACCGTTAGTCAAATCGTGAATGTGTGGCAATGGATACCTGTCTGGGACTGTTATGTTGTTGAGCGCTCGATAATCTCCGCAAGGTCGCCAGTCGCCGTTTTTCTTTTTCACCATATGTAGGGGACTAGCCCAATTGCTATCTGATGGCCTGCAAATGCCCTGAGCTATCATGGAGTCAAACTCCTTTTTAGCATCTAGCAATTTTTTAGGGTCTAGCCGGCGTGCCTTACAAACAACTGGTGGCCCGTTCGTTTGGATGTGATGAGTAGTATTATGTAATACTTCTGCGGGGAGAAAGTCCTTCATTATAACAGGATATTTTGTTCTCAGTAGCTCGTAAAATATACTGTCTTCTTTCATAGCCCTAATGATTACTGGTTGCCTTCTGTGACAGCCACTTTGGATGATACTAGTGTAAGGCCATCTGTTATAACGCCGTTTTTAAGATCTATTATAAGGCCATAGTTGCTTAGAAAATCCGCACCTAAAATTGGTTGTGGAACGTCTGCCACCAGGAAGTTCCAGTTGAAGTTTCTGCGTAACCCAAGGTTAATTGTAAGTCCAATTTCACCGAAAGTTCGAATGCCCGTGCCGTTTGCCGCGAATATTCTGAAAGCAGGGTCCGGCGATCGCTTTTTAAACCGATTCACGGGTATCACCGACAGATCTGCTCCTGTATCTACTAGGTACTTCCATCCAGTCGACCTATCTGCTACACATAAGCGGCTAGAAACTGGTTGGCCCTCTCCGTTCACTGCCGCAAGTGAAGGGCCTTCTCGTTTTTTGATGAAAATGTACATGGTTTGGTGCATTTATAAGCCTTTTCTCCAAATTTTGAGTGGTAATAACAAATATTTTTATCTTGTGAAGCTGCTCTGCTCGTACTTGGTCTTGATGACGACCTACTTCGTGAGCAACTTCTGCATCTGTATCGGTCATAACTTCTGCCCTCTTCCTGTTGTCCTTTTACTATCGCTGCCAGTTCAGCCATTTGTTTACTCAATTCTGTTACTTGACTTGCTAATGTGCCTTCCTTATTTGTTGTTTCGATTGCCATGACTTGGTTTGTTGTCACTTCGATTATTTTGTCAGCAAGCAAGGAAAGCTTAGTTAGATCTGGTTCTTCGCTGACTGAAAGAACAGTTTGGACTTGAGTTGGCATTCTCTGCATGAACAAAGTTTTTAACAGCTCTCACCTACCTTCGATCCTCCTAGTTCTCTCATTTGTCGTAAGAGATGGCTCGGTTTATTATCTCCTAATTCAACACTTGTCAACAGCTGTTTTATTTGCCTTTCTTCTGAGTCAGAGAATTCTTGTATTATTCTTTGTTTTATAGTTTGATACGGATTTAGCAGTGGAGGGGAAGTTACAATGTCAGCTATTTGAATCATGACATCCATTTCCAATGCGCCCACTACAGTATGAAACTTAGTTTTTTCATCTGTTATACCTGCGGTGACAAACTGGGATTCGACCTGAATGAACCATAATGCAGGTCTACTTTTCCAGAAGGGTGGGACTCTTACTGCGACTCTATTAATTGACACTACTTCAGTTTGTGGGTTTGGAGTAGAACTGGTAGTGGTTGCTGTTGCAGGAGTTAAATTAGTGCCGTTATTTGAGCCGGCAGCGTTATCTCCAACTGTCATAATTAATTGAAGTTACAAAATAAATAAAATTGTAATATTATAAGATACTGATAATTGTTCACTCACGTGAGTCACCAATATAGCGATAGATCCTCTAATATAGTAGAATCAACTATTAGATACACTATGAAAAAGATTTTATTCTCTTTTTAAAACATTAGACATAATTTGTCAAAATAATAAATAACAATAAGACATTTAAAATTTCAAAAACCGCCGTGCTTAAGTCCCGACATATTTATATATATATTTATATATTTAAATATATATATATGATATTATATATAAATTATATATATATATAATTATATATATTTATATATATTATTTATAAATATATATATTTATGTAATATATATTATATATATTATATATTATATATATATATATATATATATATATATGTATATATTTCAATATTTAATATAATGATATTGATAACTGAGATTTGTTAGTCAGAAATAATTGAAAAATGATGATGAAAACTAACTTTCTGATATAAGGGAGGGAGGTAGATTCAACTAAAAGCACAATTAAAAAGCAAGAGTTAAGTTTATTGCAAAAATAAACACAATGGGCTGGCGGTACATTAATTTAAACTTAAGCTTTGACTGGCAATATTCTCAACTCTATAAAGAATTAAACCAAACATACACAAATAAATTCCCCATGAAGAGGAATTGCATACATACATATTTATATATTTATATATATATATTATATTTTATATATATATATGTAATAATATATATACTTATATTATATATAGTATATTATATATATATATATATTATATATATTATATATTATATATATAAATTAGATTTGATTTGAACATAAATTGACGTCGTCAACAAAATTAATATCTTAGATAATGTATAAATTTATTAATATTGATTCTATCTTACCTTTGCTAAATTTAGAACTGAATAAAATTATATGAAATAATGGTGAGGTTGAACTAGGTTTCACCAACAGTAAAAAGGAAGGAACTAACCATAGTATTTACTTTACCAGGGGGGATGGTGGAGGACCGAGGACCCCGCAGCCCTCCTTGGGGCTTCTTAGCCAAAAATAAACTTTAAATAATGATTGTTTTGTTTAAGTAATTAAAAAATTATTTTAAACTTTGACTTTATAGTTGTATTCAATATCCTCGAAGTAAAGGCCCCATACAAAGATAGACCAATGATCTGGGGTCTTTAATTAATTAAATTAAAGCTTGTCATAATCATTAATACTTACTCTCGTTTTAAAGTGGACCCCTTATTAAGAAGCAATATGGACCCCTCCCCCCCTTAGGGCCTTTTGAGATGATTTATGGCCCTTTATAGAGTCCAATCCCCTCGGGCCCTTCGCCTTAGTCCCGCCACTGTACTTTACTATCTGAAGGAAGTCCCAAGGTTGGCAGTCTAAATTTATATTCTAAGGATGAGTTGAAGCGAGTCTTAAGTATTGAGGATAAGCCTGGCAACCCAACATGGTTTGAGGAAAAGTTTCAGCGGCACCTGGACGCATTTTTTTTTCTTTGCCTATATGTCAACAATATATGGGTTAGACCAGTTGGCATCATGATATATACTGAGGGGCAGAGCCTATTCTCAAACGATTCAGAGGCCTGCAACATCTTTTGTGGCTCTGCTGTAAACCTTCATTGCAACCTCCTTTTATAGTGAGTTTAGGTTATAAGATCAATTTATTCGCCTTGTGAATTTTTATAATATAAATTATATTATATTCTACAAGTATTTTAAGATGATTAAATGAATAGTTTAGGTCCTAAATTTTTGCCAAAGCCAGGTCTTTATTTAGGGGTTAGGGATCTTTTGTGTACTGACATCGCAAGTTTGTCGGACCACTGAGCTTCAACACCCTTTTTTGAAGGAGACGCATTTAAAGTTATCTATTCCCATACATTCTAAGTCTGGGCGGAAGCAAACACGCTTTACTAGTGCACCAAAGAATAGGAGGCAATGTTGAATCATTCCAGGGAATTGAAAGCAATCAAAGAGCATTAATAGCTTGGGAGGTAGTTACTGGGAGAATAGCACGTGATAAGGGGCTGAAGTAAACAGCTTCCATACGGTGCCAAAACTTGTACTTGACACCCTACTATAGTCTCCCTAGAGGAGAACTAGATACTCCCCCCCTCTTACACCCCTATTGTAGCACTGCGCTCTACAAAAAATGGCGGGCATTTTTTCAGTGACAGCCATAAACACTTATTCACACAGACAATGTAAGGAATCATGAATAGACAATCATTAGAACTTATTTTTAAATTTAATTTACTAATTTAAAGACAAAAGAGGGAAAAATTAATTATATTTTACGTTGGATTGTATTATTATGAAAATAATTAAAATGATGTCATCAAGTACAGTTACGCACCTAGCTACCAAGGATTGATAAGAGTGTTGTATACAGTGTTTCGACGACCTTAAATATTGGGACAGCTCAGTTTAGGCACCACGCGATTCTAAAAAAAATCCCCGACAAAAGGCAGCGGGGGGAAGAACTTTGTAAAACAAATCAGGTTATGTTACCTGTGTTGTCTTGGCGATGTTTCACAATTCTTTGGTGTAGTTTTATTATTTAGGAATTTGCAAAATTGGAAAAAAATGAATTGTGGAGGGCAGTAATAAAACACAAGAAGACAAGAACCACAAAAACGAAGTGAACGTGCCGGGAAGGAGGTTATTTCCCTACAGGGGCTTATGGGAGTAGGATTTTTTTTTCGCTTTAAGGAGGGTTGGCAGCGGCTTCTCTGATTGGTCGATCCCAAAATGCATATGACCTGGGGACTTTTTATACTTGACGATAACTGTTAAGTATATTCCCTCTAAGTATTAGTCTCTCTTGGAATGCACACACACACATTTTGATTGGACCACACACACTGCATCTGCAGTTAAGAATATAGGAGACGACTCTTCATAATTTGTTTTTAATTTTTTATTTATTTACCATAAAAGGATTTTTTAATTAATAGTTTTATTTAATTCAATATATTACTTTTAATATTTTTACTTTTCCTCATTTTATAATGTAGGTGTATAAAAAAACATTTTGTTGCGGAAAAATCCGAAACGGGAGTTTACTTGATTATCCGTTTCAGGTGTTTAAAACCTTCCTGAGTGGTTGCACATGTCTGTTTATCTGTCTATTGAGTGTGTGTTATTCATGTCCTCTGCAGTATTTATGCTTAGGAGTTGAAACTTGGGACAACACTTTAAAATCTATAGGTTATAGTTGTCTCTCCAGGAAATAATTTTTACATGAAAGGTCATCAATCAGATGTAATATATTGCAAAAGGAATAAAATTCATAATACTGTATTATATATACATACTATATACATTTATATATTTTATATATAGATATATAATATATATTTATTATATCTATATATATTATATATAATATATACATATATACATATATATATATATATATATATATATTATTATATATATATATTATATATATATATTTTATATTTTTAACAATTCTTTTTTTCCCTTTAGCCATAATAATGTATTTAACAGACATATAGGATTACTAAAACACACTCTTTACTCCATGTAACTAAAAAAATTTCGCCCCCTAGTCATCGGGGGCATATTATGTCGTAAAACATACAAAAATGAAGAAAAACCATACATAAGGTTTTTTTAAAAATCAGAATACTAATAAATTATTAAATTTCACAAATGATAATTAATTTATAAAAATAATATAAATAAACTTACAATAAAAATTCACGGTTGATAATTATCTAGAAATTCAGAGAGGTAAATAATTCATCCGTCTCTCATAAAGGCAAAAAAAAACACTAAAACGAAAAAGGAAGCTGTATTAAGGGTTAATTGGAAAAAAGTAAAGAGGAATTTAATAAATTTAAAAGGAAAATTTAAATTAAGTTTAATAATACTTAATTGAAAACTTACATTAAAGATAGCTAAACGAGAGTAAGGTAAATTGAATAAATAAAGGAGACATATTAAATTTAAAGTTAGAACATCTATCACAAGCATAGGGAACTGAGGAAATTTATAATTTATTTAAGTATTTGATTTGTTTAAAAAACTTATGTTATGGTTTTTTCTTCATTTTTGTATGTTTTAGACATGGAATATGCCCGAATGTTACTAGGGGGCGAAATATAGTTTAGACATTGGAGTTAAGGGAGTGTGTTTTTTAGTATCCCTGTAGTGTTCTTTTTAAATACTTTACTATATATATATATTATATTATATATATATATATTTATATATCTTTTATACTACCGAAGTTGCAAAACTTGAATAGTGAACATTGTTCATATATATATAATATATATATATATATATACATATATTATTTTATATACTATATATAAATATATTATTTTATATTATATAATATTATATATTATATATATATTTATATATATTATATATAAAAGATGTAAGTGACAATTAATTAAGTTCTGAATTGTCCTTGTACCTGATGCTTTTTATGTGATTTTAGATATTTTTTTATAAATAACCATTTTTTTTAGTGAAATGTTTATATTTTTGTGTTCAGTATTTTATCATTATGTATTATTTATAATTGCTGTCATTTTTTTTTTCTCTCTTTTTAAAAAAATATTAATTGTATTTATTTATTGTGTTTATTTCGTAACTGGTATGAAATCCCGTGTTAATTAACAGATATTAAAGAAAGCATTTTAAGTTGATTTAAATCCTCATTCCTCAAATACCAACAACATATTTCATAAAATAACATTTGTTTTTTAACTATCTTTTCTACTTAAAAACAATAATTTTATAACGTAATATATTGACAAATTATAAAAGTAGTTCTACTACAGCCGTAAGCCTTCCTCACCACGTCACGGCAGTGCTTCAAATATATTCAGTGAAATATTTATATTTTTTTACATTTACTTAGCAAACTTTATCGATTTAGGTCGACAAATAGTATGTTTCTATGAAGTATATTCTAGTATTTCAACACCCTGAGCCATAATTTCAGCTCAAAAGTTCAGTGCCAAACTTGATACTGTCTAAAAGTTTCTTAGTTCTAAACTTGGCAACACTGATCAGTCATTCTTCTTTGTTTAAAATACATTTGTTAGGACATCTACTTCTCTGAAGTTTGTTTAAATCATTTCAAATTTTTAACTTCATTAGTAAAAGGTAAACCTTGTAACATTTATCTCTTAACATCCCCTAACTGGGCAGATTAATTTTGACATAGTTTGTAGCAATGTATTAACTTTCATAATTATTTTGCAGAACAATTAGATCCCAGAGATCCATCGAATTCGCGAGTTCAAAAATTAATAGAAATACTCTAATTTAATATTCAAAAATTATTTATGTTTTTCATGATATTATTTTACGGTTTCATTTAAAAATAATAATTTTTTTATTTAATCATGTAAAATACAATGGTCACTATGTAAAAAATTGTTGTCCAAATTAAACAAACTCTTGAGGGGTCCACTTCACACCGCGATGATTAAATAGGACTTTTTGAAAAATTTATCATCGCTTAAAATAAAGAACAAATAGTGGTAATATTTTTACAAGAAAATATAGTGTAAAACTATCTGATAAAATTCGACACCAATCTATTTATACTTTTTTTTTCCCATTCATTCCACAATATGGGATATTTACCTTACCTCACTATATGAATTTACTAAAGAACAAACTTAATATTCATAAACCAGGACAGTTAAGTATTGTGAATAACTAATATTTTAATAAATATTTATACCACTGAAACCAAAATTAATACAAAAAGTCAGATCTATATCGATAAAAATTGAACTTAGTCGATTCTATATAATTCAAAGTCCTAGACATAAAAAATTACCAATATATCAATAACTAAATCATAATTAAAACGTATTTAATAGACAAATTTACTGTACATTAAGTTTTTATGTGCGATAGTAAGAAATAAAAGACTCTAATGAAAAGTATCTATTGTTTATTCTAATGTCTCCAAGACTACATTAAAAATAAAACTATAAAATGAAAATTAACCCGAGAAGAAAATAAAATGTTAACATGTAATCCTTCAATGATGTTACTTACTAACTATTTGAGTCAGGAAAATTTAGTGATGATCATTTTTAAATTTTAAAAATGATTTTGATTCTGAGCCTAGGTGTCAATAACATAAAATAAAGTACTGGAGTGTTTATCATAAATAATCATCAATTTGCAAAAACAGTTTTTATAATCATAATAACCTGTGTATTAGTAAAATGACATAACCCCTGGAATACCTGCTAAAAAAATAATTATGCCTCATAATAAGACAGCCCCACTTATCTTTTTCAGAATTTAATCAATCTACACAGGATCCGTTTAATATTTATATGAATGATCTGAAACTGCCTTCGCCCTTTGATTTTCTTCCAGGATATTTGTAGACTGAAGTTCAGCAAAACTCTGCCCCCATAACACTGACTCTAACCCCCAAAAAACACTGACTCTAACCCCAAAAAACACTGACTCTATTCATAACATTTTTTTTAATAATATGCAAGTCATTTCTTAATTTTTCTCTTGCTACACGAATCCGCCAGACGCGTTTCATCAATAGTTATTTTAAATTGTTCTGATAAATTTGCTGATTAAAAATTCAGCTTCATTCTTTATTTTAGTTACCTTGTACTATTCATGAATACATAGTCCAACAGAGTTTTCTGTTTTCCTCTATACTTTTTGTAACAGTACTTTTTGTCTAAAAAAGTCTAAAACTTAATTTATTTGACCACGAGTCGTCTCTTTGTTTATGTGATATCCTCAGGATTCTTTATATATTTATATATAAGAGATTATTCCATCAATGATATAGAATGTCCTGTGTAATTTAAGTTAATAATAAAATATCACCTTAATGCGAACAGCTGAAGAATAAAGATAACTTGGCATACCTTTTAAAACATGGTAATATAAGTATATAATAACAAATTAAAAATAAATTAAAGAATAAAACAGTGGTTTGATGTTGATTAAAAATTGATTCTACCCACCAGAAAACACTGACTCTAACCCAAAAACACTGACTCTACCCCACAACACTGACTCTAACCCAAACCACTGACTCTAACCAACAAAAAGTGGCGTCAGGATTCTTTTCTCCCCTGCCTACCTCAGCAGTTCCTCCTTGTAGACTGACTTCTCCACTCTGCCCCATGGCACTGACCTCTATTCAAAACTATAATTTACCCCAAAAAAAAAGTTTAATAATAACCACGGAACACGCTTTTTATCTAAAAAATAACTATTACCATTCATATTAGTGCTATATATAAAATATTATTTAAAGTAAAATAAAACATTAATCGTAAAACGTAGAGATGTGAATAAGCAACAATGAATGAGAAATATTAGTTACATAATGATACTTAAATAAGTTATATTTTTAATGATCTTGGTCCTAGCCCATAACCTAAATATGGCTAACTAACTAAACCTAACTGATGTAGCCTCGTCCCTAACTAAACCTAGTTCCAACCTGAGTGTCCCTATTCTATGCAAGCAAAAGCCTTGACCACCTTCTATGACCTAACTGATTTCTGTCTATTAAAAATATAACATTGAACTTTAAACTAATAATATTTATCGATTCGAACTCTAACAAAGATTATAAAAAAACTGGCAAGAATTATTTTATTCATGTAGCTTGACTGTGTTATAACATTTAGAAATTGATTAACCCCTAAACACTGACTCACCATACAACCACTGACTCTAACCCGCAAACATGTTGCCAACCCAAAAAAATGAACCTCTACCACCTCCCCCGCCAATACTGTAGCTATTCAACCCTGCTCCCACATTCTCAACCGGCTGCATCATCCTCAACCTGCTGCTCAGCTACATCTGCCCCCATACACTGACTCTAACCTTTTCTTAATTAATTTTACTTTATATGGGTTATAAATTACTTCATATTATTTACCCATGTCTTCATGATATGCCAAGTTTATCTTAAATTTATTTAGTATCTTAGTAACATCCATCAATGAAAATTGTTTTAAAGAAAAAGAACAAAACTTGAAGTAAAGCTAAATCTTGAATAAGAGAAAATTAAAACTGAATTTCAGACTATAACAATAGAGTAGAACTAACTAAAATAAATTAGTTTTATAAATTAACTTCAAAAGATAAAATAGTGCTTAAAAAAATCTAAGACAACACAGATTCATGTTGAATTAATGTAAACCAGATAGCACGAAACATTAAAAGAGAAGTAAGCAGGTAAATTAAGAGGTTAAAACATTCATCTAACTATAAAAAGAAAGATAAAATAAACAACAGCTACGTCTGCGGGACTCGTGAGATTTAGAAAACACTTTAGGAACATCGTACATCATACTTATATGTACTAAAAAGTGATTCTACCCCGCAAACACTGACTCTAAACCACAAACACTGCTCTAAACCGCAAACACTGACTCTACCCACAAACACTGACTCTA